>CM052886.1:840617-861829 GCA_028534135.1 Potos flavus
AAGTGAAATAAGTCAATCAGAGAAAGACAATTATCATATGATCTCTCTGATATGAGGAATTTGAGAGGCAAGGCGGGGAGTCTTGGGGGGTGGGGGAGGGATATGAAACAAGATGGGATCAGGAAGGAGACAAACCATAAGAGACTCCTAAACTCACGAAACAAACTGAGGGTTGCTGCGGGGTGGGGGTAGGTATAGGGTGGTTGGGTGATGGACATTGGGGAGGGTATGTGCTATGGTGAGTGCTGTGAAATATGTAAGCCTGATGATTCACAGACATGTACCTTGGGGCAAATAATACATTATATGTTAATACAAAAAAAAAAAGTGGTATATATACATAGGTATACATTAGCCTTCTTTTCTATTGATGCAGCACATTACTGCCTCTGTAAAATGACAAAATGTATTGTGTTCACTGATTCACAACTGAGCTACAAATTACCTTGAAGGACTGAAGGACCATATATAAATCTCTTGTCATTATTACAGCTGAACACCTAACTGTTCACTCACAGCCCAGAACATGTATATGATGGCATCTGTGTCACATACAGACTAGCATTGGGTTTCGTTACTTTATTGTTTTGTAAATAAAATTGTCAACTGTCCATAAAAAAAATTTTTTAAATAGATGGTCTATTTACACATTTCCACCAAAATAAGTCCTTCTTAAAAATGATTGCATTAAGCCATAAAGATTTGGGGGCCGTAATCGTTTTTGCTAACCTTTGGCATGAGGTTTCCCCTTAAATGTCAAGCCCCAAAGGAGGGTGGCAGAAAGTTGGAGAAGCGGGGCTGGTACCCCAGCTCCCCCAGGTGCCCGACTGGGGCTGTTCTTTGTAAAATGGAGGCCAGGGGAGCGCGTCTCTAGCCCTTCCCACTCCCAGGCTGCTGAGCTGCCTCCCTCTCCCCCGAATACCCCAGCCCTCAACGCTACCAAGTAAAGACGTTAAAAATTCTCATCATAACCATGTTTTTCAAAATCACGTGGGAAAGTCTAGAAGGAGACACAGCGACACAGAGCAGACGTGCAGGGTGGCTCCATGCGGGTCGGCAGTGTTATTTCCCAAGATTACGTTGCTTCTAGAATTTCTTCTTATCCCCGAAGCAGGACACCCCATCGTGACTTCCTAGGGAACGCCTCAGAGGACTGGGGTTTGGGGCACCCTCGGGCCGTTTACATGTGTGCTCACTGGTCACGTGAGCCGAAGGCAGTGCCCCCAGGGATCTCCGGGCACATCAGTCCGTCAAAGCGAACCCCACCGCATTCCACTGCATTTACCCCACCTCAGAAGGTAGGACATCCAGGGACTCCGCAGGGTTCAAAGTCACAGCAAGAGCTGCACGGGGGACACGCGGGAGGAGACGAGACGGGGGGAGACGAGACGGGGAGAGACGGGGAGAAGCCCCACAGGGACTCGGGACGGTCCCCACCACGACAACCCGGCTCCCAGACGGCCACAGCCCCCCCCCCACGATGCCGCTGCAGACCCGGAGCACCCCTCCCCCGCCCCGCAGGGTGTCATGGGGAGTCTTCCTCCAGCATCTGTGTGGGGAGTTTCGCCCAGATGCTGCAGCACGCTGCCCGCCGGGCGGCCCTCGGCTGTGCTCCTGCCCCTGCCCCAGAGTCTTTGTCCATGAACCCGGGGGACTCTGACGTCCACAGAGTGAGTGCACGGAATACTTCACCGTCAGCTGGGTTCTAGCCCTTGGCTCCAAGACCCTCGTCTGCAAACCTGCTTCCCAGCGGATCCGCTGCACCGGGAGTCACCCTGGTCCGCGACGGTCAGCGGTGTGACCCAGGGCCCTGCACTCAATCTGTCTGTGCCCCAGTTCCTCACCACAAAGTGGAACAGTCAGCACGCCCACCGCGTGCCACAGGGGAGTGAGTGCGCGGCCCCGGATACAGTAAACATCCCGCTGACTCATATTTCTAATGCATCAGTCACAGCAAGGGGGGCACTTTGCAACTTCCGCTAAATTAAACTGCAAGATTATGCTGGTTTCCAAAATATAATTAATAAGTTAGCTTTTAATTATTACAAAATGAGAGCTATAATAACAATATGCCTAACTGAACGCCCCAGCTTTTCTACAGCTTCCACGCGGAGTTGGCAGCAGACCGACCCGAGGGTCAGGAAGGCTTCCTGGAGGAAGAGCTGCTGTCTGTAGAAAGGGAGGAGCCGAAGCCAGCACAACAACAAACCCAGGCTGTCCAGCAGGCCCGGCCAGTGGGGCTGCGGCAGAGCGAGCTCGCGGCGGGCCGCACTGAAGACAGCAGCAGGAGACGGGCACGTGGAGGGGGACAGCCTCGCCCAGGAGGCTCCCCTCCCCTCCGAGAGCTGGGCCGTATGCCAGCGCAGCGGAAGAAGCGCGTGCTGACAGGGACAGCAGCACAGACCATGGTGACAGAGAGGCCTTGCTTCGGTCTTGCAGCCCCAGGATTGCGCTCAGTAGCTGGCCCCACCCACCCGCAGCAGCAAACCCAGGCGCGCGGCGGACTGAGTCCTCCTGCCCACTGCCCACTGGACCTCTGCTGCCCAGTGTGGGCCCAGGGAGGCGCCCTCCTGCAGAGTGTCGTCCCCCCAGCGTCCCTCTAGCACGAGTCCAGGAGGCCTGGGTGGTGCTACACTCCGCGCCAGAGTCTGCCTCGCCATGGCCCAGGGTCCGCTTCCGTGGCCGGTGAAAGCCACCGGCTCTATGTTGTGCCCTGAACGTCACCAGAGAAAAGACTGCAAGCAGGAGGTGAGTTAGCCACGAAAGGACTGAGGATCAAGAGGAAATGGAGCAGGAATGTCCCTATTAGACTATTGAGAATGTTCCTAAACGGAAGGAGAGCGAGAGAGAAGGAACACTGGAAAATCCACCAGAGCTTTCCCTCTGGTGGGCGTAGTGTCCTCTGTCCCGCTGGGTAAGTCCTCGCCCCGACAGCAGCCAGCGCCAGGCGGGCCTCCAGCGGCGCTCCCAGAGGAGGCTGGCCCAGCAGGTCACCCCAGCTGGCGCTGGGCGCTGAGATCCTCATTCCAACCGCACACATATGCTTAGACTCCGGGCGTGCTGCGTATTTGCAAGCGATGCCTCCAGGTCCCACCTCGCCGCCTGGCTTTGCTGCGAATCCAACCAGGTCCCGACACCAGCGAAGGACCGTCCCCTGGGACTGCCCACCACTGTCCTCTGCCCCGGGGAGCCATCCCCTCCGTGGCCCGCCCATGCCTTGCCTCCCTATGCCCCACCCACCCCGCCTCTCTAGACCCCCGTGCCATACCACGTCCCCACACCCCATCTCCCTCCACACCCCACCCATCCCGCCTCCACCTACACCACGCCCCACCCTCTCCCCGCCCCTCTCTCCCCTCACGCCCCGCCCACGCCACACCAACCCCGCCTCAGCCCACACCATGCCCCACCCACCTCCCATGCCCCACCCACTCCCTGCCCCGCCTCCTCACACCCTGCCTACACTCACACCCCCGCCTCCGATGCACCCCACCGCCCACACCCCCACCCTCCCTCTCACGCCCCTCATGCACCGCACAGCCCACACCCCGCCCCCCAGGGCCCACACACTGGTCTCCTTGGTCACAGGTGTGTCACATTCAAGGGTGATGTATGGGACCAGCTTTCAGAGGGCGGCGCAGTGGCTCAGCAGCGCTCAGAAACCAGCCCTCACCTGCCTAACTGACACCCCAAAGGGAAACTACGTCTTTCCCAGTGGGGCCCCGTGCCCACATTCAGGTCCCACCCCACTGCCCTCCAGGGTCCTGCAGCTCAGGGGCCAGGCCAGGGCACTGCCAGCCACTGGCAGTTTGGAAAGCCACATGCGGCTTCCGCAGACACCTGGTGGGGGGGCAAAGAGCGCACCCCCGTGCTCCCCTGCGGGCCACCAAGGGGCAACAGTTAGAATGTGTGTCGGGGCACCGCGAGCACTCGCACCCCCAGAGCTGCCCGCGTGTGTGACGTCAGGATGGCCTTGGGGGCTTTCTAACTCTCCCTTCACAGTGGTGTTGGCGGTCCCCACAACTTAACCACTAACCCCACGGCCCCGCTGGGACATCTGACACCATCTGATTCTGAGTCAGACCCCAGGACTAATGATGACATTTGTGTCCTGTGTTCTGCACTTTTTACCTGACTGTGTTATGTAACCTCCATAGGGTGAATGAGTCCCAAACGGTTTTCAGAAAGTGGATTTTAAGGAAGGAAGGAGCGAGCACGAGCATGAACATTTCCAAGTAGAGGCAATGAGGAGAGAGAAGCCGGCCTCTCACCGCGGGGAAACCCAGCGCAGCCCCCGTGCCCGGCCCCTTAGGCCAGCCTGGGCACCGTACCCCCGAGCACGACCTGCCCGCCTCCCCGAGAAGCTCTCATTTCCGACTCGGCTCGGAGGACAGAAGGCAGCATATGGAAACGGCCGGTCTGATCCAAAGTCTGCGGCTTTTACAGAAAGCTCGCACACTAGAGTCAGACGGAAGTCGGCTGCCCTCCCATGGCCCTGTCTGGGGTCGGGGTGAAGCGGCAGAGTGCGCTCTTGCCCTAACGGAGACAACCGAAGAGTCAGAACCCTGGATCACGGGGTGCACCCCGTCTGCCTGTACCCCCCCAGCACCATGGGCACCATGGGCCCCACCACCTGCCTGCACCCTCACTCTGCCTGCACCCCTGCTCTGACACCCTGGGAGGGCCCCCTTGGCTGCCCAGCCCACCCTCTCAGAGCACCTCGTGCTCTGCCCCCAACCCCTGTGCCCCGCGGGGGACCCTCATGAGGCCACGGCACATGTCCAGGTGCCTCTGTGCCTAGCACACTCCCCACCACAGGCTGCCACCCAGACCCTCAGGACATAGGGGGAGAGCGTCTTGGACAGCGATGACCCCTTCCCGTGGCCCCAGCCCACTGTCCACGGCTCCAGCAGGGACACAGGTCGCGTGATGCACAACCATCTTGTCTGCTGGACGCTGCCCAGCGTCATGGCTGGACAGTGGCCTGTTTGCCCCCATGGTCTGAAGCCGGCGACAGGCCCCCAGGGAGACTCCATGTCTGTCACATGCCCGGTCCCTCGAGCACATCCAGACACCATGTGTGGCAGGTCACAGCTTCATTACATACGTCACTGGGCTGCCCTCCCTCTCCTCCAGAGAGCCCTCTGGCCCACAGAACGTGCACGCAGAGAGGCCCACCAGCACAGGGACGGGGGCTGGGCTGCAGGGCACCTCGCTCGCATGCACCGCCTGCCCTCGCGCCCCGCTGGGCCCCTGCCTCCCCACCCGCAGAGCCGAGGCTGGACCGGCTCTGCCACGCCGCCCTTGGGAGCGTCCAGACAGTGGAGATGTCAGGCCTGAGAGCCTCGATCTCATAGCTGGAAACTTACGGTTCTCAATGGAACTGGGAAACCCAGAAAGTAAAGAAGAAAAGGTCAAAAAAAAAATCATGATTTTTTTAAAACAAAGCCTGGTTAGAATTTGGCTGAGTCAAGTTCTGAGTTAGTTCACGTATTCTTCTCAGACATTTCAGTTCACGGAGCCCGACGACATAGAGACTTCTCCATCCCCCCGTGGGGGACGGGTCACCTGGCCCCCCTGGTGTGGGAAGAGCGAGTGAGGCTGCGGGCCCGGCCGGCGGGGCCGCAGGGGGTACCCGGGGCCACAGCGGGGAGGACGAGGATGGCCGGGCGAGACTCTGGGCACACCGGGCTGACTTCAGGAAACCCAAGGGCAGAGAGAGACAGAAATACAGACAGAGATAGAGAGAGACACCGACAATGATAGAGAGAAAGAGAGACAGAGACGGAGACAGAGATAGAGTCAGAGAGACAGAAAGACCAAGAGCTTTAAAAAGAGAGACCGAGGGAGAGGCAGAGACAGAAAGACATGAACCTCTAACTCTACCTTGCTTTGCCAATTAAATTATTTTGTCATTTTTTGTTACATTCGGGGCTTAGGTAAGAAGACCAAGGACGAGGTTTCGGGCGACGTGCCAGGCTGCCCCGGGAGGAGGGATGCAGGGGTTGCACGGGGCCTGAGCAGCTCTCTGGGCGCGGCCCCCGCCCCGCCGCCCTTCCCGAGGCAGACGTCAGCACACGGGGGTGGAGGTGCGCCTGCTGGGGAAGGTCGTGGGGGAACATGACCACCGGTTGACCCGCGGCTGGACCCGGGCTCTGGGAGGCTGCTCACCCACTCCCCTGTCCCGGATATGGGTTCTGCCTGCCTTTCACCCCCAGAAGCCACCCCAAGGGACACAGCCTCGAGATGGAGGTGTGGTGTGAGCCTATGGGGACCGGTACGTGACCGAGCCCATTTGGAGCCTCCTTACAAACATTTCCGACCCGCGGGAGACGAGACACCAGGCCCCTCATGGCCTGGGCCACAGCCCAGGATCCCCGGAGCCCAGGGGCAGCCCCTCCGACCCAGCAGCAAGCAGCAGGGCGACCGGGGCCCTGCAAGGACAACGGAGCAGGCTCTGCGCGGCCTAGAAACGAGCCCCAGCTCTGACGAGGTCCAGGCTGGGGAAGGGACATCCCAGGACGGCGGGCGTAGGCCTCCTCCTGATGGCCTCCGGAAACAGAGTCCGTGGGCGACGGTGGCCACAGCAGAAGGAGACAGAAAGAAGAGCCCAAAACGAAGGAAGGGGAAGGAGCGGAGATGTGAGTGGGGCCAATCGTGACTTCTCTGAGCTTCCTTCAGAGTTTGGGGTGCAAGGAAATGTGAGTGGTTTCTGAGCCTGGTGTGGTGAGAGGTCAGCAGGAGTCGGGAGGGACGAGGGCACCCCTGGACGCCTCGTGGGGAGGGGCTCGATCTGCTCCACGGCTGTCCTTCAAGCTAAGACCCATCACGACCCGGCAGGCTGGAGAACTTCCGTCCCCGGAGCACGGTGGAATAGTGTGGATCTAGCAGGGGAGTGTAATCTGACACCCTGAGCCAGCGGTTCCTGTAGCTGGGACAGCCGCCCCACCGCCGCGATGCAGCACTCCTGCCCGATGGTGGAGGAACAGCCGCGCATTTAACAAGCGGATCCCAGACCGATGGCCGAGGAACAGCCGAGCATTTAACAAGCGGATCCCAGACTGCAAATACAGCTGCCAGAAACATCAGATGCACGTTGTCCCTATTGCTTCATTCCCTAATTTAGCATCTCAGCACCACGGCTCCGGTCTCTAAATCTGGAAAGCTGAACGTGGTGTCTGAACTCACACTAAGTGGCAGCAGCCCGTGAGGTCTTTTCCCTGTCAAGGTGGCAGCGGCTTGGCTGGTGGTGGAACCCCGAAGCCCACCCAGGAGCCCACCCCCCCCCAGCGCCGGGAGCCAGGCTGCTCTTGGGCTCCCTCCTGTGGCGGGTGCCGGGAACGTCAGAAGCGGCGGCGGGCAAGCCCGGGGGGCGGGCGCACCTGTCCTTCCAGCGGGGTGTGAACGGCGCGGAGCTGCCTGGGGTGCCGGAGACGAGATCCGCGACTCCACCTGGATTATATCGCTGAATGAAGAGAATGATCCATCTGCAGCAACTCCCTCCAAAAAATAAATCTTTTAAGAATGAAGACCTGATTATCACGAGCACAGATCTGCAGATTCTGCGAAGCTACAACTTAGCAAACGTGTATGTTCAGGTCGGAGCTGTTACTCACTTTCCTTACCCTGAGGCGTTTGCAAAAATCTAAAATATATACACCCACGAAGCATACACAGCGTCTTGGCAAGGATTTACAAGGACAAATGAGATGCTATCATAAGAGCGCAGGAAGCTGGCTGGCTGTATCTTCAGAGAGAAAGGTTCGGAGTGTTGAAACAATGTATCACACAGAACCCCTAATCCCCAGTAGCAGAGGCAAGCACCGCGATGCTGGAAGAACATGCCCGTGTTTCAGGAGATAGCCTGTGAGCGAGGTGCTAGAACAGGGTGTGGAACCATCAGGACTGCTGGGAGCTGGCTGAATGACCTTATTCAATTCAAATGTCAATTATCGGATTAGCGCAAGCTTTTCAGAGTAAAGTTCACAGGAACGTGTACTTGGAAATCCGGTGGAGTGTTTTGATTTTTAGGTCATTGATTCTGAAGGCGGGTGACGGAGGGGAAAGACACACCCCAATCTCCAGGGGCATTTTCGCTGGAACAGTGAATCAGGGCTGCAAGCGGACGTGCGCTCTGTGTCTCCTCTTCTGGGAGTGAGTCCTGGCCTGTCCCTCAGGCGCATCGAGGCCAACAGCCCTCTCACAGGAAGACAGAGGAGCGCGCAACAAATCTGCATGAGCCAGGGGGACAGTCCCGACTGGGATAAGGGGGATCAGGATGCAAAACTGGTTTTAATAGGAATAACAAAGAAGATACCACTTACAAATTAGGGGGGGAAAAAAGCAACTACAGGGGGACACTGGCTTAACAGAATCTCAAATTTAGAAAGTGACGTGGAAGAGCTAGCCAAGCACGCACTAGTGCCTCTTACAAGGTTCTGCTTTGCTATTTAATGGCCACCTGCTTCTGCGATCTTGTATCTAGATGTACCACCACGTTCCTGAAAGGGTACTGGTCAACCAGAGCTCAAAATGGGGCGTGTTTGGAAAGGAAACTGGGAGCCTTGGGCCCTAAGGACTCCGTAGAAGGGACGATGGCAGACACAGAGCAATGCTTAGCGGTCGCCTGGGGCATGTGGACAACTCCCTTTATCTTCAGAGTCCTGCAAAGGCTGGATAGAGAACCCCGGCGGGAGAAGCAAGGAGGCGGGGGACAGGAGGGAAGGCATCCGGCCTCCAGAAGACCTCGTCATCTTCTCTGAACACCTACATGAGTGACCCATGGAAAATAGAATAAATAAGATCTTGCAAATAAATAAATAAGTAAATAAATAAAATAAAACCAAACTCCTTCTGGAGTTGCTACGAGTCCAAGAGAAGCCTTCTGATGACAACTTGTATGCCCTAATGCATGGCTTCGGAGCAAGGCACCAGGATTCTTGTGTTATCTCTCCTTTCCATGTTTAAAACTGTGTGTGTGTCTGTTTCCCAAAGACGAAGGTCTTCCCAGCCATAATGTGCTGGCACTCAGCTGGTTCCACAGGAGACGGGGGCCCCCTCCATCCCTTCCACCACTTCCTCCTCTGCTCCTCCATCCTCCTCCAGCCGGCCTGTCCTGGGGCAGCCGCCGAGCCGGGGGCGGAGGCATGGGGAGTTGAGCCCGGCCCTGCGTGGCGCTCAGGCTGGACGGCTGTGCTGGGGGCCTGTTTCAGCTCAGCCGTCTCACAGCGAAGAACATAAGAGTTTATGTGAGCACGTAACATCTCTGAGCAGAAAGAAGGATGGGAAAGCACGACCTACATTTCACCCTCTGCCCACGGTAACGGTGCCGGGGGCATCTCTGTGCCAGCAGGTGACGCACCGTCTGGAGCTCTAGCCCCAGTGGCCCAGGAACCCCATCATGCATGGGACCATCTCGACCCTGCCGGCCACACAGAACGGCAGGACACTAACTGCTGGTTTCCAAAGATCTATTTTTTAAATTAATTTTAAATAAACTTGAAGCAATTTTGTGATTACACACACCCAGGTCCTCTGTGGAAAGAATCAATACACCACGGAAGACAAACAATGCACTAAATTCTGCTCTGAAACCTTCGTTCAAATCTCACAAGTCGTTGTTAAAATTACAGGCATTCATGGAATTTATCATCTTATTTTGTAATTTCCGTTTCATGTCTCCATGTGGCGGGTGCCTCTCAATGGGGCCGCTGGAGCCTGTGAAAGGCTTTGCTCTGACTGACGTCTAACGTGCGGCGGCGAAGCTGCGAGGGTGCCCCTGGGGTAATTCTGTTCCCTGTGCGCTGTTCCCAGTGTTACGGGACAGCTGGGGGCAGGGCAGGAGAGCACAAGCCTGTGACAGGTGCGTGGGCAGAGGCTAACCAGAGACGGTGGCCGGACACGTGGAGACAGGCAAGTCTCCCTTCAGTTCTTCTCACGACGGGCCAAAGTGGGGAGAAAGGAGCGGAGAGAGGGAGAAAGAGGCCACTGGATGTAAACGGACGGGGCCCGGGTTAGACCCGGCAAGGCTGTCGGGGGACGGGTAAACGAGCTCGTCACCAACGGTGCCGCACAGAAGCTGAGAAGGTTCCCCCAGAAATTAGAGCCCTCCGTTGGCGCCCTCGGTGATGCTCTTCCTGTCACCACTCAGAGTGTGCGCCAACCTCTCTCAGCCACCGTCCGCTGAGGCACAGTCCCACGGCCCCCTCTGCAGAAGGAGGTCTGCTGCTGGCCGTCAGATGGTCCTCACTGTCTGGGGCGGACACGGGCATCTCCTCGTCCTCCTCGGGCTCCACGGGACACTGTGCCCTCCCCTGCCGCCTGGAAAGGGGCTGGGGCCGTGGGGCACCCACCCTGACAGTTTCCCAAGGCAGTCTTCAGGGAGAGGCCCAAGAGGGCCTCCTTCCCGGCACCCAGCCTCGGCATGGGCTCCAGAGCGCCTCGGCCTGGTCCAGAGAAATGTCTCTCGTCTTGTCTGCCCCTCGCGGGCTGGGCTGGGCTGGCCCAAGCCTGGGGAAGTCGGGCAGGCTCCCCTAATCCCAGGAAGGGAGTCAGCTGTCTCTGGAGCGGGCATCGCGTCTGTAGGATGGATTCCTTTGTTTCTGGGGTTTTGATCACGGAACAGAATGCAGCACAAACACACAGCACAGCCCTGCTCGGGCAAGGCCAGCCAGTGAACCTCAGCGTAGTTTTGCCAACAAACCAACAAACTTATTCTTTAAGAAGTGACTAAAGTCTAACAAATTTGAGAACATCCAAGATGGAATGGGGCCTCTTAGCCTGGGCCACACTCAAGCGTTCTGAACCCGTGATCAAACACACCGCAGATTATTGTGTTTACCTAAAACTCTTCATGCTTTCTGAAACTTCATTATTATCGGGAGAGACGTTGCCAGCAACCTCAAACCTTAAGTGTTGGCTCGCCACCCCTGCCCCCGCAAAGAAACGCCGCCCCTGAAGTGGGGCTTGCTAATGGACGGGTCAGGAACTCCAGGCTGGGGATCCGGGGACAGCGGCGGCCCACCCCCCAGCACGCTGACCGCCAGCGCAGAGCCGAGGGGCGCCCACCCCCCGTGCTCCCAGGGGGAGAGCACCAGGGATGGAAACTCGGAAGCCTCTGCTAACAGAGCCGGTGACCTCACTAACAGCGGGGATTCAGTAAGCGAAGGGAAGGGGATTCACGGTGACTTGGGCAGAAGGAGAAAGGAGAAAGACTACCGGGAAAAAGAAGGTAAAACGAAGAAAGACGCATGGTGGAGGATGGGAGAAATCACTTACCGTATGGACATTCCACCTTGACTCATGGGTCACACACCGCATTAGGTCATACACAATAAAATCGGAACATAATGGGGTTCAAGTCGTCACTCTGAGACTGCCCTCATGCCAAAACTTCTAATTAAATTGAGCCAGATGATTACAGTACGCAAGCTTCCATTTATAATGTCTTTTTTTTTTAATTCTGACAATATAAATGCGTTAACATTTCACTCAGCCCCAGTTTTTTTGTGTGTGTTTTATTACAAATCTTTGCTCTTTGATTTTTCAACCTGAGACTACAAAACCACATAAGACTGTCTGTTATTAATACTTCTAGAATAATTTTTTCTCGGCCCATATGAAATTAGGATTCTATTTTCTGAATTCTTTCCTCTTGCGGGCTTCAGTTAAATATCTAATACATCAAGTGTTCATCAAACTTTAAGCACGTACAAATATTAATAGTGGGATCCCACCCCATCGCTGACACCACCAATCGGTAAAACAGAAAGGGATCATTCTAGTTTTCTATAAATGAGCTCAGAATGTTATTTTTTAGTTTGTCTTCTTTAATTTCAAAATCCCACTAGAAATCCATCAATCATTTTTGGTCTGTGTCTAGTATGTGGAGAGAGGTCTAATTTTAATTCAAAATACGTAAATGTCACCTTGCTCTCTCCCAGTGCTCTGCGAATCCTAATAACAGCCCCCTCCTAAAATCTTGGAGGCTCGTGAAGGTTATTTTGATAGAGAATTACCCAGAAATCTGCTCTGTCCTGAGCCATTGTCACATCAATGCCCATTTATTACGCAATCCTCTCAGGACCGGAAGTTGCTTATAGTTTTATTTATGGTCTTGATTTCAAATCAGAATTCAAGTGACCCTCCAGAGGTTGGGCTTCAGTCCCCATGTAAAGGGGCTTCTATTGGGAATCCGTCGGTCGTGTTTCCTTTCCTCCTCCCCGTCCACCTCCGTGGTCGGTCTTCTGCTGACGAATACACCCAGCCTTCCCAGAGCATCACATGTGCTAAGGGCATTTGCAGCAGGAAGAGAACAAACTCCCAGAGTCCTCCCCTAAAGTACCCGACCCTGAGTGGGCACAGCGTCGAAACCGCACGGTGCACATCTCACCCCCAGGGGCCCAGAAATGCGGGAGCATTTTGGTGCCGATGTTCCCGTGACATCGATATCGGACCCCCCCATGGGCGCGCTAATGATGAAATATTTTAAAATTTATAGATGAGCAAATACTGTCTTTCCGTTTCCTTCCTCCTCTTCCAAAGCAGAGAAATACATACGGGGCCGAAAACAGCCGTTTCGAATCTGTCCTTACACGTCCCCCTGACCGGTGGGTCCTGAGCCCTTTCCCCCCCCAGCGGGAAGGTGGGAGGGAAAGGACACTGAGGAATTTCAACGTCCCTGAAGGGGACACGGAAGGTAGCTCGGGGAACACCCATCCCCCAAAGGAAGAAAAACAAATGCAGGTTGAATTTGGCAATGGCTCGATCGGCTCCCCGGGGGGCAGCTGCCCTGTCTCCCGAACTGGCTGTAACGGACATTCGTGGATGGGCCGCGGCGGGTGTCGCGTGCGCAGCGCAAACAAGGGCCCCTCACAGAGTGTGGAGCACAGGTGCTCACAGCCGTGCCCTGGCTCCGAACCCAGGACACTGGCCTCACCGGCTGGGCACGGGGAAAGGCGAGGCGTCTGCCTCTGACGTGTGGGCACGGTACCACTTAGCCAGTTCTCAAAGGAACCCACCGGCTCCTTCTCACACCCTGTGGGAAGGGGTCCGGGAACCTCAGTGTCCCTGCAGAAAACATTCAGCTGTGGGTTTACCGTCCGTCCGCTAAAACCCATACAACTACAGCTGTGACAAAGTGAAGGCGTGGGGATCACAGGTGCGTGGTCCGTGGAGAACATGACGCTCACCCAGGTGACTCTGACTGCAAAGTAGCCCACAGTCTCAGCCATTCACAGAAATAAAAAGGGGGGCGCGTGGGTGGCTCAGTCAGTTAACCGTTGGAATCTGCTTGAGATTCTTTCCCCTCCCGTTCCCTCTCCCTCCACGCCTCCCCCTGCTCTCTCAAATCAATTGATTAATTAATTAAATCTTTCAATTTTTTTTAAAAAAGAAAAAGCCAAGCATTCCCATGAAAAATGGACATGATCTCACCTTAGCATGTACCTACTTCTTAAAGGAAGAAACAGCTGTAGACCCCGTTGGGGCAGATGAAACATACCTAACACCATCTGCTGATTGTCAATGACACCAAAGTCTCACTGACCACCAGGAGACCAGGCAAAGCCAACAAAAAGTCATAGGAAAAACACAAAGGGCCTTATGGTGCCATTTCTAAAGAATGACTTGGGTGGGGGAAAAAAAAAGACAATCATCAAGCAAAGCAGATTCTCTTAGTCTTGAACATAAAGTAGTAGCGACAATCAAACCCAGCCCCCTCCCCCCCCAGCCCTGTCCCTGGACAAAGACCATTGGGTGTCAGGAGGGAGGAGGGCAGGTGCACAGTGGCATGGGTGTCATCAAAAATAATGCTAATCGGAGAACTAACATATACCGGGCATATTAAAAGCTTCATCTTTAATCCTCACAGCATGTTAAACAGACATTACTTTTTCCCCACGTCGCCGATAAGGAACCTGGAGATGAAGAAAGTTAAGGAACGGATCTAGAGTCAGTCACACACCCAGAAGACGCCCAGCTCCCACGGTCTGATGCCGTCTCCCTGACTGATTAAAGATCACATGTAGATCTTGTGGGGGAAACGGAAGATCCCCAAATACTAGAAAGTGATCTGGAAAGAGATGATCACTGCCGAAGATCCAGCACATCTAATGCTTTCTCGTGACGCCTCAGCCAACTTGCTGAATTCCTAGATTGTGGGGTGGGATGGGAGGAGCGGGATATGCCTAAATATTTTAGGGCTTTAAAATTTTCTTCTGGACGCGAAAGCATCATGCATGGTATTTGCAAGTGCAGATTTAAGGCACAGGTCTTCTCGGAGAGTGTAGTATGGGGACATGGTCCGCACTGGAATCCCCAGGCAGGCGGCCAGGGTCCCTGCAGCCAGGAAAGGCCCGGGCATCCCAAGAAGCAAAGGACAAGAGGTCCGAAGTAAGTGTTAGACACCAGAGTGGCCAGGAGGGAAGAGACGAGAACCTACAGAGATTTAATAACTGACTGTCTTGCTTCTGCTTTCCCAGAGAGGTGCCAACAGACCCAGGAGCCCCCGGAAAGTGGGCACGCGGGAGTCTACCTTTCACACGTTCAGAAAATCCGTGGCGAGGGTAGGAAAGCTGGGTCTCCCAGCTCTGGGAGAAAATGCCAGTGTCCTCTGTGGCCTTCGGTGTGCTCCGGGCGGGAGGAGTCCGCTGTTATGTGCACGTGTACCTGTGTGTGTATTTACTGTGGATGTGGACACACAGGGGACCCACAGGAAGCAGCTTGGACGGCCTCTCCCAGTGATAACAGGGCTGCAGGAAAGCGGCGTCTGGGGAAACCTCCGTGGAGCTTGCAGGGAGCTTCCTAATCTACAAGTCATTTGCAAGACACAAGGCAGGGACCCAAGGGCTGCTCCAGAAGAATTTTAGGTATGAACAGTGAACTCACTAGCTTCTTTCCCCCTCATCCTACTTGAAGAAAGGAAGAAAGAAAGAAAGAAAGAAAGAAAGAAAGAAAGAAAGAAAGAAAGAAAGAAAGAAGGAAGGAAGGAAAGAAAGAAAGAAAGAAAAAGGCCCACAGGACTGGTTCAAATTCGCTGAAAAGCAGAACGGGACCACAGCTCCTTTCAAACCCTAGGCATTTTCCATACAATAAACCCTTCAGCACAAGTCCCACTACTTAAAAGCATCTCTCCACCAGAGGTGTTCTCTCCACCTTCGTGTTTTCTCAAGCACTTGTTCAAAAACACATTTAAGTGGAATGTTTTCGTTTCTGCAGATTGCATTAATTATGGGTTTGCAAACACAGCAAGCCCACGAGGTCTGCCCGAGCTGGGGGCTGCAGACACCCGGCCCGGGCCGGCGGCCGGTGGCTTGGCTCGCGCCCTGCACATAGCTGCAGGCTTGGCCCAGCGCGCCGCAGGCCAAAGCTGCTGCAGAAAAGTTGCAGCTAAGAAAGAAAAACACACAGCGGTCAACCGCGGTGACCCACGCGCTCAAGAGCGCGCCTGCCTGCGCGCAGCACCGGGACCAGGAGAGGACCCGGGAAAGGGGAAGGCAGGACATGGAGACGCCTCGTCCTTCAACTTCTGCCGGCTGACACGAGTGAAAATAATATTTACTTTAATGTCATCTGCCTCCTCCTAGATTCACTTGGGGAGGGTGTCTGGGACAGGCAGGCGAACCAAAGGGGGCTCAGACTTAGGGCCCACGACAGGCGGCTCTTCCCCCCGCGAGCGGCCGCGGGTCCGCGCGGTGCCCACGGAGGGCAGGAGTGATGGAGGGTCGCAAGGCCGATCCCGCTCCAGGCCGGAGGGACAGCCGTGAGTGGGCGAGCGTGTCCCCCCCGGGGCGGCGCCGGCGTCTCCAGCCTTGTGTCCGTGCCGGGCCCTGCCCACCGGTCAGCTGGACGCGCAGGACCCCGAGAGCACCCCCACGCGGCGGGAAGACCCCCAGAAGCCCACGCAGCCGCCTGGGGACCGGCCGGCCGGCCGGGGCCCCACCTGCTCAGACCCCGAGGCGGGAGGCGGCGCCACGTTCCCGAGGGTCACCTGCTTCCCGCACCCGGGGCGCTTCGGCAGGACGGGAAGGCGGGCACCGAGGTGGGGCGAGCCGGCCGGTCCGCGCGGCACGACTCACCGTGAGCGCCGAGAACTTCTGCGCGGGCGCCGGCGGGAGCAGCGCGGCGAGCAGGGGCAGCCAGCAGAGCTGCGGGAGCAGCATGGTGACGCGCGGCACGGCGGCGGGGAGCGGGGCGCAGAGGCCGCTCCGGTCCTCACCCCGCGCTCCGGGCGCCGGACTCCACCAGCTGCCCTCCGCACCCAGCGGCCCTCCGCGTCCTGTGCGGCTTCGCCGGCTGCTGTCAAAGAACCCCAGAACTTCCCGGATCCTCCTCCCGCTCGCTCGCTCCCTCCCTCCCCTCCTCCAGCCCCACCCCCGCGCCGCCGCCGCGCCGCGCCCCGCTCGGCTGCGCTGGGCTCCGGCCGGGGGCGCCCTGGGAGCGGGTCTGCGGGAGCGCGAGGCGGAGAGGGGTCCCGGGGCTGCGCTGTCAGGGCTGCGTGCGTGCCGGTTCCCCGCGCGCGGGCGCGCGCACACACACACACACACACACACACGCACGCGTGCACACACACACGCGTGCGCATCCCGGGAGAGTCCCACGCATGACCACAGGATGCGCTGAGCCCTTCTGGTGTCCCAGGGCACCGACCCATTGGGCGCAGGACAGACCCTGCGGTTAACCCACCCCCTTCCGCCTAGGTCCATCCCCAGTCCCCGGGGTTCTCCTGGACCTCCAGATTCCGAGGCTACTCCCCCAGCCCAGAATGTTGCCTCTCACATTTGCTGGTTGATTAGCTGGCTTCCCAGCGAAAGAAGCCATCGACACCACAAGGTCCAGAAAATTCACGGAGGGCGCTAGGCCTTTGGCATTTTTCAGCAGATTAATGCACTTGGGGAGGAATTTTGGACTAGAGATGCAGGGTCTGACCACAGCGACAAGGGGCAAGTCTGGCGGGAATGTGGCGGATTCCGGAGCGGCTTGGTGGAGGCCCTCAGGTGTGTAGGGAGCACAGCGCGGTGGGGCTCGCAGACTTCGTGGTAGAGACTGGTTGGAAACCAAGAGAATTTTGCACACCCAGTCTCTGGATAGTATCCATTGCAGACGACATTGCTGAAATAGTTTAGCCTTGGCTTACAACTTTACAGGGGGAAAAAAAAAGACTAATTCTGGCTCACACAGAAAACCCAAGAGT
This sequence comes from Potos flavus, assembly GCA_028534135.1. Taxonomy (NCBI): domain Eukaryota; kingdom Metazoa; phylum Chordata; class Mammalia; order Carnivora; family Procyonidae; genus Potos; species Potos flavus. Next base: position 857,809 of record CM052886.1, read on the forward strand.
GAGGATTTTCAAGAACAATGCCTCAATTGACTTGTCGGGGGCCCTGCGAAAAAGAACAAAACAGAAAATCCAGATCTGATTTTTAATCGAATGTTTAATCTGAAACTTTGGCTGGAAAGGGCGGGGTGGGGGGCAGGGACGGTGGGAACCAATCTCAGGGCTGCAGCAGCAAATCCCATGACTGGTTTCCGAGACAAAAGCGGTGTTATTCCAAGCACAGGGTCCCGCACGTCGAAGGGAGAGGTCTCCCCGTGTCCAGCAGGAAAGCGATGGACACAGGGTCAGGGAAGATGGGGAAGAAATGTATCTTGCTGAAAGCCACTAGGAAGTCTCCTTCAAATTCCAGAGCCCAGAGTCTGCCGAGTATTTAAACACATTCCTCCTGGCTTGAGGGCTCAGAAGGAAATTATAATAAAACTCCCGGGGCCTGAGAAACAGGTGAGCAAGCACCTGCAAATGATTACGTAAATAAGGAATGGCATTAGGAAATGTTAATAAAAATTAAGGTAAAAATAAAGAGGTAAATACTGCATACCGCGAACTGTAAGACCATCCAAAGAAGAAAATATACATTCAGAGCTGACACAAACCCTTTAAAAAGCACTTCCTACTAAAAATGTTGTGTTTACTTTCTACTTTAGTTAGAGGACGGCTGACCGTTGAGATGAAACTCAGAAGGCTTGGACACAGGTCCGCTCCTTCACCCTCGCTGACTTCGAGGATGGCAGACAAGGAGACTTCGTGATCCCCATTTTACGGATGAGAAATAAAAGCAAAGAGGTCAAACACCTTAGCCAGATCTCACAGGCAGCAAGACCGGGACCGGCCCCCGATGCCAGAGCTCTCGGTACTGGCAATCCTCCTTCCCTTCCTCTGGGGGCGTCGGGGCACCACGGGGCCGAAGAGAACTTGGCTCTCAGAGCCTCTTAGTCAAGAAAGATGTGTCAGCTTGTCCGTCCCCCCTGCAGATCCTCCGGGAATTCCAGAAGGATAAATGCGGTGGCTATGTCTAAGTCTCCGACAAACGGGGCAGGCTGAGGTCCTTCAAAGACTTCTTAACGAGAAGAGCCCACGGGCGCTGGACGCCAAATGTCACGTTCTTAGAGATACTCGTGGTGGAGTCTGGAGACATAGCCAGTTTCCATTTTTATGGTGAAAAATAATACGTTTATGTAAAACACTAGGTCATAGTTATGTCTGTCACTCTTAAGTCTCCAGAAAGTTATGACTGGCACGAATACCAGATAATTGCCCCCCAACTAGTAAGGACCCGGATGCAAGCATTTCAAAATTTACACAGGAAATAATCAACCCAATATTTTCCAAAGAGTTCCTATAGGACAGACAAGTGCGTAGAAGTTCCCTTCTCTTGGAAATGCGGGATTTTTGAAAGTAACGAATGGTAAGAGGTCATTCTAAAACATGCCTTCTGGATCCAGAACTTAGAATCAGAGAAATTAAAGACCCAGTATTTCCACCAGGCTTAGAGTTAGAACCCACTTAGGCCATTAGCAAGACCCTTTCTCGGGCACAGCAGCTTGCTTTGTTTCTTTGACTATGCTAACACTGCAGTAGGACTTTATTCTTAGGTCATAACGTAATTACTATCTCTGGGTAACTTGTGTTTGGCTGGAACACGTTCTGTCAGCTCCCTTTTCTACCTTCCTTCGCGAATGTGGGACATTTAAGGAAGGGTCTGCTGATCCTGTCTTCCAAAGCTTACCTCAGTGTCGCCAGGCTGCCCGTGGGTCACATCAGAGCACAGACCCCATGTCACCAGCTGCCTCCACTCACTTCCATTATTAACCCTTACCCCAGGGGCGCCTGGGTGGCTCAGTGGTTTAAAGCCTCTGCCTTCGGCTCAGGTCATGATCTCAGGGTCCTGGGATCGAGCCCCGCATCGGGCTCTCTGCTCAGCAGGGAGCCTGCTCCCCCTCTCTCTCTGCCTGCCTCTCTGACTACTTGTGATCTCTCTCTCTCTGTCGAATAAATAAATAAAATCTTTAAAAACAAAAAAACAAAAACAAAAACAAAAAACCTTCTCCCAGCTTCTACTGAACCCTGGCAAGAGGAATCTTCCCGGTTCGCTGAGTTCCCCTTAGGGAGAGATCTCACCTGACAGTCCCTCACCTCAGTCCTGGGCTTTTCATCCGAGCCCCAACTCCAGAAACCTATGTGTCGAAAAAGAGTTGTCGAGAGACAGAGCTGATGGGTCGGGCAGATGGGCAGGGCTGGTAAGCTGGCCTTCACCTTCACCGTGACTGTCAGTCAACGCGAACGGCACTCAGGGTCACAATGCACGTGGGAGCCCTTTGCCTAACTCCGAGGTTCTCCCCCTATTTTTGTACATTTAAGTAAGAGATCATTTGAATTTGTCTTTGTTGTCAATAAAATCATGTGAACAAGTTTATCCTTCTTTCTCAAGATGCTTTGTAACAAGTTTAATGACAACACTTTTCAAGCACTTTATGGAAATTTTAAGTAAATTGAAATATACTGAGTGTTTTATACACATTATCTAATTAACTCTTGCAGAAACTCTGCAAAGTGATTATTCTCCAGATGGTAATAATAAGGCCCAGGGAGACTAGAGGGCCTGCCCGGGTTTGCACGACTAGTAAGAGGTAGGAGCAGAAGTCAGCCTTCGCCCAAGGTCCGGGATCTTTCTTCCCCGTCCGTCGACACTCCAGCAGGCATCAGCACTTAGATGCCCCAACAGTGGCCTGCACTGTTTCGCATGTTGATTAAGATCCATCACCAAACAAGTGAAAAAAGCTCATTAGAGTTGTTCTTGATTTATCCCTAATACTTCGACCCCACTAGAGTGTTTTCTAAAAGTAAGATTTAATGTTTGCAAAGAAATACAAATTCGCTACAAAGCCAAATGCAAAATTGCTACTTTTACAGTGAGAACATTCCCGCTAAAGTTAACAGGAGATGCGAGAGCCATTCTGAAAGGACGTATTCCTGCTGCCAGAGATCTACTCAATCTACCCAACCGATCTACCGTCAGGTCCCAACACGCTGCTTCTGCTGGCAGGCTCAGCACACGCTTCTTGAAGTCTATCTGTTTCCATAATATCCAGAAGCTGTTTTTGCCATTCACGAAACTGCATTTGTTAGTACATGAATATTACAGAATATGTCAGTTACAGAGCTAAAATCATGATCATTTTAAAAGCCCATCGCTATCAAGATTAACAAAGGTGCAAAGTGTGAGCGTGGAGAAGCCTAGAGCCAGTTCATGGCTCCAGATGACCGAAACTGCCTTTGGGTTCTTCCTCCTTATTAACCACAGTCTAGGAGTCCCTTCCTCCTCTCTTCATATGAGAACTGCCTTTAGGGGGAAAAAGTTTTTAAATGGCAACAGAAATACGGCTTGCCAGGAACACTCTGCAGCGTGTGGACCACACAGATGTGAGTTATACCGACAGAAAGCAGTGTAAGAAGATACCCCAATAAAGAAGCCTTTCAATTACCTTCAGAACCCCTCCCCCTTCTCTGGCCCAGCACACATGTCAGGATGGCATCCCGCCACACCCGGTGTGCCGCCCCAGCTCCAAGCAGAATATTAAAATGCATCTGCCCAAACTTAGTAGAAGGAAGGAAATAACAATGATTAGAGCGGAAATAAATGAAATAGATACTAAAAAGACAATAGAAATGATCGCTGAAACTATGCTGGTTCTTTAAAAAGATAAACAAAAGAGGCAGAACTTTAGCTAGACTCCCCAAGAAAAAAAAGGGAGAGGGCTCAAATAAATAACATCGAGAAATAGGAGACATTACATCTCTGCCACAGAAATACAAAGGATCATAAAAAATTGTTATGAACAATTTTATGCCAACAAACTGGACAACCTAGAAAAAATGGATGAAGTCCTAGAAACACACAAACTACCAAGACTGAATCATGATGAGATAGAGAATCTGAACAGATGGATTACTAGCAAGGAGAGTGAATCATTAATCAAAAACCACCCAACAAACAAAAGTCCAGGACCAAATGGCTTTACTGGTG
>CM052886.1:862329-876140 GCA_028534135.1 Potos flavus
AGAGCCGAGGGCTTTTTCTCTAACATCAGGAGCAAGACAAGGATGCCCACTCTCACTTTGATACAACACAGTATTAGAAGTCCTAGCCAGAGCAATTAGGCAAGAAAAAGAAGAGGCATCCAAATTGGAAAGGCAGAAACGAATCTGTCACTATTTGCAGATTACATGATATTACCTACAGGAAACCCTAAAGACTCCATCAAAAAACTGTTAGAACTGATAAATGAATTCAGCGCAGTTGCAGGATACAAGATCGATATATGGTAATTTGGAATGCTGGTCAGCATGAGTGGTTGAAGCTTTTAGCCAAAAAAACAAAACAAACAAACAAAAAAAGCCCTCAAATTTCATTATTTGCTATTATTTAGTGAAAGGAATTTTTTGGTCCTTTATTTTTAGGATTTTTTTGTCCTTTTAAGAATTTGTCAGTTTATTTTATGACTCTTTGGCTTTTTTTTTTTACATTTGTAATTTTTTCCCGCCTGGAAAATATTAGAATACAGAAAACGCCATCATTGGAAACGTGCCACTGTTTTATCTGCCACTGTGAAAGGAAGCAACTCTTCTGAGAAAGTCACGACCCTCTCTTACAGGTGGCATGGGGTCCGTGCCCCTCGGAGACGCCCCGGTGTGGGGCAAAGAGCACGTGCTGGTGTGTAAACTCGGTACGTCTGCTCTCTGCTGAGGGAACGATGGACCCCGCTCGCAATGGGCGAGGTCTCTACTTTGGTTTATTATTATTGTTCCAAGTAAGATACATACATATCCGTCAGAGCAAAAGAAAAAGAACGAAAAGGAGAATTCAAAGGACACCAGGGTTTTCCAAATAGTGACCGTGCTGGGATGCGATATTTTCTCCTGCTTTCTCCAGAAATACCTCCAAAGCGAGGGTTGTGGAGTTTTTAAAGCCATAAACCCATCAGGAGAAAGAGAACAGAGGAAGTGACCACGTGCAGGAAAATCGCAGAAGCTGGAAAGCAGAGGGGCAGGGGGCCAGTGACTCGAGGGGAGGCAAGCTGACCCCGTCACGGAACCCTCAGACTCTCAGTCGGATGCAGCCCCAGAACAGCCGCTGTCCCTCTCCTGCCGGGCCCCGGGACTGCTGGACGCCTGCGACCGTCCAGGGCAGGGCCCAGGGGTGCGCGTGCAGGGGGCGGGCAGGTCCGTGTCCTAGATGCTGGAGGGTCTCGGCTTCTCCCCCACTCGCTCCCTGTAGCACTGCAGGCCGGCCTGTTCCCTCGGGAAGGGGTCTGGAAGAATCTTCTCCAGGGCACCCAGGGGCACAGGGAGGACAAGAGGATCCTGACTGTGGGGACTCCCCGGGGAGACAGGGGGCAGGCCGGCCGCACACACTCAGAACCACCGAACTACGACTACTGTCTCATCCACGGTGCGAGAGGACTGCGGGGACCACGGCGCGGGAGGGGACGCCTCTCCTTGGAGGAGCCGAGCCCTGAGCCAGCCCCAGGAGCCGCCGCCTGCAGGAAGGAGGCCAGCAGAGTCCCCGGGGGTACTCTGACGCACGCTTCTGAGGAATCCACACATCCGGCATCAAGAATGGGATGCTTTGGGTTCTTTACAAAGCAACTGCAAATAGGAAAAGGTAAATAAAGAATCTCTGAGCATAGCAGAGATGGAAAACTCAGTGCCATGGCTGGGGACAAAGGTGAAGAAAACACAGCCGAACCACACTGACCTGAAAACCAGGAGAGGAAACAGGGGGAGATCAGAGCCCCACGCGGGGAGAACCCAGCCTCCCCCAGGAACGGGCCCTTGGGAAGGGGAGAGGGAGCCGGTCCGGGAGGACCACCCTCCCCTGCCCACCCCCCGCCCGCGCAGAAGCCCGACCTGGCCTGGAGGAACGCGGCCCAAAGAAACAGCGGCGAGAAGAGCCGTGGGCAGAGCCACCGGGGACAGGACCCGGCGTCCGGCCCAGGCTCCCCGGCCGGAGCTCGGATGGACACTGTCCCTCGACCCCAAGGTCCAACAGGTGTGCCGGGTGCGAGGAGACCTGCTTCCTTGTCCGCCGCCAGGAGGGGAGCCAGCGTGGCCACGGTGGAGGGCAAGCGACATCGTCTGTCCCAGCCGTCCCGAGGGACAGCTGTCAGCGACAGGCCAGCTCTGGGAAGGAGCCGTCCCGGGACCACTCCCCACCAAGATCTGGGGAGAGACAGGCGCTCCGAGGCCAGGAGCTGAAAGGACACCCCTGTTTCTCCAACTCCCAAACCAAGGCACAGAAGGAAGGGGCCCCCTCCTCCAGCCTCCGGAAAGGGCCGGCTGACCCCGGGGGCTTCTCCTCGGAGCGCTCTCACCTCCCCCGTGACACCCCTTTGCACTCCTAGGGGATATTCCGATACCGAAACTTCAGTGAGTCCCGCCCCCCATCCGACATCACGCACCCCAGTCCGGCTTGCTTGCTGCTGTATTTATAGATGCCCAGTTCAGGCCCCTGACCCTGCTGGGGACAAGTAGGGGGTCACCGCAAACACACTATTATGAAGTAACCGGAGGGCTTGTGCGCCTCTGTCAGCCCCACCGTCACCGGACCCGAGCAGGGGAGGGGAGGGCGTGCTCGGGGCAGCACAGAGATGGGTGCGGAGGAAGGCAGGGAGGGGCTGGGGGGACCCCTCCAGGACAAGCCGCTGCAGCAGCGGGGCTCAGGGGACGCAGCGCCTCTGTCCCCAGCTTCTAAGCCAATACAAGCAGATTCAAGCCTGTAAGCCGGAAAGCCGCTCACCCGCGTCCAGTCCCCGCTTGGACTGGACACCCAGTTCCCACGACACGGAGGATCAAGGAAAGAAACGCTCTCTGGACCGTGAGCACAGTGGGTACGTTCTGCCACCATTAACAAGGCCCCCCTCCGCTGATAGCATGCTCCACTGAGCTGCCCGCAGACGGACCTTTGCCCTCGGCCACTGGGCCCAAACCCCAGGGAGAGCATGCTGGAGACCTCAGCTCTCCCCGGCACGCACAGCCGGCAGCCCCCGGGGCCCCTCGCGACCCCCCGGACAAGCAGGGCCGCTGCCCGGCCTCGTCTCAAAGTGAAAGCTGCCCTTTCTGGGCACTCCACCCGCCCAGAGCCCGTGTCTAGGTGCAGCCGCCCTGGACGGGAGGGCCTCCCAGTCAAGACCCTGAGCCGCGGGCATCGCAGGTGGCTCTCCTGGAGGCCACCTACTGAGCACAGAGAAAACCCCCCACAAAACAACTCCAGAACATTCCAAACAGGGACAACACGTTTCGAGACGGAGCGGGCCTCCAGTGCTCAGAAAAAGGAAGGAAAATAGTGTGAACTCCAGGCACGTCCTCAGGAGCCAGTAGGACAGGCGGCAAAGACAGCCCCGCGACAGCCCCAGCGAGAGGACGTTTATCCGCGGGAGCAGGAGTCGGGTGGTCTCAGCCGTCCCAGTGCAGGAGCGACGGGGGACAGCGGGATCCCACAGGCACGTACCCAGCACATGCACGCACACGCATGAGCACACATGTGCACATACACAGCACACATGTGTGCGTGTACACGAGTATACTGCACACAGCCATTCGCATGCGCACAGATGCACACACACAGACATGTGTGCACGTGCATACCACATGTACACGTGTGTGCACATAGACACACCTGCACACACGTGTACACATACACATGCACGTCACAACACGCATGTGTGCACACGCCTGCACACAAATACCGGCACACCTGTATGTGTGCTCACAAACATATGTGTACATATGCACATGTGCATGTACATATGTGTACACAGACGTGCATGCACACACACCTCATACGTGCACATACACACATGCACACAAACACCTGCACGCATGTTCGTGCACACACAAACGTGTGTGCACATACACACATGTGTACGTGTGCATGGTGCATACAAACACATGTGCAGTGCACAGACACACATTTGTGCCTATGTGTGCCTACAGACACATGTACACTGCACAACACACACAAACACATGTACACATGCACACATACACATATGTGCACACACGCGTGCATGCAGACATATGCACACCCGCTCCTGTGCACATGCACACACGCGTGCAAGCACATGCATAACCTCCAAATTTCCGCCCAATCCTCTGAGGAAGGCCCGTGGCCAGTGTGCTGGGCTCCACCCAGCGTGGCTGTCCCTCCGCATCGGGCCGGGGTTTGCCCCCGCCCCACGGCTCCGCTGTCAGAGACGCTACCTGCCCCGGACCCAGGAAAGCCAACAGAAGAGGGCTCTGTCTTGCTGGTCACAAGTTTTCACCAGTCGGTCGGTCCTCTGCATGGGAGAGGGGAGGAAAGGCGCACAGGGGTCCCAGCGGGATAAACGTGCGATGGCGTGCTGCGTGTTCAGCCCGAGCCCAGCTCAGGGCAGCGGCAGTGCGAGCCTCCTTCCCTCGCCCCGGGCTCCGCAGGGCATGCCCCTTCTTTCCCAAAATCAGTCTCCCTTCCTACAGCCCCAAGGCACTGCTCACGTCCTCAAAGGACGGCTCGTCAAAACTAATGATGTACTGTATGGTGACTAACACAACGGAATTAAAAAAAAAATTTACAAAGGATTGCTCGTGTCTGGGAAGGAACGCCCTCCACTTTCCTGGAGGCCCACGAGGGAGAGCGGGGTGCAGTCTGCACCCCGGACATCTGGCCTGCGAAGGCCCAGCCCCCGCCGCGGGGTGTCCTCCTGGTCCCGCCCGGGCGCCGCGGGCCTTTGGGGGGAGGGCGCCGCGGCCGGCAGGCGGGGCGGGCGGGCGACGCAGGGGCGAGCGATCTGCCGCTGAGATAAGCTCTCCGCGAAATCTCCCCGGCAGTTTGGCACACACCTAGAATTTCAACTTCCCTCCGGGGCTCAGGCTTCTGGCCCCCACATCCTTGTCTGCGCCCAATTCGAAGGGATGCGCCTTCCTGCCGGTGTCCTGTATTGTCCCCGTGGCTCACCTCCCCCTCCGCGCCGACGCCGGCTCTGTGGAAACGGTCTTTTGCCCCCCAGGCCAAAGACCACACTGTTTGTTGTCGAGTTGTCTGGGCACTCATCGAACTCGAGACCTGGCTGCGTTTCCCCAGATTCTGGCTCCCTGAACACCTCTGACTAACACGTCTGCTATGCCGGTTCCTCGAGCGGGTCCCATGAATCTCCCGGCCGGGACGGGACCCCCACCCTCTGGGACAACGTGTCTTTTCACCTCCTCCCACCTGCCGCAGGGTCGCACCTGGTGGCGACAAGGTCTTGTTCCGTGCTGTGACATCCCGGGGCGGATGCTGGGTCCCGGGGGCTCCTGGCCGCCCAGGGCCTGCTCTCTGGGACGCGCGCTCTCTGGAGTGACCCCTGCATCAGGACTAGGGCACCGGGAGCGAGATGTCCCCGGGGCGCGAGTCAGACGCGACCGCAGAGGACGTGGGGCTTCGGCAGCCTCTGGAAGACAGGACACCAATCGGAAAAGGGACCTGGAGGCTCTCCATCTACAGGAAGGTGGCTCCTGACCGCGGCCCCGAGAGAAGGCGCGGACGAGCAGAGTGGACGTGCTTGCGCAGAGGGATGGCGGGTAAGGTTGTGCGTCAGTTCAGTCCCCACTGCGGTGAGCCTCCCACTGCTGGGAAAATTCCGGATTTATGGCAAGCAGTACAGAGTGGCTGTGTTAGTCAGGGTTCTCCAGAGAAACAGACTGATCGAGCGATTATAGAGAGAGAGACATTGTGGGGGGCCTGGGGGCTCAGCCGGTGAAGCGTCTGCCTTCAGCTCAGGTCGTGATCCCAGGTCCTGGGATCGAGTCCCGCATTGGGCTCCCTGCTCTGTGGGGAGTCTGCTTCTCTCTCTGCCCCCCCTTCCCCCCCAGCTCGTGTTCTGGCTCGCTCTCTCTCGCTCTTGCATAAATAAATAAAATCTTAAAAAAATTTTTTTTTTTTTAGAAAGGGAGGGTGGTTGATTGTAGGGACTTGGCTCATCTGAAATCTATGGGGCAGGCCAAGGCCGCAGCCCCAGGAGGAGATGCTGCGGCTTGAGTAAGGCCATCAGCGGGAGAACCCCTTCCTCCTGGGGAGCCACAGACTTTTCTCTTCAGGCCTTCAAGTGATTGGACGAGGCCCACCACATTATGGAAGGTCACCTGCCTTACTCAGAGTCGACTGATTTAAACACCCATCTCATCTATAAATAGCTTCACAGCCACATCTGGAGGAAGGCTGTTTGGCCAAAACCCCAGGCACGTGGCCTGGCCAGGTGATGCGTGCGGTCAGCCAGCACAGTCACCATGTTCCTGAGAAGGAAGCGAGGTCCCTGTCGCACGTCAGAGCGGAGGCACGGTGGTGGCTCTCAGTGGGGGGCGTCTGGCGACACTCTGGGTCCTGGCTGGGGAGCCTGCCTTCCGAGGGGAAGACAAGGCAGAGAAGGTACCTTCGGGACAAGCTGGAGAGGAGGGCTCACTTGGTAAATCGTCTGTGTCTTTGGGGTTGTCCTCTCCTGACGTTTCCTGCTCCCCAGGAGCTTGGAGGACGGGGGACAGGGAGGAAAGGACTTCGGAGGGCGACACCATGGGAGGTCCTCCCTGGATGTCCCGCGATGAGCCTGACCGGATGAGCAGGACAGAACTTAAATGAGGTCATTATTGACATTAGCACCCGCTCGCCAGCCGGCCTGCGTCCCTTGGTAACACGTAGGTAAGTGTGGCCCTAGTAGCAAAGAATAGTGACTCTAAGTACTAGTATACGTAGTTTTAAGAGCATGAAGATCGAGGCCACGAAGCCACACTGTGTCACGTAGGACACGTGTAGAGAAAAACCGCACTGCTAACCAGTGACGTCAGAGCCATGCCAGCTCCCAGGAAAGGGAAGGAGGGGGACAGGAGGGGGCTCTCGGGGCTGGGGTGCCATGTCTCTTTATCCAGAACCTGCCTGTGTACATGCTCACTGCTCACAAGGAAGCACTGCCCCTCACTAAGGTCCCCCCCAGGCTTTGGGTCCCGGGCTCCAGAGAACACCCGGGCATGGTCCGGAAGCCTCCGGCGTATTGAGCTCGAGGACTGAGAACCGGGCGCGGCTAGGTGGGGCTCTTCCCTCCAAGTGCTCCTGGGGCACATTGGGTGGAAGACAGTCCTAAAGACTTTCGGTCATTCAGTCCCATTCCCAGCCGAACTTTTGTTGAGCACCCGAGGTTTTTCTTTTGGAACACATGGTGGCGATTCATCACGGGGCATAATAAAGTTAAGTCGACCCCAGAAATATCTAGAGATCACATATCTGACAAAGGAAAGGGCTTGTAACCAGAATACACAGAGAACTTGCAGAGCTCGACAGTTAGAAAAAATCCAATTAAATATGAGCAAAACACATGTGTAGATATTTCACCAAAGAAGATACACCCAGTAAATAAGCATCTGGAGGGACGTCCAGGGTCATTAGCCTCGGGGGAGATGGCACCTAACTCCACAGGCAACCATTGGGACGCCGTCGGAAAGCAGGACAAATCCACGGCGGCAGCGGGTCAGGGCCTGGAGGAGCCGGACCGCTCGGTGAGGCAGTCCCCGCACCAGTGTGGCCACGGCAGTCACGACCCGCTCATGTCCCTCCCTGCAGGGCCCAGGGACTGAACCTGAAATGCCTGTCTCCTGAACCATGATCCCTTCTCCAGGTTCGGACCCCCACGTCCTCCACAGGTCAGCGCGTGGAAACCAAGCTCCCTCCCCGCACTCCCGCTCCCTCCGACTTGTCCTCTTGGGGCTCGCGACTCGTCTCCCACCGGCCGCATGGGGTCACTCATTCCGCCCGAAATCGTCTCCTGCATCAGCGTCTCCGTCGGCACCTGTGTCCACGCTGCGCCCGTTGCCCGGTGCTCCCTTCTCCGAGCCCGGCCACCTCTCACCCACCGAGGCCCCAGAGCCGGTGCCCCCGGTGCCCCCGGCCGCGGAGAGAGCCCGGCGGCCCCGCTAAGCACACGACGGCAGTCACGCTGCAGGAAAGAGCCTCGTTTCCACGGTTTGCCCACTGTGCCTCTTTCATACTCGCTCTGGGTGTGTCATTGTCTATTCTAAAATAAACATAAATTAATTCTACAACCAATCGGGATGCAGGAGTTGGTGATTTTCCTGTTCGAATGTTTCAGGAGGACTGAAGACTTTCTGACTCAGCTTGGTCGCCAGGTAGGTTTCCTTGCCCCCCGCGGCCTCCGGCCCGGCGCACTTAGGGCCCCACCCGCCAGGCCCCGGCCAAGCCCCAGTCCCATCCGTGGCCGTATTTGGAAGGCCTCGGGCTCGCGTGGGGTCCTGTCACGTGGACCCACGGCGTGGGCAGAGGGCCGCCCTGTGGGGTGACGGTGTCCCAGTCTGATGGCAGGTTCACCGTGAATCACGGAATCAAGCACTGCGCTGTCCCCAGAGAACGTGCGTGCGGCTTTTCCTTTCCCGCCGGTCCCTGTTAAGGACCGCGGGCCCAGAATCCACACTGAAATCCTGTGGGGGGGTGATGAGGTCTTGGGTGGGGTCCCATGCATGGGATCGGCACCCGTAGGGGCCCCGGAGAGCCCCGGGCCCCTTCCCCCACTGTCTATGAGCCGAGAAGTGGGGTCTCACTGGACACGGGCTGCGCGGCCCCAGGACTGTGGGGAAGAACGTCCGCTCTTCACGCCTCCTGACAGGATGTGTTCCCGGGTGAGCGGCCAGCGCCCTTCCTCGTGCCAACCTGCCCGCTGACGCCGAGCGGACCACAGCTGCTTCCCGTCCAGTCCGGTGCTCCCGGTGGCTCATTTCCCATCCCTGCGCTGTCCTCAACCCCGGGATCCCCGCGCTGTCCCCAACCCCGGGATCCCCACGCTGTCCCCAACCCCGGGATCCCCGCGCTGTCCCCAACCCCGGGATCCCCGCGCTGTCCCCAACCCCGGGATCCCCGCGCTGTCCCCAACCCCGGGATCCCCGCGCTGTCCCCAACCCCGGGAGCTTGTTGGAAGGGGAGACGTGCCTGGAAACCCACCTTTGTCCCCTCCGCCACCGGCCGCCGTCAGTCGCTCCTTAACCCGGCTCATCCCGCACCTACGGCAGAGCCAACCCCCAGGGCCTTCGATCCCCGCTGACCACCTCCCGCGGCGTCCTCGTCCTGGAGAGACGCCCGTGGGGAGCTCAGACGCCGCAGGAGCTGCTCACTTGTGGGGCCGAGAGCGACCTTTCCAGGAATTTCCTGGAACTCCTTGTCAAACACGAGGCGGAAAGCTTCCGCCAGCCCCGAGCCCCGAGGAACTGTCGCCTCTAACACGGGCACAGCAGAGCTCCAGGAACTCGGGGAGGTGACTCCCCAACACGCAGGCCCCTTCCCTGCGAAGGGGCTTCTGGAGGAGACCTTGCGTTTCCGCGGCCGCCGGGCCTCCCGCGCCGGCCCTGCCCCCGGCTTGCTGCCCCGCGGGGCCTCCCGCGCCTGCGCTCGGGCTCTCGGGACGCTCCGAGCCCCTCCCGGCTGCGACGGCGAAACACTTCAGAAGATGTTTACTCCCTCCTGAAATACTAGCAATCTGGTCAGAGTCGGAGCGGGGCCCGTGGGGACCCGCGCCTTCAGCCCGGGCTCGAGCACGTCCGGGGACAGTGGAAACAAGGTCTTCGAATGACGAGCATTTCCGTGGGAGCCCCACAGAGCCCACGCGCTCTGGAAAGCCCCAGAAACCCATCTGCTCGCTGGCCGGCCCCGCAGAGGATGCCAGGTGGGTAATCTTACCTCCATCAGCACACGAAAAGTCTCGGCTGCCTCTTCTCCGGCCCCCCTGGGGCGTGTACCGCTTTTGACGTGTCTTAAAGAAAGTTTGCCTTGCAACGCAGATGGGAATTTAGGAGAAGAAACACAGGATTCAGGAGAGCTCATTATGTGCCCGGAGCTCCCGGGTCCGTCCACACGGCGGAACTCGGAGGCCGGAGCCACGCCAGGCCTGCCGTCTCCACGCGGCGGCCTCTACATGGGCACTGGGTTTCTAGAAGGCTCCGACGCAGCCTCTGATGCTGCACCGTGTGAAGGTACAGCCGCGGTGCCCCCGGCGGCCGGAATCTCTAATGGGGGCCTCGAGGAATTTTGTTCAGCGTCTTTGGCAGCCCCCAGTCTCCCCGTGTTCATAGTGCCTTTCAGGAGAAATGTTGAACTATCCCCCAGCAGTGGGTAAGAGCTCTCTTTGTCTAAAGATAGGTAGATAAGCTCGGGGTGTGTGTGTGTGTGTGTGAGAGAGAGAGAGAGAGAGAGAGAGAGAAAGGGGCAAAATGGGAAAATCCACTTCCACGGGGGAACCATATTTTAACACATCTACTTCACGTCCACATGTCGCTATTTCTTTTGCGGAATTACTGGGCGTGTGGCAGTGGGCTCGTGAGGGTCCCGCACACACGTGGGGACAGGCGCTGCGCCCACGTCCCCCGGCCGAGGGTGGGTCCGGACACACCTGACCGTGCGAGGCGGGCCCACGGACACCTGTGGCCGCACGGCAGCCCCCGTGGAGGGGAGATCGTGTGCGGGTGTCGGCCGGCCCCAGGGGCGACCACGGCAGGACCCACAGACGACTGCCTGCAAAGCCCCTCCCTTCGTCGGGTGATGAGGAAGCTTCGTGGGAAATCATGCGTCGCTTCAAGCCAACTTCTAAAATAGCTAAACATCTAACAAAGATAAATATCTAACGAAGACTTCATGTGCAGAGAAACATTAGTATTCTCGTTATAAAGGCGCAGTTCTGCTTTGCTAGGAGCTGGGAGCGCGATGCCAGGCCCGGGCTCTGACGCGGGCAGCCTCTGGGAGCCAGGTGGTCTGGCAGACACGGCTCGGGGCCCAGGACCCGCTCCCCCCTCTCCCCGGGAGGGCATCGGGGTCAGACGCGCAGCCAGTGCAGGGAGGAAGGCAAGGGGCAGGAGGGGAGAGGCGGCCGGTGGGGGCTCGCTGCCAGAGAGGCCTGCAGTGTGTGCGCGGCCCCATGGCTGCCCCCGCTAGCCTCCGCCTCTCCCCTCGGGGCGGACAAGGGGGAGAGCGGGCTCGGCCGCAGAGGGTCAGGTTGGAGCGGCGGGCGAGGGGGGTCCCCGCACGGGGCTGTCAGCTCGTGCAGCGGTCGGACGCAGGTTCGATGCTCGCATGTGACCAAGCCGGGACTCGGTTTCCCCTCGCATAGATAGGGTGCCTGCAGCTACCTGGGGGGTCCTGGTGAGGGTGCCGTGGGATCCCGGAGGTCCCGGGCGCATAGTTGCTGCTCAGGAAACCCCTGCTTCCCTGATGAGTGTATCCCTCCCCCCAGCACTGCGCCCTTTCCCTTCGGGGAGGCGGCCTCTGGCCCTCGCTCGCCACCCCCCCCTCGGCCGCCCCCTCATAGCTGCGCTCTCACGGAGAAGCTGGGGGCGCGGCTCAGAGAACCAGTCACGAGCTGACCCGCCCGCGCAGGACGGGCCAAACCCCCGAGGACAGGACAGAGAGCGTGGCCGAGGCGGGAGGTGTAACTGGACTCCCCACTTGCCGGCATCGCTCACCGTGGGGCTTGCACCATCCCGCGCACAGAAGCAGGGTTTCCTGACCTCTGCTGGGGACTCTCCCCCGCGCACGGGTCCCCTCTCAGGGCCTTACCCTACGAGCCCGCGACCCCGCCCCGGTGCCCCCTGCCGCCCGGGAGCAGCAGGCTGGGCTCCTTCACGTGCTCTGCCTGGCTCGCCGGAGGGACATCCTGGGGACGCGTGCTCTCCCTCTCTGTCACCAGCGCCGGGCTCTCCCAGGGCGCCCCCTCCTGCGCTCCTGCCGCGGGGCTTGCTGTGACATCACAGATGCTCGGGGCCCGCGGCGTTCCCTAAGCCCCAGCTGGCCCAGTCCCTTAGACAGCCGGGCGGCCCGCGTGCCCACCCAGCGGGGCCGTGCCCCCGGCGCTGCGGTGACTGAAGGCACCAGAGAGAAGTCCACGTGATGAGTGTTCTCATGACAGCGTGTCATCGGCTGCAAGAGGCTGCGGCGAGAACCCGGCGTAGCACCGGGGGGTGGGGGGCACGGAGGGGTGCGAGTGAGAGGCGGCTGACCTGGGACGGCCGCGGAAGGAGCTGGGCGTCGAGCCGGGTCGTCAGGCAGCAGACGCCGGTTGGCAAGGCCCGGAGGAGAGGGCGGGAGACGCCAAGATCCACACAGCCCCTGCCCAGCGGGTTCCCAGTACCGCTGCCCCCCGCTTGCCCGGCCGCCGCGCACAAAGCAGACGACTGTGCTCGCCACGCTCGCTCCCAGACCCTCCTCAGAAGCCGATATTCAGTGACTCACAGCTCTCTGGGCACTTTTTGGCTGAGACTGTTTAGTCTTGTTTTTTTTTTCCCCCAAAGAGGTGATTTTGTGTGAATGTTTAAGACGGAACAAAATTGTGTTTTATTTTTGAGTCATGAGAGAGAGTGTTTTGAAAAAGCCTTCTTTGCTCTGCAGCGTCATTTCTAGGCCACGCAGCCAAACGGCGTGGACTCCGTGTGCTGCTGCGGACCGTCTGGGCCACGCCTGCCGCGGCCCCGTGTCCTGCGGGCACGGCCTTCCTTGTGTCCCCCGGGGGCTGCAGGCTCAGACACGGAAGATGGTCTGCAGGTGTCCAAGCCTTTAGGGTTCAGAAGGCGAAGACGCCTCGTGAGGCCTGAGCTGGACGCCGAAGGTCTGTTTCGAAGTCCTTTCCCGAAGGGGGCTGCCCCTGCGGCAGCCCGCGTGCCCCAGGGCGTGCCTGGAAGGTTCCGCAGGCCGGCGCCGAACGTGGCGTCCCTGGCAAGCAAGGGCAGGGGGCAGGGGACAGGGACCCCGGGGAGACACAGCAGTGACCCAGGCAGAGTTCCTTGTGTGCATCACGGCAGAACTGCAGTGTTGGGGACCTCGGAGGAGGAGAGTGGAGGGGGGACCCCCGTGCACCGGGAGGCGCCAGAAGAGGGGCCAGCTCGGCCTGACGGGCGGCAGGGCCCAGGTCTGGGCTCCGCACTCCAGGACGAGGGTTCAGGGCCTGAGAACACGGCTGCTGTAGACAACCTCTTGACGGCCTCGTGCCTGCCTGGAACGGGGGCGTGTGGGGCGACCAGGAGCGCCTACTGAACCGCGGAATCGGAATCACAGGCTTGAAGACGGTTGAGGGTGAATTTCATGTTGTGGGGTTTTTTTCTACCATAATTAAAAAGGAATTTTGTATTATTTATTTACCATATGTAAATTTTTATTTACCATAAATGAAAAAGGAAAAAGGAAAAAAAAAAGGAAACAGAGCCCCTAGAAGACACCAGGACTAGGAGAGCCACAGCTGTCCCTACAGTCAGGAAAGGGAGATGGGGACATGGCTTCATACGTCTGGTGGAGGACGAGGTCCCACGCAGACCCTGTTCCAGACAGAGCGGGCGTCCACTGTGAGTTATTAGAAGTATAAGGTCCCCAAACAGTTACTTTCTTTGGGTGATTTCTTGGGTGGGTGACCCTCCACCCAGACTCGGGAGCCCCTCAGGAAGAAGGAGACAGGGCTCAGGTGTGGGCAGGGGAGGGGAGGGGGGAGGGCGAGGAGGGAAGGGGAAGGAAGGGGAGAGGGGATGGGAATGGAGGGAAGAAAGGAGTGGGAGAAGAGGGGAAGGAAGGGAAAGGGGAGGGGGAGGGGAGGGGAAGGAAGGGAAGTGAAGGAAAAGGGGAAAGGGGAGGGGGAGGGGAGGGGAAGGAAGGGAAAGGGGAAAGGGGAGGGGAGGGGAGGAAGCCCAAGGGGGGGCCTCCTGGGGGACAGGCCCACCCACAGCATGTCTCCTGCAGGGTCCACTGAGCGGGGGCCGGACCACTTGCTGCCCCACCGGGCAAATATGAGGTCATCATTTCAGCCTAATGCCCTTGTCATGGACCCAGTTAC
>CM052886.1:882906-905915 GCA_028534135.1 Potos flavus
GTCTTGCTCTGGTCAGGAGCGGTGTCAATTCCGAGCTTCCCGGGGGGACCCACGCCTCCGCAGGCATCCTGCTGTGTGCTCGGCATTCAACGTTGGAAATGGCAGATCTGATCGAAGCCTCGCATCTGATTCTGATTTATTTGCATTTTCCTCCTCAAAATAGTAAAGCTCTTTGAGGTCAATGAGGCCGCTTAACGGCCTTTTACTACTTCTCCCTTAAAAGCAGAAGCTTGTGATTTGCCTGGTATGAACAAACACGAAACATCACAAAAGTCCAAGTTTGGCCCTAAACCAAAAGTCTGCAATGATCAAGGGAGATCATAAATGTGGCCAGTGCGTTCCCAGTTCCGATTTCCCACCCACGCCCATGGGGTGCAGGATGCTCACCTTGCCGGGAACCACCTGGCCTTCCCGATGGGCAAGCGCACCACGACACTCACATGCTCACACACGCACACGCGGGTCACACACACACTCACGTGTTCACACAGGTGCATGCATTCTCACGCACATGCTCACATGGACACACATGTTCACACAGGTGCACGCACACACATATGCATGTGCACACGCTCACACGGGCACACACAGATCATGCACACTTGCATGTTCACACGGGTACGTGCACATATCAGTGTGCACATGCTTACACACATGCTCACATGGGCACCCCTGTTCACACAGATGCACGCACACACATATTTGTGTGCACACGCTCACACATGCTCACACGGACACACACAGGTCACACACACATGCTCACACAGGTGCATGTACACACTCACACACATGCTCATGCATGCACACACTCACATGCTCACACAGGTGTGTGTACATGCACAGACATGTACACATGGGCACACACATGTTCACACAGCACACACACCTAGGCACACGAGCATGCTCACACACACAACACACATACTCACATGCCCCTGTGCACATGCGCACACACAGGTACACACTCACATGCTCGCACTCACAGGCACACGCACACAGAAGAACGCACTGAACTCCGTTTCAGAGCTAGCCGTTTGCTCCCTGCCCATCCAGAAGCTCAGCTCGGCGAAGCTCGTCCCTCCGCTTGTCTTCAGCTTCCCATCGCCCCCGAGGGTGAACAAGACCCCCGCTCTCTTCTCAAGCCCCGCCCCGGCCGGACCCTGGGGGTGGGGGAAGGCTGACGCGGGGACGGGACAGCAGGGGGCGGAGGTGTGCGGGTGGCACGTCCTCCCCAGGGCGGCGGGGAGATGCAGGGACATTGCTGCCTCCCGAAGCGTCGCCGGACCGCGCGCATCGGAAACCCGCCTCCTGGGCCACGCAGCGCAGCGCCTGTGCGGTAGGGCTGTGAGCGAGCCCTGCGGAAATTACCAAAGCATGCACAGTGGGTCGCCAGGACGACTCTCGGAGAAGCACGGAGCTTCGCTTGCAAGAGGAAACCTAGAAGCTGCCCTCACAACAGGGGCTTGGTTAAAGAAATCCCCGTGCGCGCAGGGCCGAGAAACTTCCAACACACAGAGATAAGAAAAAGCATGTTCTCCGTGTCGTTCGGTTGGGCGTGTTCACACAACACACTGGCATGTGAGCACATTCTCCTCACTGTGCACAGCCCCCGTGCAGCCCTGCCGGCCTCGCACTTCTGAGCTCGCCACACCGTGCGCTCTCACTACTTACTTCACCCCATCCTCAGAGCGAGCCACGGAGCCACACGGCGCACTCGACTCCAAGCCTTCAGTCCAGCTCCCCGGCCGTGAGATGCGTGTGCATGTGTGTCCGCGCCCGTGTGCGTGAGTGCGTGTGTGTGCGTGTGTGAGTGCATGCATGTGTGTGTGTGTGCGTGTGTGGTAGCAAATGAAATCAACTTCGAGTCTCAAGTGTCAGAATTACCAAAGGGCCTCCCTGCCTCCCTCCTCCCTGCCTCCCTCCTTCCTTTCTTCTTTCCTTTCTCCCCTCCCTCCTTCCTGCCCTGAGTTAACGGCCCCTTTTCCTACAGAAACACACATTGCTTTGGTCATGAGACACCAGTCTGTTGGAGGCTGGTGGTCTTTAATTCCGGGCCCCGCAGGGAGGGAGCCTGGTCGGGACGGGAGGAGCGTGGCCCCTGCTTGGCTCCGGCATCCAGGACCTATTGGTAGCTCAGACCTTGTCCTGGGGAATTCCACGGGCCTGACCGCACAGAGATTTGGGTTCTCTCGCCGACCCTGTGAGACGCGAGGGATGAAGGCTGCCAGGAGCACGAGCTCGCCGCGGTCAGGGGAGGGGGCTGCCGGCACATCCCGAAATCTCGGAGCTGTTGCCAGGGGCCGGCATCTCGTCCCACTGAGAGGCGTGAAAGCAAGAGCCGCAGGGGCGCACTGCCCTCCCAGTCCAGCCGGACGCGTCCCGGGACGTGGCGCTGCTCCGGTCCCGCTCTGAAGGAGGACGCGGCATCTTCAGCCGCGGGAGCGGGGCCCGGAGGCGGCCTCCGCGCTGAGCTGCTCCGCCACGACCCCCGGCAGAGGCCGGCTTTGTCCCCACGCTTGGCTCACCCGCGCACGCCACGGGAGGCTCCACGTTCGGTCGGCTTTCGAAGCCTACGTGTCTCCGTTTCGTTTGCCGGAAGTAGACCCAGAAACCAGGCTTTGGGGGCAAGAGGTGAACTTGGGAGTTGGTGCCGGGAAACGCTCGCAGGGGTGGGGGGTGAACACACGCGGAGGCGCGAAGGGACGTGGTGCTGGGGCCTCTGGGAGCCGGATGGAAGGTGCCCCGCGGGGCACGGGGACGGGGATCCACAGACCCGCGTCCCGCTGGGTGAGCCGCCGCCCGGGACGGTCCCCCGCCCCCTGCTGCGGGACAGCCCGGAAGCAAGTGCGCTCAGCCGGGAGAAGCCTCCCCACGGAGAAGAAACTACCGTGTAATGATCGCTGCCGATGACTTACTTTACATGCACCCAGGATAGGAGATTAAACTACTTGGAAGAACAGAACAGTATTTTCATCTCTTATTTCAGGGGCAGGGACCGAACCTGTTTTTGATTTGTGCTGCCGGCAGGGCTGGAAGGCGATGGGTGTTTTCTAAAAAGTGGGTTAGTCGGCTGTGCCAGGCCTTCGCTTATCCCCGGCCGCGGTTCCAGCATGTTCCGTCTACAACACCCAGATCTAGGCTGGCCTTCCGGCTTCGGTATCTCGGCTCGAAACTCACTTCCCGGCAGTGTCCCCGAGGCCACACGGAGCTGTCTCCAGGGTGGCCGGGCCTGGAGGCCGCTGAGGGGACACAAGCTCCCAGGAGGCCAGAGCCGTCAGGGGACCGAGCGGTCAGCTGACGGACGAGCCTCTGAGACGCAGTGGGGCGAACAGTGCCTATTTTAGCACGATAAGTACACAGTGGCCATCCGACGCTAAAGGAGGGGTTTCCAGACATTTTTTTAGCCTCAGATTCGGAGTCCTTTCTTCAAAAGAAATCTCACCCAGAAATGTAAACATGAGGAGCCGAGCAAGTAGGTCCGTCCCTCGTGGTGGCGCAGGAGGCTCGGCTCCCAGACGCTCTCCCGGGGACGTCAGGGCTCGGAGGGACCGTGAGGGCACCGACACAGGCTCTGGGAGCCTCCGCTGGGGCGGCCACAGGTCCCTACTAACGGGCCTGGAAGCCACCGCCTCCCGGGCGTCCTGTCCCCTGTGGCCATCTGCCCGCTGGCTGCCACCGCCGCCAACTGCCCGGGGGCCACGGAGAACAGAGACGGGAAGGTGCCTGACAGTCGCCTGCACGCCCTTCTGTGCCTGGCAGCTCTGGGAGGGCAGGGAGGGGTCCTTCCCATCCCTCCGTCACCGGCCGGCGGGAGGACACCCGTGGTGCCACGGGCACTCACCAACGGACTTGTGGTTAGAGAAGACACGATCGGACGCGGCCCCTTTGTACCGGGCCACTGTTACCAAACACGTTTAAAACCACATTTAAAGTCACGCTGCGGTGCCCGGGAACCGTTTGGGACGTGCGGGGAGTGCGGCCGGGAGGGCGTGGGGGAGACACCGCCAGCCCTGACTCCGGACGTGCACGCTGCGGCCGCTGGGAGGTCAGGAGACGCCTGCGGTCCTGTCATCTGCAGGGGACACAGGACACGTTAGAACTGGACGGAGAATGCGTGAGGCCGAGCTGCTGTGGGAGGCCGGCCGACTCCGGTGCCCCGTGCTCCGTGAGACACGACAGGGCCATTCTCTGCCGGGCGGAGGGCTCGGGTCTCCTCGGCGCCCCCTTTTCTCTTGCTCTGGCTCAAGGACGTGTTTGTATCCGCGGAACTGCTTTGGGATTCTGGGAATCAAAGAACTGCAGAAAGTTCTCCTGGTTTGAAATCAAACCCGCCCTTTCCCCTGGCCGCGCCCTCCCTAAAACAGGGGGGGAAACCGGGGCTCCAGCGCGGCTCCGGGTCGGGCCGTAAATCAGCCAGGTGTGCCCCCGGCCGCCAGCGCTCCCGGGGGGCTGCCGCACAGGCCTGCGCCTGGCCCACCGGCCTCCGAGGGGGCCTGAGCCGGGGACGGCCGCGGCCAGCGAACACAGCCAAATGCTGGCAGGCGGCCCCAGGAGCCGCGCCAAGTTCAGGGTCTTTTATAACCTGAAACTAAGAACTCCACTGGTTTCTGAGAGGACACGGGTGTCCTGGCTTGCACTCTCACACACGTGTGCGGACACAGCGTCTCCTGCAGAACCACTGCCCTCCACTCGAGAGTGGGTGAGTTCCCAGCTCCCCTGTTCCGGGGCCTGGGGCCCTGCGAGCTGTGGGTTTCCTGGGGGGGTGGGGGAGCAAGGGCACGGGGCGGGGGTGGGACCAGGTGTGCGCACACCTGGCCTGGCACGCCCACCTCATCACCTGGGCCGGGCCTGGGGGAGGAGGGGGAGGGGGCATCTGCCCCCCCTACCCCCCCACCTGTGGGGTGGAAGCTACAGTCAGAGCTGTTTCCTGCTTGCTGGGGGGGTGGGTTTAAATTATCTTCCCAGAAGAAGGGTTCTTATCTCTCCCGACGGGAATCGAGAGACATGTCTGGATTTCCCCGGGGCGGTGGCAGGGCTGCGGCAGCCGGGCCCCACAGTGACCGCAGGAGACGTACACGGGCTCTACTGTCAGTTTTGCTCGCAAGAACCGCCTGGGTGTGGGGTCCCCCAGCCCTTCCCGCAGCGCGACGGGGGCCACGGCCTCGGATTCCCCCACAGCTCTGCTGCGCGTGCAAGGACCAATTTGGTGCGAGCCCCGAAATGTTCTCCGAGGTGTCCATTCCTGGGGGGCCGCCTTTCCGTGGCCGCTCGAGCGCTCCCCACCGTGGGATGGGGCGCGCGGTCCTCCCCAGACCCCCGGGGAAGGGCTCCACACGCCGCTGGTGCGGAAGGATGGTTTGGGGCCTCTCTGAACAGGGAGGCCAGAGGGAAAAAAACAACCGCTTTTATTATGGGTCTGTTTATTTCCGATTTAGAATTACAAACTTGTCCCGGCCGCTTCGGGGCGGAGGCCCCAGGGAGGGGGCAGCTCAGGCCGGAGTCCGCAGCCCCTGGCGCGCTCGGGCACCAGCGCCGAGGCAGACCGGCCACGGCCGCTCTGTGGCCTCCGCTCCTCGAGTGTTTCGCCTGTTTTTCACATAACTTCGGTTTGATTAAAACCCCAGATGTATTTGGCCAACCGCATTTCCCTCTAATTTTTTAGCATATATTTATTTTAAGGGAAATATAAGCCTTGCATTTCTGATTCACTCATTGTTCATCCGTGCTGGCCGCCGGCGGGTGGGGGCTCTGCGGGTGCCCGGGGCTGGCCCCGAGTCCCTAAAGCCCGTGGCCCTGGGGGGACACTCGGCAGCCGTCCTGCCCGGGGTGGGGGGGAGGCGCACTGACCGCGCGGAGAGGCCGGAGGACGCGCACGGCCACCACGGCTCCCAAATCCGAATGGGGCTGAATTGTTGTTGTTGTAACTCAGAACCCATGATTTTCGAGTGGTTTCGACTTGGAAAAGCATGTTTTCTCCACCCTGACGGACAGAAAGCTCAGGTCTGACGGAAGCACGCGGGGAGGCCCGCGCCCCCCCGTCCCCCCTCCCCCACCCCCTGCGCCCCCCGCGCCCCCAGCGCCCCCAGCGCACCCCGCGTCCCACTCCCCCTGCGGCCTCCACCTCCCCAAGGAGGCGTCTGCTCCGGTAACACCTGCTCACGAGGAAGAAAGAGGTGACCTGTTGTTGAAAACACTCAGATTAGCGGAGCGCCTCCCCTCCAGCTGCAGGGTGAGGGTTTTGTGCGCCGGGAGCCGTGTGTCCTCTCCCTCGAGGCCCCGGCTGCGGCCGACGTAGGGCGCGACCAGGGTCCCAGTGCTGGGTCCTCCATCACCCCTTGTCCCTTGCGGTTGGCTCTGCCTCGGGGAGAGGCTCGGCCGGGAGATCCGCAGGCGGTGAGGGGGCGGAGTCAGGTCCAGGCCTTTCAAGGGGCCCTGTGCCCAGAGCTCCCACAAGGGGGTCACCCCGCTCCCCGAGAGGGTCCCCACTCCCACACTCACAGCTATCCCATCCTGCTGGCCTTCCTCCCGCACTCCCACCGAGCATCACCCTCCAGGCCCCCAGGAGGACCCTCCGTGGCCATTATCTGTGCACGTGCGTGTCGCCGGAAATGATCCGCCGTCGTTGCGGCCGGTCACAGGTTTGATGCTCGTGCCGTTCGGAGCCGTTCTGTCCCCAGCGTCCCACTGCTGCCACTATTCCAGCGTCCGAAGTCCACCCCTGGGTTATTTCTTTAGAGGCAAATTTCTTTATTTTGTCTTTAGAGGCCAATACTTGGTTCAGTCCCAGAGAAACCCACCGCAGGCCTTTCCCGCAGGGCTGGGCTCAGGTGCTAGGGGCTGGGACCCTCTGTCCTCAACACACCAACCTCCCCCCTTGAAGGTCACCCTACCTGAGTGCCAGGTGACGGCCATTAGCACAGGTTGGCCGCAGAGGGGCCGGAGGCAGGGATGCTGAAAAATACAGGTTAG
The DNA here is from genome assembly GCA_028534135.1 of Potos flavus. Classification (NCBI taxonomy): domain Eukaryota; kingdom Metazoa; phylum Chordata; class Mammalia; order Carnivora; family Procyonidae; genus Potos; species Potos flavus. The sequence goes on from CM052886.1 coordinate 889,876, forward strand.
GGTAGGCTGATGTGGCATTTTCAGAGGGGCCGGGCCCACTCAGAGGGACACCGGGAGCTGAGGAAGAGGGAGGCTGGGGCTGGGGCAGACCTGGCCTTGAACCCTGCCACAGGACTCATGGGTCTGTGGGATCAAAGAAGGGATGTACGCGTTACAAAGTGTCTCTCTTCATTTATAAAACAGGGTCAGTAACACCTACTCACAGCTCTAAATCACTAAATCCAGCAGGATAATGAACGCAGGCTAGACGACAGGGCTCCTGGTATCCAGTGGTGCCTACACTATGTGGATTGTGGCCTCTGTCTCCTAAAACCTCCCTCCCACCAGGGCTCAGTGCCCTGTTTCTGCCTGCCCGGCCTCCCCACAGGGCACATCCAGGGAGGGGTCAGGCTGGTCCGGACCTGCCGCCCCTGCAGAGGGCCTCCCACAGCTGCCCGCCTGCAGCACACAACTTGGGGGACGTCACGGCCCACGGGATAGAGGGAGTTCCCACACGGGGAGTCCACAGACCTCACGTGAACTCCCTTCTAGAAGTTTGTCCCCCATTTTACTATTGCACACCCACTCGGCAGGCCTGCAGACTTTGACCTTTACTCACGGCATTGAAAAGAAAGTAAATCCTGAGACTGGTTTGCGGATTCATGCTTGGAGGCGGAGGAGTAGGGAATGCACAGCGTGGGTGGGGAGCCACGGAAGCCCATCTCCCACCCCCGTGTCCCCATTAGCTGAGAACCTAGGACGGAAAGTTGTGTCCTTCCACCATAATGCCAGATTTCTCTTCCATCACGTTTAGTGTGTTAACAGGAATTTTGCTCCAAGGGCTAGTGGCGTCCCGACATGTATACGCACACACGTGCCCGCACGCACGCGCGCATGGAGAACGCAGGCTGAGTGTCCAACTTCACTAGCCTCTGATCAGAGGACCCAATCACTCCTGCTGTCATCCCTTCCCTGTCTGTTCCCGAAGCACCCACCTCGTGTCTACTGTGGCCAAGAACGCTCTGGGCCCAGGGGCTACGAGACAACTGGGACATGTTTCTCCTTCAGGGAGCCTCTAGTGGGGCTACGGGGCACAAGGAAATGGGTCCTGAAACTCGCTGCCCGACCAGCACGGGCGGGTGGGGAGGGACAAGTGAAGGGCTCTGGAATCTTACAGGAGGGAGTGGACACAGCGGGGGGAGGAGTGCTGGACAAGGACAGGAGAAAAAAGCCCAGAGAGGAGATTGCGGGGGGGCTGACTCCTCCCACGGACCCATTTATTCAATCCACCTTCACTGAACGCTTCCGGGGAGCCAGACGCCGGCCCTGGGGCTGCAAAGGGAAAAAGGCACCGTACTCTCGGAGCACACCGTCTGTGGAGGGACACGAGGAGCAGTATTCGCGGGGCTCAGAGATGCACGTAGAAGGAGGTGAGACTTTCCCCGAGCCTGAGGCGTGGTCAGACATCGTCCGGGTGAAGGGGGGACGTGTGCTGCACACCTGGGAACCATCCCGAGGACCGGAGTGCTGGTCGACCCCTGACAGGTGGAGTCGAGCTGCGCGAGCCTTCCTGGCGATGGCGAGGGAGCGGCCGGGAGTCTTTAAGAGTGGAGGCTCCTCGGAGGATGGACATGACTGGTCACAATTCTGGGAGGAGAGAACAACATCAAAAATGACTGGGCAGCAAACTCCTCATGGAGAGCTCGGAGGCCTGACACGGCCAGGTCCTGACCCAGGCCCCCGGGTTGGAGTAAGATCTCCAAATCCAAATCTCCAAATCCTTGGAGAGATTACCAAGCAAAGTGTTGGAAATGAGTAACATCACAGAGCCAGTGCATGTGGTCCTGGATGATGAGACCCAAATGGGCAGAGAAGATTGGGGAACACTTCAAATTTATCTGCTTCACAGTGGGACCGCCGCTTAGCCTTGCATCAGACGTCATTTTTGGTCCAGCTCCAAATATAAAATAACAACAGAAAATTAAGGCCATCGGCACCCTGTGCAGGCACAATCTACTTCTGTGTCTGCAGGTCACATGAATGCCCTCAGTAGTCATCAGGCTGCGTGCCCATGAAGATTCCAGAAGGAAAACAGTCAGGGGCACTTACTAGTGGCATTATATATGAGCTCACTTCCTGCTCAGTAGCCCGCCTGTTCCCCAAAGGATGCCTGGTGGCCGTGTGACCACAGCAAGTGACTCATGGCCCTTTATTTGATTCTTTAATTTCCTTGCAATGAGTATCACTCACTGTCATGCTAAGTGCCCCCAATCTAAACCTCGGAGGTGGGTAACTTTCTAAATAAGAATCCTCAATCTGGCTTATTTCCCTTCGCATGATACCCTCTAGGTCAACACATGCCATCACTGATGGCAGGACCTCAGTCTTTTCTGTGGCTGAATAATATTCCTGTGTATGTGTGTGTGTGTGCCTGTCACCTCATTTCCTTTTATCCGTTCACCCGTCATGGACACTCGGGCTGCTTCCGTATTTTGGCTCTTGTAGGTAATACTGCAATAAAACGAATGGACAAACAGGAAGCAGAAGCAGACCCATAAATACAGAGAACAAACGGGTGGTTTCCAGAAGGGACAGGGTGGGGGTAGTGGGAGGCACGGGCTTCCGGTGAAGGAGTGAGTAGGTCACAGGGACAAAAGGCTCAGGGTGACAAATACTGTGTTATGTGCTGGTGGACGGGAGCCCCACTCGTGGTGAGTGCAGGATAATGCACAGACTTGTTGGGTCAAAACTTTACAAACCCCTGCAACCAATCCAACATTATGTGTTAGCTACATTCAGCCAAAAAGTGAAATTAAAATGAAATACGGATGCACAAGCTTGGCTGGAGGCCCCGGCGGTACGAAGGCCATGCTTGGCCAGCCTGCACGGCCCCCCACCCATGACAATGGCTGCGAAGACTCCGATGGGATCTCAGTGTGCGTGGACGTCAACACGGAGGGTTTGTGATGGGACACTTTCAGCTGCACAGAACTTCAACACAAAGCCCGAGGCTGTAGCTTACCCCAGGGGACGGACAGAATCATGACCGACCAAGCTGTCCACACCCTGATCCCGGAAACCCACAAACACGTTACCCTAGATGGCAGGACGGGCTTCACAGCAGAGACCGGGTTACAGATCCGGGGGTGGGGACGTCACCCGGGACTGCCCCCCAGGCCCTGACTGTGACCGAGGGTCATCACAAGAGAGAGGCCGAGGGAGATGTGGTCACCCCGGGGAAGATGAAGGGACGCGCTTGGCGGAGGGAGGAAGGGCCGCGCACATCCAGAGGCGGGAAGGGCACAGACGCTCCCCTGGGGCCTCCAGAAGGAACCGTCCCCCACGCCCTCCCTGCAACCCACGAGGCCGGTCGCAGATGGCTGACCTCCAGGACCGTGAGGGAACACGTCTGTCCCGTTCTGTCCCAGCAGAAGCCGGCCAGCCGCAGGCCCCACACGGCAAGGTGCGCACAGGTGGGCGGGGGGTGGGGTCCGGTATGCTCGGAAAGCCCTCCCCTCGGTTTACCTGGCTTCTCTCCGTTCCCGTGTCTCTCAGGCCAGAGTGGCATTGCACGAAATTAGACAAAACTCAGGGGACTAGAGGGAAAATCTCCCTGGATACTTTTGTAAGAGCAAAAAGGCTTTCTCAGACACTTCCCAGCAGACTCTCGTCACATGTCATTGCCTGGCCTGGGTCACAGGCACGTTCAGAAAGGTCTCGTCCTGATCGGCTTGGACGGGGCTCTCGGCCGGGGTCCGTGCTGCCCCCAGGGGCACTCCAGGGGCTGGAGACTGGGGAGGGGGGATGGGCCAGGCTGCACTGAATGAGCTACGCCCCACGCCCCACAAGGAGGACTCCCCGTGCTCAGGCTCACGTTGCCTCGGGCGAGTCTGGAGCTGGGTCGGCTTCCTCTGGGAGACAGGCCTGCATCCCAGGGCTGTCTGGGCAAATCTTGTTGGGACGGAGACCTCGGGATAGGCGTGGGGCAGGTGGCCTGAGGGCCTGTCACAGAACACAGCGGGCCGTCCTCCCCTCGGCGGAGGACAGGAGGGCCTGTCCTCCCCTCGGCGGTTGGCTCTGGTTCCGGCGCCGGCCTGCCAGGTGGGGGAAGTGGACCGGTCCAAGAGGACATGCGTGACGGGTTCTCGTGGCCCTGGGGGGTCAGGTGTCCTCATCCTCACCCTCGGGGAAACAGAGGCCCCCGGGGCCCACCGATGGCCAAGGGTCACAGATGGGAACACAGCGCCGTCGCGGGAGGGGGCTCAGCTCCCCGAGTCCTGGTTGGGCAGCCCCGGCCAGCCGGACACGAGAAGGTGTATTCCGAGGACAAGAGCAAGTCTGAGCGATGTGCTCATCGGGCTGGACAGCGGGGCAGAGAAGGCTCCAACCCCGGAATGCGAGCCCACGGCCTGGCCTGGGGGCTCAGTCTCCGCCTGCTTCAGGGACCTGTCCGCCGGCGGGACGCTTTCCGGCCGCTTGGCCTGGGGAGGCATGCTCGGGGGGCCATCTGCACACACAGGTTCCGCTAGATGAGCACAGCGCACACATGAGGCTCCGTGGAGCTCGGCCCGAGGTGGCCCGCAGGTGAGAACCGTCAGAGACCATCTCGCCAGCGCCAGCCCGGGCCAGGTGCCCAGAGTCCCGGCGGTGGAATTCCAGAGCATACGAAGCATTGTTAGGTGGACTCGCAGATGCCGTATTTAAGGACTCCCTCGTTTCTTCCTCTTCGGTCTGCAGCTGACGTTTGGCGGAAAGAGCAGAAAATACTCAGGACAAACAGTGGAGTAATCGCACATGTTCCCGGGGACCGTGACCTGTCTGCCTCCGTCCCTCCTGGAACATGGGCTTCCTGGCCATCCAGGAGCCAGGAGCCGTGAGACGGCGTCTTCCGCACGTGGCACCGGGGGCTCGCCACTGTCCCCAGTCCCGAGAGAAGGGCAGAGGGCCTGGGGGGTCTTCGTTCCTAATTCAGTCCCACACCGGTGCTGCTTTTCACGTGAGCCCTTCAAGAGTTTTCTTTGGGGATTAAATGGGTACTTTACTAAATTCAACAGATTACTTAGCGTCTTGCGGTATGAGAGCATAAAACCAACAACAACAAAGCCCGAGAGAGGGCTTTATTTCACCAAACTGCGCTTACCCGTCTGCACACAAATCAGCACTGCCTTGGAGGCACCAGCTCACGTTCGAGCTGTGACTACAGAAAGACGGTGACGTCAGATTTGACGAGGCCCCAGGAGCAACACTGGTCAGCCTCGGTAGCCGACGTCCCCAGCGCACGGACGCCATTCCTGGGTAAGCGCAAGACATACAGACACGTGGAGAGCAGAATCCTTAAAAGAAGGGAAAACCAAGGTTTTAGTTGCTTCAATGACCCTGACCTGACTCTCGAGGCGGGACGTGGCACCGGGCCTTCCACGTGGGTCCCGAGCCCTCCCGCCGCATCACTGTGTTGGGGTGGCGGGGAGACCCAGTCACGCTTCGCGGGCCAGTGAGGCAGGGGACTCCTGTCACCCCGACTGCCCCGTGCACGCTGGCCTCGGCGTAAACACGGGTGCCCCGAGTCCAGGACGAAGGGGAGGGCCGCGGAGCCGGGGGCGGGGGGGCCGCGCGGGGGCCCCTCCAGGGCCGCGGCTGCTCCGGGCCCCCCGGGGGCTGGATGCTTCAGGAGACGGAGCAGGGACGCAGGTTCCAGGCTTCCTGAGCGGGGCCTCCGGGGCTGCGGACAGCCGGCAGGTGCAACCCGCGTCCCCCCCCCCCCAGCACCTGCAAGGTGTTTAGGGAAACTCACTCCGTCACCGGCACAATTCTGTGAAGGACCCGCTGTTACGTTCAGTCTGCAGATAAGGAAACTGAACCTCCTGGAGGTCAGGGGATGTCTGAGTTCCCGGAACTAACAAAGCAGCAGCACCAAGACTGAAACCCACCCGGTCTGACCCTGCACCCGAGCGCTGTCCCCTGAGCGCCGTTGCTAGCCCGGTGACCGGTAGCTTGGGCTCGGGGAGGGCCTGAGGCTGTGTCTGCTCTCTCGGGGAAACGGGTGACTTGCTCGGCTGCCCGAGGGTCCGCCTGGGGTCCCCTCCTGCCCCAGGGTTCTGTGGATGAGCCACAGGCTTTCCTACGACGTATGAGCCCGTCAAGCCGCGGCTCACGGGGTCCTGGCACCAGAGCCTTCTGGGCAAGCAGTATTCGTTGAAATCCCCAAAATACAACGGGCAGAGAGATCTCGTTGGGGCGCGCTGGTCTGGTCGGGGGCGCGGCCACACCTCTCCCGAGCCTGAGACGCTTGGGGAAGTCCAGAAGTCCAAAGCGTCGCTGCTGGACACTCTCCACCCCGGAGCTCGGACGCCAGTCGTGGCCTCTGGAGTGGCCGCCACCGCGAGGGTGTGGATCCGGCGTGTGGCACAGAGCAGGTTTCTGGGCCCACACCTGGCCTGAGGAGAGACGCACCCCACGTGCCCCGAGCAAGAGTGAAGGAGGAGGCTCTCCAACAGGCACTCCGTCCCACGTCAGCCACACAGGAGCTGGGGACACGGGGGACCTTCAGAGGACAGCAGGCTCCAGAGGGACCCCTCTCCACAAAATCCCTTCCGCTGTAGCCTCTGGAAGAGGAGGGTGACGACGTCCGCTCCCTGTGGGCACGGAGTCCCCCTCGGCGGCTCTGGCCCCTAGCCCCGCGAACCGCACCCCAGTCAAAACATGTGTGCCCAGCTGTGCCACACCTGAGCCCGGTCCCCGAGGCCACAGGAAGTGCGATGCGGGGCAGCTCGTGCAGCTGGAAGGACGGGGCCGTCCGTGGGAAGGAGTCGAGTTTCCCTCGAATCCCACTCATCTGGAGCGCGCCCCGCTCTCAAGGCCTGTGTTCGGTTCGGTTCCCGCCTCAGGCGTGGCTTCAAGCCAGCGGCAACTTTGTCCCTTCTGTCCGGGCTGAGCGGCTTCTGCGGAAGACACAATGAAGGTGCATCTGCCAACAGACTGGGTCCCGGGGCCGGAACCACCGGAGGGAGCGATCACGGGATGAGCCGAGAGCCATTACCCTCCGTGTCACGTGTCCACACCGCCCGTGTCCGGCACCCGTGGGGACGCGGGCCCAGAGCGGGTGGACCTCCGTGGCCCTGCCCCCAGCCTTCCACGGCAGCCAGCGCTGGTGACTCAGGCTCGGGTGGCAGGGTCCCTTCCCCCCGGTGGCCCACCCCGCGTCACCACGGAAAGCCACAACAAGTGTGCGAGAAAGAGCAACTCAAAGCACTTCTCCTGTGAAAACATGCTCCTAATTGACGGTCCGCGATGGCTTAGAAGCGTCGAGGTTCTGTTTCCATTCTTAGCATGGGGTAGGTGCGCTCAGAGAGCCTATTAACCCAAGTAGGGGGAAGGGCTAGCTGGGCCCGCCAGGCGTGCGGCCTCCTCACGGGCAGGGGAGGCCCCGGGCTGCGCACAGACCTGGCATCACGGGGACAAAGACAGAGGCGCCCGGCGTGCAGGAGCGGGTCTCCCTACGGCAGCGCCCCGGGGACCCCGAGCTGCCCCCCATGCCCCCAGCGCTCGGGCCCCCGGCCCCGTCTCCGTCCGAGCCACGATGGCTGAGCGAAACCACAACCCAAGCCGTTTCCCTGGAAAGGCCCCTTCCTCCACGATCCTAAATTTAAAACGGAAAAGAAAGAAGTTCTCTCCTTTTGATGCCGTCGGTTTTCTGATGAAAGGGGGAGCTGCAGATAGCCGTCCTTCTGGGTAATAAACCATCTCGTCGCTGCAGCCGCGAAGGCCCCGCGGGGAACAAGTCAACACAGGTGCGCTGTAATGGCGGGGGGCAGGGGGGGCCGATCGCCCGCCGCCCGCAGCTCCACCTGGCCCCGCACCTGGCGGGGGCGGAAGTGCTGGCCCTCGGCGGGACAGTGTCCTTATCAATAACGGCCCGAGGGCCCCCTCAGCCCCCGGGCACCTGCGAGCAATAAAAGCCCGGGGGAGGCGTTCCCATCGGCGCCGAGCTCCCCGAGGACCGTTGCTCAGATCAACAGCGTCTGCGCCCGGGAGCAAACATTCACATCAAAGTAGCTGCGTCCTCCCGGAAGCCCCCGCAGGCCATAAAAGCGAGCGCCAGGGGCCGAATGCCGCTTTGTCACCTGTCAGGCAGCCTGGGTCACCGGGGACTTCCACCCAGCCGCTCTGAGAAGGGGGCTCACGCACGCCAGCGGGCCGGGGCCAGAGAGTTCCAGAACTGCCCGCCATGGATGCCACACCCCAGATGCAGCCTGACGTCAGGCCTCCTCCCGCCTCCAGGCCCCACAGCCCTGGGGACGGTCCACACCGCTCCGCGCCTCAGGCCGGGCCCGTCCGCGCCGCCCCGCGCCTCAGGCCAGGCTGGTCTACACTGCGGCGTGCCTCAGGCCAGGCTGGTCTACACTGTAGTGTGCCCCTGGCTGGGATCCCCTCCCGATGCGCACATTCATGAATGTGTGTGTGCACACGTGTGTGTGAGTGCAGGTGTCCATCCGTGGCCCCGCGTGTCTTCGGACTCCTCGGCAGTCCCGTCCCTGCCGCTCTGACCCGGGCAGCTCCTGGGAGAGGACGTCTCCCTGCACCCTGGCCGGCCCACGTGCTCCGTGCGCTGACGGCAGCACGACCCTTGGTCACCTCTCCCAGCGCCTGGCACAGGGGGACACGGGGCCTGGCACCACCAGCCCCTACCAGCTGACAGAGGGGAGGTGGGCCTTTCAGCCACAGGCCAGCGGCTGGACGCTGAGGTCAGCGGGAGGCGGGCCGTGCAGCGTCACCGGGGACCCACTTCCCCAGGGGACGGCAGCGGGACTGGCGCACGGACCACACAACCCTGGACAACGGTGCCATCTGGTGGCTGCTGCCCCTCCCCCCGCAGGGCTTCCGGGGTTCTGACTCTCAAACCCAGTCTGAGGGTCGCCCCTGGGGTGGGGGAGGGACGCACAGGGCAGCCTCCCACGTCCACACAGCCCCACCTCGTGTTCCAGGGAGAACAGTGTCCCCAGAGAGAGGCGCCCACGTCCCAGCACAGTGCCCTTTATTGGTGAACGATAATGTGACTCTGTGCGGATGCCACCAAGTGAGGACAGGGCCATCGGAGAGGAGGGTGGACCCTAATCCAGGGACCACTGTCCCTCCAGGAAAGGCGGAGACGACACACCCGGAGAGGCCATGTGAGACACAAGGGATGGGGACCCTGGGGCCACGCGGGGCTGCGGGAGGGACACTCCCTGGAGCCCCTGAAGGAGCTCGGCGCCCCTGCCGGGATGCGGGACCCCCACCTCCAAGCCGCTCCGTGCAGGAAGCTTGCCGCCGGGAAGAGGAGGCGCGCGGGCGGGAGCCGCGTGTGCGGAGAAGGGAGGACGAGGCCCCCGGGTGCGCGAGGGACCTGGCCCCGGAACCCGGCGGGTGAATGGTGGACAGCGGGCGGAGCACCACCGCTCTCAGCTCGGCGGCCAGGCGCACGGTGCGCGTGAGGACCGAAGCCGCGCCCCTGGCGTGGGGCCCCGAGTGTGACCCCCGCGGCCGGGAACCGTCCCCAGCTCCGGCAGGAGCGTCCCAAAGTCTCCGGAACGTCCGGTTCTGCGTCTCCCCGTGAGTGTTTCATGGCCCTGGAGGGTGGATGCCCGGGAGGATGCCAGCTCGGCTTCCAGCCGTCCTTCCGAAGAAGGCACAGCTTCCTAGCCACAGCAGCCCACGCGGAGCCGGGACCAGGCCGAGGAGAGCGGGGCACCGAGCACGTCGTCGGGACCGAGGACGCTTCAGTGCCCCCGACGGTCGGAACTGACGCGGAAACCCGTGCTGAGCAAGATGCCGCGAGTGAACCCGGGATCGGGACGCCTGGTTTCTCGTTCTCTCTCGGGCGGCCTGCGGCCCCGGCCCCACGTGAATTTAGGAACCAATGGTGCCACCCGTCTCTGCCAGTCAGAAATGGCAACCTGAATAAATTCGGAGGGGCGCGTCTTGGTGCTTGTGGTCGGTGACGGGCCTGTCCACTCCAGGCCACCATGCCGCCCGCAGGGGACCGTCCCGTGCCCGGCCAGCCGCGTGCGCTCCCAGGCGCTGGGAGGGGGGCTTGAGGTGCGGCTCGGCCCTCCTGTGCCCCGCGGGGCTGCGGCTGCACCGGGTCTGTCCGGGAGTTCTTGGCCACCGCAGAGCTCAGGTGGGCGCCTGCCGGGACATGTCCCTGGTCTGCCACCCCACCCCCCCCTTCCAGTGCGGCTCCCGTGTCCAGGTCCAGACGTCACGGAGCTCACGGGAAAGTGTGGGGCATGTTTGGGGGTGGGAGTAACACCATCTCCCGTGACCCCTTCCTCTGCTTTGGATCAAATTGGGGCCGATGGAACATAAACACTTAACATAGACATTTTTAATGTAGTGACTTCCCCATCAAGCCCTGTAAACAAGGCTCCATCTCCTTGGCAGTAAGGGGCACGTGGCTTTTCCCAAAGTAGAAACGTGGCCCAAGTCAGCCTTGGACACGCTCCTCTGAGAAGCAGGTCCATCCGCAGTTTGGGGGGTCGTCCGTGATTCTCAGGCCTGACCCTGCGGGCAGTGGGACCCGACAGACTCGGCGATCCGGACTCAGGGGCGCCCCTTCCAGCCGCCGGCAGTCCCGGCAGACGTCCGGCCGCGTGGCTTTCCCGCGGAGCCACTGGCTCCACGCTGGTCGGTGCGCGCGCCCTCCTGCCGCAGCCCGGGCTCCGCTCTCCGCGCCGGGCGCACGTGGGGCCGGGGGCTTCTGTCCTCCCGGCCGGAACTAAGGGGGTCGAGGCTGCCTTGCCTGCTCCGACCCGAGGATTCGGAGCCAGCCAGCGGCGCAAACCAGCTTCATCCGCCGGCCAGTCCTGCGGGTCTCGTGAGAAGCCCCAGCTCCTCCCACCCCGGGGACCCCGGGGACCCCCACCCGCCCCAGGAGCTGCGAGGGTCCCACCACACCGTCCTGGGGCGCCTGTCCCGCGGAGGGCCTCCTGCGGGTCCGGATCCTCCCGCTGCCTGAGGAGCACGGATGTGCTGCGGGACAGTCGGCACGGGTCTGCACGCGGGGTTAGCGCCCTCGGGCGGAGGCTGCCCCCTGGCGGCCGGCCGCGGCGCTGCACGACCCCGCGTGAAAGGAGCGTAGTTGATGCAGGATGTGGCATTCGTGTCGGGCGTGGACGCAGGGACTCGACAAGCGTACACGTCATTCCACGCTCACCGCTAGTGCGGCCACCTGTCCCCGTTCACGCTGCACCGCACCCTCCTGCACACTCCCCGTGTTCTGCCTCGTCCTCTCCACAGCTAGCAGCCCGGGCCTCCCACTGCCCCCGTTTTCCCTCATCCCGCATCCCCTTCCCTCCGGCAACCGTCTGTTTGTCCTGTGTCTTCATAGGTCTGGTTCTGATTTTTGTTTATTCGTTTGTTTTGTTTTACAGACTTCTCCTGTAAGTGAGATCACGTGGAATCCGTGGGCTCGGTCTGCCTGATTTCGTCCGGCTTATTACCCTCCAGCCCCATCCCTGGTGGTGGAAGTGGCACGTCTCATCCCTTTGGGGGCTCCGGAACATTCCACGGTGTGTGCACCCCACCTTCCTCACCCCTTCAGCTGTCGCCGGACGCTTCGGCTGTTTCCACACCTTGGCTGCCATGAGGAATGCTGCGCTAAGCACACGGGGGCGTTTATCTCCTCGAAAACAACTCGACACCAAAACAAATAAGCAAAGGATCCGATGGAAATTGGGCAGAGGACCTGAGCAGACATTTTCCCAAAAAAGACATGCAGAGGGCCGACGTGAGAGATGCTCAACGTCCCCCATCATCGGGGAAATGAAATCGAAGCCACAGTGAGATGCCACCTCACCCCTGTAGGAGGACTCCCACGTTCTCCGGGCTTCGCAAGTGCACACAGGAAGCCCCACTAAACGCCTCTCCCAGTGTAAAACCCCAAGGAGGCCGCGGAGGAGCCTCAGCAGCACGAACTGAGCCCAGGGGGCGGGTTCATCTAAGGGAGCCCCCGCGTGCCTCGCGGGCCGGGCTGTTCCAGGTGTGAGGACGGGGAGGGACCGACGGCAGGGCCTGTCCTCCTGCACGGTGCGGGGCCGGGAGTGGAGTCACAGGCGGCCTGCCGGGGACAGGGCGGGGGTCTGGGCAGAGCGGGCTGGACGGCAGGAGAAGGCATCTCCGCGCGGCGGAGGGACCGGCGGGCCAGGAGGAGCCAGCGTCGCTGGGGCGGGGGGACAGTGCCCAGCCTGGGAGAGCATCGAGGAGCCGCTGAGGCTCAGGGTAGACCCGGCGTGGCTTCTGTGTGGCCAAGGGAGATGGCCCACGGAAGCCAGCTCTGGCTGCCGATCCCTCCCCCACAGCCCTTGTAGGGAGAGCAGGGGAGACGACCCTCTGCTCCCTCCATGCCCCCGACTAGAGCCCCTGAGCGGACCCTGCGGAAGACGTTCAGCCCCCCCAGCTTGAACGGACAAACATGGGGCCTTTGCTTCCCTTCAACCCCGACAGCTTCCGTGGCCCCTGGTGCCGGGACAGCGGGGGTCAGAAGTGACCTCCGTCCCCCCGACACCCCTGCAGACGCCGTGCAGCCCACCGCGATTCTCCCGCCTGCGGGAACGCTCTGGCCCTCTGCCGGGAGAGGCGCTCGGTGCACTGAGAATAAAAACCCTCGAATGATTCCTGTGCCTCCGACTCTCCTTTGAAGCTCGAAAGGAGACAGAAAAGAATCCTTCTTCTGAGACGGAAGGAGCGAGAGCAGGGCCGACCCCCGCTAACCGACGGGCAACCACACAGTTTTCTGCATCCAGCTCTCGGAGCCTCTCTTGCAAAACACGGGTCCCTCCAACCCCACACTCCCTCCTCGGGGTCCGTGGCAGTGGCCAGAAACTCGGCCCCAAAAATAAATAAGTCAAGCAGAATTGCAAAATACTTGGAGATGCACTGTGAGCCAGCAGGTCTGCAAATAATTTTCAAGATGAAAAATGGAAATAGTATTACTTTGAGGAGGGCTGGGATTTCACTCCAGCAGGATTTTCGTGAGGCCCGGTTTGCACCGTGAGGCTCAGACAAAGAACAGAATTTTAATTTGCACAGAGTCGGGTTCATCTTGAAGCCCTCCCAGCACACGCCTGGTAAAGGGTATCCATAACCCCGCAGCCTTCGTTCCCGTTGCGGAGGCCACATTCACACCTGCCACCTTGGCGGAGGCTCCCTGTGCTCCTGGGTGGAAGGCGTGGCGTTCAAAGGCTCCAAGATCCACCCAAGGGGCGGCTGCACAGAAGGAGTGAGACCCTCCGTCCCACGGCGAGACAGGGGTCGGACCAAACCTGAGTGGGAATCCTGCTCCCCGTCTCCAGTCTCCGCTGAGGCGCCCACTTCCTGGCCTCCCCCTGCACTGAGCACAGCTCCCCGGGGGGCCTGGGGCAGGGGCACGTGAGCACCCGCAGCTGGGCTGGGGGGCAGGGGTCACCAAGCAGCACGCTCCCGCCTGGCAGCCCACCGGGGCACACAGAGACCCCCAGGTCCCGGGCCCCCCGACACTTCGTGGCACATGTGAGGGTGTCAGCCCTGGGCATGCTTCCGCGCGGGCCGCCTTCCGGGGGGGGCCTTCTGAGGCAGGTCGGAGGGCGTCCCCGAGCAGGGCCGGCGCGTCAGCCTCCCCTCTGGTCCCCGCTCCCCGCAGATCTGGGGCAGCACACTTCTCCTGAAATGACGTTCACGGAGCAGGGCTCTCATGCGTCTTAAATGTTAAAGGACCTTTTTCTTCTCCGTGTGCAAAGTGTGTGTGTGTGTTTTACAACACACGTAGTCAACAGAGAAAGTGTAAAGGAAAGGGGGAAGCACCCCGCAGCCCCACAATGCGGCCGAGTCTGTTGTTACACGTTTTTCCACCCAAACCATTCTTTCCACAGCCAGCTTGATTCCCCTAAGGGTATTCCCCGGAGGCTGGGTAGCGAGGTCTGTATCCAGCCCCTTGTGTCCCGGGCAAGGGTCTCCGTCCTCGGAACATGGACAGAAAGGAGAAGGAAGGCCACCAGGTGTGGCCAGCAGGGGCCACTGCTCTCCATCCCTCCGAATCTCCCCTGTGACACCCAGACTCGCAGGCTAATTGGGGTACAGCAAATGCAGGGGGTGCATGGCGTGTCCAGGTGCACACACGGGCACCCCCCAGGCCTCCGCGCCCTGTCCACTTACCCGTCTCGCCGTCCCGAGACCAGCAGCGTCCTGGAAGGAAGCCCCAGGGAGGGACCTACACTCCGCGCACTTGGCCGCAGGCGTGTTCGCACAGGTGGGCGCCGTGCGCTCGTTGAAGAGGCGGCTTCAGGACTCCGGGGAGGGCAGATCGGACTCCAGGGCGTCGGGACCTTCTGCTCACGAGACTCTGCTCCCGGGCCCGTGGCTTCCGTCGGGGAGGGAGAAGGTCCTGTTGTCAAAAGCGGGACTTCTGTGCTTTCACAGGGCTGCACAGCCAGGGAGAGCATCCAGCGTTCCTCCGGAGGGGGTCCGCGCTGGTGCTTTGCCCGCACTCCCGGGCCAGGCGTGCAGGGCGCGGAGCGAAGACGGGGCGGGCCGGCGGGGGGGCGGCGGCGGAGGCCCTGGCCGGGGGCTGCACCATCTCCAGCTGTCAGGAAAGGTCAGAAGGCGTATGGACCAAGGGGTAGCGCGAGTTCTGCCAACAGCCATGGAGCCAGGGCTCACCGTCCCACTGTCCGCCCGACCATCCGTCTGTCCTGCAGAGAGAGACGGGAGCATTCCCTCCAGCCCCCACCCCCCAGCTAGGACCCCCCTCCTGCCAGCCTCCCTCTGCTGAGCCACGGTCGGCCCCGGGGGGTGGCTCCCGTGCTCCAGACGCCCTCTGGGACAGGCCTCTAGCAGAGTCTGTCCAGGCCACCTTGAAGCCACGCAGGCCACGGGACCCTCCTGCTGGCCCCATGTGCTGCCCCTGCCTCCCCCCACCCACCCCACATCACCCAAGGGAGTGTCGTGCAGTCCCTTGGGGGTCTTCCTGGGCCCCCTCCTTTCAGGAAGGCAGACCTAAAAGTCCCATGCCCCCCGCCCCCCGTGGGTCTCAGCAGGGAGCCCAGCCCGTCTAAGGGGCAGAAACCATCTAAGCCAGCACTCCCCACGGAGCAGGCCCTCTGCCCACGACCCCCGACGTGCACGCCCAGGCCCCGTCCGCACGAGAGCTCGCTGGGAAACCCTCAGAGTGGCAGCAGGCCCCAGCCCAGCCTGAGGTCACAGTGTCATGCCGGATGCCTCCTCCTAGCCGCCCGCCCGTCGTCCACGCAGGACGAGGGCTCCTTGTCAGAGGCCGGAAACCCACTTGCAACGGTAAGCAGACGGAAGCCTCAGGGACAAGGGGAATAATTCGCTGGGAGAAATGGGGCACCAGCCAGCAGGTGACCTGTCCCCTCGTAGGGACCACCCGCCATCAGGCCCTCTTCCGGCCGGGCCTGCCATCGCGTCCTTCCCCAGAAAAGAAATCCCTCCTCCTTGGATCCTGAGCTCATCTCCCTGTCTCGGACCCCCCACCAGAGGAAACACGTCAGATCCCCCCACACGATCATCACCATGTCAGCTGGACGTGTCCCCCCGAGGGCACCTCGCAGGCTCTGGGCTTCCCGAGGAAGAAGCAGGAGCTTGCTCACGCCGGGATGGTCAAAGGAGGCTGTGGGAAGGTCCTTGCATAAAGAGTGGCACCTCCCTGCTGAGACACAGCCGCACTCCCTCCCACGTGCCTTCCCTGTGGTTGCCCTCTGGCCAGACGGGGGCCAGAGCCCACCCCATTCATCCCTTCAACACAGAAACCATCAACCCAGAATCGGGGAGGACACTCGCCCTGAATGCAGGACCGCCCCCCAGACCCAACCCCCCCAGGACGACCCTCCAGACCACCGCCCAAGACCACCCCCAGGACCGCCCCCCAGACCACCCTCCAAAACCAACCCCCCCAGGACCACCCCCCAGGACCACACCCCGGGCCACCCCCCAGGACCGCCCCCCAGAACCAACACCCCCAGGACAACTCCAAGGGCCACCCCCAGGACCACCCCCCAGACCACCCTCCAGAACCAACCCCCCCAGGACCA
>CM052886.1:906415-918915 GCA_028534135.1 Potos flavus
GTGTAGGTTTTCACATGATCCATCATATTTATCCCTAAGTATTTTCTTTAAACTCACTCAGTAATCATATTGCTAGAATATTATTGATATTGTAATTCTGAAACCAATATAGGTAGATTATAAGATAAAACAAAATGTAATCTTGTTAATCTTGTTAGAAACCAATATTTTTTGCACAAGAAAAGAGATATCCAAATATGAATAGCAATGGAGAGAAGTAGAAATCCTAGGTTCCTGTGTTTTTCTTCTTTTTACTTCATTAACATCTAAGTCCCTAACCAGTTGCCGACAGGGAAGAAGAAAGTCTACAGAGAGCACCTGGCCGACAGGGGTGTCGTCGGTGCCGAAGCGAGCAGCACCTGGGGTGAGACGGGGACTCGCGGGCCCCGGACAGGGCGCGGCAGGAACGCGGCGTCACCGCTCCTGCCCTGAGGCCCGAGCCCTGCCGGACCAAGAAGCAGCCATGGCATGACCCTCACGAGTGCCAAAGTCGGAAATCAAAGACAGACTCCAGAACCGTTCCAGAGCGAAGGAGAGACGCGGGGAAACGACAAGCCCCCCCGCGGTCGCTGGATCCCTTTGCTGGAAAAGACGCGACAGAGACAGCAGGCGGAGCTCAGCCCGGGCCCCGGCGACGGCGGGGTGCCGGCCTCTGCCTGGTGGTTACGGGAATCCCGGCAACACCGGAGCGCGCGTCCCGGATGACGGGAAATACACACCAACGTGTGGCGGGGGTCAGGCTGGCAACTCACTCCTTCCCGTTTCCAAGAACGAACTGTGCTTTCTACGCTACGTCCAACTTTCCGGTAAGCTTGTCATTATTTGAAAAACAAATGTGGTTTTAAAAAAGCCACTTCATTCTATTCTTCCGAAAGGATTTCTGAGGGCGGCTCCCTTCTGCTCTAGAAGAGAGCCTAGCGACCCTCTCGTCCAGAAACAGCAAAAAGAGGGCATCCCCGCGGGTTCTCTAGTACGCGGGCCACGTCTCCCTGCACCCCGGCCTCACGTGCCGACCTTCGCGTGTTCACCCCCAGTGCACACCCGGGTCACACAGTCACGTCATTTCTCCCCTTGCTTTGCTCAAGTCCCGATTTCTGGGAGCGGGTTAGAATAGTAATTCCTCTTTCCTATTATGGGCTGGCTCCTTCAACGTCTTCTGGGCACATGGGCCGCACTGAGAGCCCCCCTCTGACACGGAGGGTGTCGTGGGACCACGGAGAGCAGGCGCGAATGCACGCGCCCAGACAGAAGCCCTTCCTTAGGGCAACTGGGACATTACACAGAAGTCACTGAAAGGCCCCATGAGCATTAAAAAAAAATGGCTATTTCTAAAATGTAGGTATCTGCCTTGAGGTGCCATCAGCCACCCCCAGACCTTACGGCGAGCGGTTTGACCGTAACCCCCGCCGCCCCGTCAATGCACAAAGAAGGTCCGCTCACCAGCCGCCGAAGGGAACTCAGCACCACGAGTCCGACGCTCTCCCACCTGCTGCTTCCACTGGCTTCGCAATCAAAGGTGCCCCTTTAAATTCTGCACAAGAGATAATTTTGCAGGGTTGACAACTAATATCAAGAAGAAATCTGTTTTCGGGACGCCTGGGTGGCTCAGTTGGTTAAGCGGCTGCCTTCGGCTCAGGTCATGATCCCAGGGTCCTGGGATCGAGTCCCACATCGGGCTCCTTGCTCAGCAGGCAGCCTGTTTCTCCATCTCCCTCTGCCTCTGCCTGCCACTCTGCTTGCTTGTGCTTTCTCTCTCTGTCAAATAAATAAATAAAATCTTTAAAAAAAAAAAAAAAAGAAGAAATCTGTTTTCATGAATAATATGGTATTTGTTGTGTAGAATACAGAAGCAACTGAATAGCCATATTAACCATTGAAAAACTAGATTGTTTAAAAACGAGAACATGTATCTGGGATTACCTGATCATATAAACAGAGGCGAACTGAAGGGGTCATTCGGGTCATCACTGAATGAAATCACAACACTCCCCTTCCGCGTGAAGTTTTGGCATCTGGTTCGTGCGCGCCGGGCACCGATGCAGACTGAGTACTAGACAGCGGCTGGGTTTTTATCTTGGAACAGCAGACGCCTAGAAAACATCACACCGTGCGAGCGTGAACGGTGACACTCGCCACCTGCTCAGAGCTTTGCCGTTTTCCAAGTGTCCCCTCACGCGGCGCCCGCTTCCCGCAGACAGCGGTGTGCGCCTCAGACAGCCGCGCTCCGAGGCCCTCGCCCGGGACCCGCGCTGACAGGGCGGCCCCGTGACAAGCTGCCCGGAGGGCCGGAGCTGCGAGGATGGTGGGGGCAGCGTGCGTCCCGCCAGGGTCCTAGACGTGCTTCGTCGTCAAGCACCCCCGAGAGCAAAGACTCTGCCTAGATTTCAGGAGCATGTGGACCAAAGGTGAAACGGAGACTTTCGAAATATAATTTTGTGTTCGGAAAGGAACACCAACCCACCTAGAGCTCCCTGGTCCCAGCTCCCGGGCCCCGCCCTGCCTCTGCCCGCGCCCTCAGCTCCGGGGCCGACCCTGTGCTCTGTCCCCAGCTGGAGCCTGCACCTGCCAGGGTTCCCGTCTGCTGCCC
Source organism: Potos flavus (assembly GCA_028534135.1). Lineage (NCBI taxonomy): Eukaryota > Metazoa > Chordata > Mammalia > Carnivora > Procyonidae > Potos > Potos flavus. The sequence goes on from CM052886.1 coordinate 909,003, forward strand.
CCCCCCAGCCACTCCCCTGCGGAGCCCCCTCCTACCCGGCCTGTCCCAGGGCCACTAACCTGCTGGAGCCCCGCCCGCTGGAGAAGGAAACCGTCCCCGGGCCACACGGCTTCCCCAGCCGCGTCCCGCCCGCACTGCCGTGTTCTTCGTCCGTATGTTTTACGGCTCGCCCCGTCGCCCGCCGCTGTCTGGTCTCCCCCCACGGGCAGTGCTCTCCGTGAGGGGACCGGGGCCCCTGGTGCTGAGTCTGGGGACCCAGTGCCCCTGGCCCCCCTCGCTGATCTCTTCGCCTCCCCCGACTGCACTGACCACCCGCTCCCGCCCTCCCTGGCAGCCCCAGCACGCGGGGGGTCCCCGGCATCTCCTGGAGTCCGGCCCCTCCTGCTGCGTGCGCCAAGGCTGAGCCAGCGCGCCCCGGGCTGCCGGGCTCCAGATCGCTGCGGGCGCCCCCGTCCCCGGCCAAGCACGGGGGCACCGGCGCCTCCCGGGGCAGGCTCACCACTTCCTCCCCCCAAGCTTCTCGGACTCCGGTGTTCTCGACCCTGACAGCGGGTTTCACCTGCCACCCTCGCACGGGCCGCCCCTGCCGCTCCCGGAAGGCTGGCTCTTCCCCTGCTCCCTCACCCCTCCCCGTGCTTCCCTCCCGCTGTCATCCTAGCAATCCCCACGGGCCCCCCGCTGCCTCCCCTGGCTGCACCCGCCCCCACAGAGAGCCCAGCTCGGCAGGGACGTCGTACCCCCAAACAAGCCACTGCACACAGTGAAGTCCGGACTCCCACGCACGGCGTCCCCCCGGTGTGACATGCGAGGTGCCACCGGCCAGCGGTCTGTGAGCGCCCCCGCCCCGTCTCCAGGACCAGGAGTGCGAACAGGTGCCCAGAGCGCATAGGTCCGCCCGCCCGTGGAGGGTGACCGCTAGGCGACACGAGACCACCCGGGTCCTCACCACGCTCACGAGCTGGACGGTCCCTGCAGGCACGACGGGGCAGCCATCATCAACCATCTCTCGTGCTTGTTCCTCCCCCGAGCGAAACCCCCACTGCTGAGTTCCCATAAAGCCGCGGCCGTGGGCTGTGGGGACGAGGGGGCGTGGAGGCCACGGCCCGGCCGCTCTAGAAGGCCTGCAGTGGACGTCTGCGCTCTGAGCTGCCACTGTCGCAAGAATGAGCCCCTGGGGTGACTCCCAGGGCCCGCCCCCAGCCCCCCCCAGAACCCCATCCTGCAGGCCAGCTGACCCCCCGCGGGCTGGGGCGTGTGGGGGTCTCAGCGCTGTCTCCTGCGGGCCACCCCCCCCATGCAGGGGTCCCTGAAGAGGTGGACAGTACGGGCAGCATGGGGGATGCCTGGCAACGTCTCCAGGCCCCGAGCCAGGCTGAGTGCTGCATTAACACCCACGGTCACCACAGCATTGCCGCAGAGGGGACACTTTTAACGCCCACCTCCCCGGTGAGGAGCAGGAAGCTAGAGGCGTCCACTGGTCCAAAGTCGGGGGGACGTTCTCGTTGGGCCTGAGCTGGAGTGCCGGTTCTGGGTGCCAACCTACAGGGGAAGGAGGGAGTGGAGGCAAAGACAGGGAAGGGAGGCCGGGGCCGGTCAGGGCCGCGGAGAGGACGCAGGCAGGTGCGGTGCGCAGGGGGCTTCTCCGGAGGAGCCCTCAGGGAGGGACTGCGCCTGACCGCACTAGGAGGGGGGCTTCTAGAACTCCCCTCCCCCACCCCTCCCCCCCGCCCTCCACCCTAAGGGGCGGGTGCCCTGCAGCCTCCCGCGTGCTCACCAGGGGGCGCCGTGCCCACGCCAAGCCGAGCCGCCGCGCAGCCGCCTACCCAGAGGTGAGTTTGTGCCGGATTGCAGAGCTGCAGTTCCCGCGTGCTCTGGGGGGCTTGTCCCAGGTCTGAGACTGGAACCAGCGGCTGCTGCGGGACCCTGGGGCGAGCTCCCCGCCGGGCAGCCGGAGGCCCTTCTAGAGGAGAAGAGATGGCCCCGGGCTCAGGGGGGGCCACAGCCCCCAGGGTCGCCCTCCTGTGAGATTCCTGGTCACTCTCTTTGCTCCGACTCAGGCCTTTTATTAAAACCCAACATTGCAAATCAAGCCAAAGAAACAGTTTGCCTTCAGAACATCTCGGTCTTGCATTAGGAAAACGCTAGGAAAAACCACAGAATGCTCTCTGGGCCGGTCCCCTCACGGCCAGCCTGCCGTTCTCGGCCCCGATGGTCCCGGGGTCGGTGCTCTCCCAGCTGGTCTGGAGAGCGCCTGACCGGGGACGCCTGCCAGCCCCCCGAGGACCCGAGCCCAGGGGAGAGTCCTCGCCGCGTGATCAGGATGCAGAAGCCGTCCGTGAACTCCTTGGCACGGGTTTCTGCCTCCGTCCGTAAAATGAGGGCAAGGACCCCCCAGGCTTCGCAGGGCTCTGGAAAGCTTTCAATGAAATGATCGTTACCACCAGAGGATATCACAAGCAATGACGTGAGGACGTTTTCCCCTCCGGGTGACAAGGACTGACACGACTACTCACCAAGCGTTTCTTCGTTGCCCGAAGCTCAGCGCTGGGGACCTGAAGCTGGATCCACACCGTTCCTTCCCCAAGCCTTTTACGCATTCCAGAGGACTGCCCCGTTTTGATTCGATGTTATTAATGTTTTTACTACAGTTTGCAACCAAAAAAAAAAAAAAGAGTAATTTACTTATGAAGGTGATTTATTTATAAACAAGGAGCACTGAGGGCCGAGGTCGATGGTGGGCAGGCGCACAGCCGCGGGCTGAGAGCGACACACAGCTCCGCGTGGAAGACGGCAGCAGCCTTCAGGGGCCCCCAGCCCCGTGCGAGCTCGGCCTGCACGCGCTCCCCTGCACTTGCCCGTCCGGCCACGGCCAGCAGACCACGGCCCCCGGGCCCCCGCAGCCGGCCAGCCGCTCTGGGCAGCCCCTGAGCTGTGAACGGCTTTCAGCCCTCATAGGGACGAGGAAGAACCCTCCAGGGAAAACACGGCTTCATGACCTGGGACAACGATATGAACTTCAAGCGCCCACACTCCGGTGGAAATGTCCCTCTAGCCGTCTGAGGACCTCCCGGAGACCCTCCATTTTGTCCTTTGTCGTCCGCCCGGAGGACAGCCCTTGCGCTCGGACTCGTCCTCAGGGAGTTTGCCCCCACCCCGTCTGTGCAGGTGCAGAGCTGCCCCCACACGCCCCCCACCGCCCCCCCCCGGGGCTGCGCCTTCCCAGGGGGATGAATCCCCCTGTCCCCCCGCAGGAAGACAGCGAGCGAGCTGGGTGGAAACACATGGGCTGTTTTCATCCCGGTCTCTCGGCGGGCAGGAGCCAGTGTCCCCGTGCTGACCCCCACCCCGGGCAGCCCCGGCCCCCGCCCTGCGGCGTGAGGCAGCCGCCCCCTGCTCCCTCGCGGGGTGCGCTGCGCTCAAGGAGCCCCGCGGGGCGGGACGCAGGCCAAGCGGGCTGGGTGTGGGGGGAAGGGCTACAGAAACAGGCGTCCCATGGACACAGAGTAAGCTGTGTCCTCGTCCCGCAGATGCTTCTCCCCCCAGCACTGGGCAGAAGCCGGCGATGACGGCGTGCGGCCCGGGGTCACATTCTTTCAAGCGGAGTGAGATACTGTGACACAATCTAACAATGACGCCAGGGTTGTTTTGTGGTGTTGTTTCCAGTTGTCAGGAGAGGGAAGAATTGTCTCAACTTGAATTTTTTCTCCCACCGCTTTTCCATCGGTCCTTGGCACGCACTGTCCATGGTCCCCTGGGGGCCCTCCTTCTAAAGGGGGGACCCCAGCAGGGGGTCTGCGGGAAGCCCACCCCTCACGGGGGACCCTGAAGACCGCTGCAGCGCAGTAGAGCAGGCTGGCTCAGAGCTGGCCCCGAGGGGCCCCATCGCCTTGGTCCCTCCCCTCCTCTCTACAGCGTGTCCTCACCCTGCGGCCCATTAACGACGCAGGAAAGGGGTGTGCCGTCCCACCCTTGACCCCACACCCTCCAAGCCCAGAGATGTCACTCAACACTGGGCCCGAAGCAGACGCCACACCTGGGCTCCCTCCCCTCCCCGAGTGAGCCCGCCCCCCCCACCCGTGTTCACACCTGCCTGGCAGGTCCTCCTCCCGGACTGAGAGCGCTGCAGGGAAGAGTGGGGACCACCGCCTCCTCTCCGTGCTCCTGCGGGGGCCAGTTTTCGATGCAGACACTGCAGACACGGCAGCACCGAGGGCCTGACGTCCCCCAGCCCGAACGTGAGCGGAGACCTTAACCCAGTTAGTGCTCGTGGCTGGTTCGTGACAAAGACTGCGAACTCAGTCCTTCATGGATTTCAAACAATTTCTTCATATTCTTGGAGGAGAAGGAAGCAGATTATCGTCATTTACAATAACCCTAAGAAACCCGAAGACTTCTAAGCCCTTGGTGCCGCTTTATATGGCGGCCCAGGGATTCAAATTGTCCCGTGAGTGGCGAGTACGGTGCCCAGGGGGCGGAGCCAAGAACTGTCAACACGCAGGATGCTCTCTCTGCTCCTTCTGTCATGCACGGGGCGGCCTGACAGTCAATCAACTTCACAGGGAAGCTGAGCCCTAAGCCGGGCTTGCGGGAGACGCCCTCCCACGGGAACCTGCCCCAGTCTGAGTCAGTTATTTGACGAGTGAGGTAACACTCCCTTGGCTGGAAAGCCTCTGGGCTTGCACAGCACTTGCAGACCAAAACAGAGAAGCGGCTGGCCGTCGAACGACCCACTCGGTGTCGCTCAAGGACCTGAACACATCTCCTGAGCACAAGTCCTCAGCACCTGTCAACGGCATGCAGAGTCACCGTGAGCAAACAAAGGTCATGAGGGCACCTTCGTGGGCAAACACCGACCCTGGCCCACGCCCAGCGTCCACGGCACTCGCCACGCAGGAGCCGGCCCACAGGTCTGGGGCGCGGGGCCCCGAGGGCCTCCTGCGTGCTGGGCTCCGCTCCCGAGGACAGCGCCTCGGGGACTCGCCCCCGGCTCCACCTGTGGCCACGCGGCAGGAACCCCCCTCTGTCACCTGTGTTCCCTCAGTAGGCGCCCCCTCGTGCGCCTGCCGCTCCCTGGGCGGTTGGAAACGCAGCCTTCCCCTGCTCCTTCCACCCACAAGACTATCTCTTCTGTCGGAGGAGCGGGATTTTGTGAGGCGCCGGCCCCGGGGAGACTTGGGACCCCCAGTGTCCCCGGAGGAAGCCCCGAGCCGGAGCAGCAAGCCCGGGGCTCCGTCAGGGAGCGCCTGCGTTTCCCCCAGTCCGCACAAAATGAGAGCAGTGAGAAGAGCCCCCAGAGAAGCAGGACGAGCCGCGGGGTGCCGCCGCGCCCCCGAGAAAGGCTTTGACCACAACCGCGCGGGCACGCTCTCCGCCTGCTCACGGGCGCGCAGGGGGCGCGGGCGGCTCCGGCGGCTCCGGCGCGGGGAATCGCGGTGGCCTCGGGGACTCAGGGCTCCACACGCGTCCCCCTGAAACAGAAGATTAGCAAGGAGTTAGCCACTAACTTCGGGCTGTAACTACAGGTCCCTTCACCTCTCACGTCTCCTACCCTCGGCCGGCGCGCGGGGCTTCCTGCGGCCTGAACGCAGAAGCCGGGCTTGACCTCGGGACGGCCCCTCGGGGTCAGCGGGAGCCGCGGGGACCCTCCGCTCACGGACGGTGGCCGGGCGCACCCGGGGACAGGGTGTTCGGAGCCGAGACGCCTGTGACTCTAAGCCGAACCTCTTTCTAAGTCCCTTGATTTGCGGGTACACAGAATGGTCCTGACCGGGTCCTGTAATCGGAAGAGCCGAAGCGCAGGAGACTCACCGGCGAGCCATCTGTCTGCCGACAAGCCGAAGATCGTCTCAAATCCAGTGCGAAACTGCTTCACAAACCTGACACAGAAACGTGCCCATAAGTTTCCTCTTCAAAGATTAAAGCGTGTCCTTACCTTTAAGTGTTTGTGAAGGACGCAGTAGTTTCTAGAAAGCAGTAACTGAGGACGCGTGGGCGGTACTCTTCGGGACTCCCACGTGGCGCGTGTGTGTCCGGGCCGGAGGGATGGATTCGAACGCACGGGCGGGAAGGCAGGTGTCAGCGGCCACCATCCCTGCCAGAGCACCAACGCCCCGTGCAATTTTCAGTGATTTCAACAAGCTTCTTTCTACAATATGTGATTCCCACTTGAAGAAAACATGGCTATTGTAACTGCCTCTCCATCAGTTAAGGTCCCGTGCGGAACAATGTTTGATTGTTTCCATTGTGTTGCCAACAGCTCCGCACGTTACCAAGCTGTGGTCCCCATTAAGTGGTCCCAGATTTCTCCTGTTCTACTGTACTTTTGACAACATCTCCTCACATCTCTAATAGAGAGCTCTTCCACGCCCCTAATAAAGATCCCAGTTAAATTTTTGACAAAAGATTTGAACAAGGAAAACGTACAAATATTTTACATACATCAAAAAAGGTGTTCAAGGGGCGCCTGGGGGGCTCAGTCGGTGGAGCGTCTGCCTTCGGCTCAGGTCATGATCCCGGGTCCTGGGATGGAGCCCCGCTTCGGGCTCCTTGCTCAGCAGGGAGCCTGTTTCTCCCTCTCCCTCTCCCCCTCCCCAAGTTGTGCTCATGCTCTCTCTCCCTCAAATAAATAAAATCTTTAAAAAAATGACCATGCATTACTCATCAACTATGAACACAGGGTGTCCTTTTGGTTTTTAGCAGGGGAACACACACACAAATAAATTATACTTTGCCATCCACGTCAACACTACTGTGTGCCAATGTAAGGACAGACGCAGACAGCCGCAGCCTTTATCCCAGATGATCTGCCATCTCAGAACTCCTAGGGCAGTACGCTAACCCCCCCAGGAGGGCATCAGGAAAGGAATTCAGAAAACAGTACTACTGAATTAATACTATAATAATAATATAATTATAACTTAAAGTTCTATAAATTCATGAGCACAGGGACAGAAAACAATGGAGAAATAAAAGGAATTAGGATAGGACTTCATTTTTTTTTAAATAGGACTTCATTTTTAATAACTAGGAACACTAGTGGCCACCGTCAGCCCATTCACGTGGCTACCTGGTACCCGCTCTCCATGTGGTCGAAACCCACTGTGACTCTGCAATCAGGCCACGCCAAAACACCCGAGTCTGAAAAGGCTGCTGTCATTTATGAGGTTTATCGTGGCTTTAGGCAAAACACCACAGGGAAATTTCCGTTCCGATGGCCCCTCCTTACCTAGTCCCAGCCACGCCAGCACACAGCAGCTCCTTCTCTGTGGTTTGCAGCCGGGAGCCCGTTCTTGGGGAAAAGCTTCTCCCAAGTTCATAGTGCTTCCTGCCTTCGTGCGGACCATCCAGACACAAGGACGACAGGCATTGCTTCCAAATACCCCGCAGTTTATGTGGAAAAGCCAAAATACAGAGAATTCTTAAGGCACCTCGTGAACATCGAGATCACTGAAAACTTACGCGAATGTGAATTCAGACTTAGTAAAGCGTCCTTTTGGTTTTTTGAAACCAACGGAAGCATCCTCCTCTAACAAACCCCATCACCACGCCGGCCGCGGGCCGCTGCACGCCCGGAGAGCAGCCCAGCGCTGACAGCGCCCCTGCTGTCCCCGGACCCCCGTGGCCATGGCCGTCTCCGCGTGTGTTTGTGCACTTACCCGCGGACGGGTCCCTGCCTCGACGGCGGGCCGCCGCTCCCCTCCTTGCATAGACGAGATCGTTTCGAGCTGGGTGTTCTACACCCCTGCTGGCAACCCCCACCGGCGGGAGGCTCCCATCACCGCACACACTGGGGCTCCGTGCACGGAACCGCACAGACGCGGAGCCCAACGAGAGGAACCTTCAGTCACTGAGCCGCAGACGCACGCACATCACCAACATCTGGTTGGGAGCGAGATCGTGAGGTTCCGATCATTTTTCATGAGATTCTTTTATAGATAAAGGAAAATCTATCTGCTGATTGACGAACTTAAGCAGCACCAATCCCCACTTGCCTTTGGCAAGAATAGAATTATTAGTTTAATACAGTTGGTTTGCACGCGTAGAAGCCGGTGTGTATTGGCTACAACTTTGTTAATGGGTCATTCCCTTCAATCAAAATAAGTAAGCTGTTGCAGTCTTCATTGAGTACCAGGTGAGGAATATCTATAACGGTCCTCACTTTAAATATTTCCTCTGCCTGCTGTACAAATGTGGTCCTATCATAGCTAGAGAGGCCCGAAGACAGAACTAAGCCAGTAGCTTTTATTTGATAAACCAAGGGGAATCACTAAATATTTAACTTTCTTATTTAGTCACACAGGTAATGCTTCTACAAAAACAAAAAAGGGTGGCATCTTGCTCTTGATTTCAGCCCAGGTCATGATCTCAGGGTTGTGAGATGGAGCCTTGAGGCAGGCTCTGTGCTGGACACGGAGCCCGCCTGAGATCCTCCCTCTCCCTCTGCCCCGCCCCCCAATAAAAATATATACAAAATAAAATTAAAGATCAATATATAAATACACTAAGAAAAGAGATCAAGTCACCTACAATCAATCCCTTTACCCAGACAGAACTTTTAACATTTCCAGCAGACAGCCTTTCACACTCCCCCGTGTATGAAACACACACACACACTTTCCTGACGGAACCACAGTGTTTTATAATCTGCAGTTTGTCTAAATAATACATCAGGAACATTCTTCCACGCCAACAACTTACTCACATTTACTGCAGTGAGCGTCATCCTCAGATGCGATAGAAAGTGAAGAGCCTCAGGACAGACAAATAGGTCAGGAGAAGGACCAGCTCCACCGTAGGGGTGGTACTATAGAGACAGCATTTCCATTCAGCGCACAAGGGGACTTTAAGAAAAGGTGATGTGCCAGCTTGCATTCCCACCAACAGTGTAAGAGGGTTCCCCTTTCTCCACATCCTCTCCAACACTTTGGAAAACAGTGTGGAGATTCCTGAAGAAATTAAAAATTGAGCTACCCTGTGACCCTGCAATTGCACTATGGGTATTTACCCCAAAGATGCAGATGCAGTACAAAGAAGGGCCACATGTACCCCAATGTTCATAGCAGCAATGGCCACAATCGCCAAACTGTGGAAAGAGCCAAGATGCCCTTCAACAGATGAACGGATAAAGAAGATATGGTCCATATATACAATGGAATATTATGCCTCCATCAGAAAGGATGAATACCCAACTTTTATTTTAACATGGACTGGACTGGAAGAGATTATGTTGAGTGAAATAAGTCAAGCAGAGAAAGTCAATTATCATATGGTCTCACTTACATGTGGAGCATAAGGAAAAACATGGAGGACATTGTGAGAGGGAAGGGAGGGATGAATTTGGAGGAAATCGGAGGGGTGAAGAACCATGAGAGACTGAACTCAGAGCAACGGACTGAGGGTTTTGGAGGGGAACGGGTGGGATGGGTGAGCCTCGTGGTGGGTACTGAGGAGGGCACGTATTGCACAGAGCACTGGGTGTGGTACATGAACAATGAATCTTGGAACACTGAAAAAATAAAATAAAATAAAGTAAAAAAGAAAAGGTGATGTGAGGGGCACCTGGGTGGCTTAGTCGGTTGAGCATCTGACTCTTGGTTTCAGCTCAGGTCATGGTCTCAAGGTCATGAGATCGAGCCCTGTGTCGGGCTCCACACTCAGCGTGGCATCTGCTTGAGATTGTCTCACCCTCTCCCTCTGCCCCTCCCCCTTCTCTTTCTCTAAAATAAATAAATAAATACATCTTCAAAAAAAAAAGAATAAAGTTTGCCAAAATACTGACTTCATGTTGATATAAGGAAGAATTTTTAAGACAGTAATCCTAAAAAAAGAAGAACATGTTAAGTACTGAAATGTCAAGAATAGCACAAAATTGGAGACAAACAATAGATTGGGGTTGGGGGGGGACATGTCCAAC
>CM052886.1:920267-958027 GCA_028534135.1 Potos flavus
GGATGGGTGGATGGATGGGTGGATGGGTAGTTGGGTGGATGGGTGGATGGATGGGTGGATGGGTGGTGGATGGGTGGTGGATGGGTGGATGGATAGATGGACAAGTGGATGGGTGGATGGATAGGTGGATGGGTGGATGGGTGGATGGGTGAATGGGTGGTTGGGTGGGTGGATGGACGGGTGGATGGTGGTTGGGTGGATGGGTGGATGGATGGGTGGATGGGTAGTTGGGTGGATGGGTGGATGGGTGGTGGATGGGTGGATGGATGGGTGGATGGATAGATGGACAAGTGGATGGGTGGATGGATAGGTGGATGGGTGGATGGATGGATGGATGGATGGGTGGATGAGTGGATGGGTGGATGGAAGGGTGAGTGGGTGTGTGGGTAGCTGGATGGATAGACAGATTGGCACACAGGTGACAGACAGAGATGAAGTTATCAAGGTGGGAAGTGTCAGCGATGGGCAAGTTGAAAGCGTACGCCCCTCAGTAGGATGCAGGACAAGAGCACAGCATCGCTTCTGTGATATTCCCGCCTCAGGTGCATAACTGGAACCAGGAGGAAACCTTAACAAAATGAAACCAAGAAGCATCCTACAAAGTGGTCCAGAATCTTCAAAAGTGGAGAAGAGTCTGAGCCCCTGCTCCAGCCTGACAGAGGCCAGCGGGATGGGACAGGTAAATGCATTAGTCCGGATGGGGATGCTCTGACCTGAAGGACGCCGACGGGATAACTGGTGAGATCTGAATTGTATATTAGGTGGTGATTATGAATCAACAATTTTCTGATTTTAATTATTAAAATTAATGATTAATGATTAATTAATTACTTCAATTGTTTTAATTATCGCTTACTTAGGATAATGCCTTTGTGTGTAGGAAACACACACTAAGGTATTAAGGAATGCATCAACGCATTCTCAGTGGTTCTGGGAAAACAGGAGGACGTTCTTTATACCATACATAGAACTTTTTCGCAAGCTTGAGACTTGAGAAAACTTTGTTTGAAGGCAAAATTTTCTAGTGGGTTCTCATATAAAACAGTTTTATATGGATTCTCCATATAAAATATGGAGCACATGTCTTCCTACCGAAACCAGATGCAAATGATAGTAAACCAAAAAAACAAAGTATAATCTACACCTACAACCGATGTAAATGAACTAAAATACCTATCTAGGGAGGCATGGTGGTGGTGTCACAAATACGGCCCTTCACATCTGACCCTGGGGTGCACACAGCCCCCCAGCCGGCTCTGCGTCCTCTCACTCTACCATGAAACCAAACTCAAGCGCCACGTACACCTTCCTGTTGCCTCGCAGGTGAACAGCATCCAGGGATCCTCAAGTCGCAATAGGAAAGAGAGAGTCAAAGGTAAACAGAAAAGCTGACACCATACAAAACAGAGATAATTAAAAACAAAACAGAATGTTCGCACCAATAGAAAGATTCAAGAAGCTACCGTATCCACAAAATAAAAATGATATGATGTAAAAATGATCCAGAGAATAAGGTCCATCAATTTTTTTAATTTGATGGATATATATCTTTACAGCGCACTGTGTAAACACTAATAGTTTAAACAATGTGATTCATAAGAGATGAAAAGAGGATAAAACTCAAAAGCTCTCCTTCTTCTCAGACCTTCTGTGTCCTTACGTAACAAAATGTGGAGGCTGGTAGTCATGTAGTGAATAGTAAGAGGGAGCACCAGATTTGCTCTTCGGGAATCAGAGACATGGGCTCAGGAGGCTGGATTCCTGACATGCACACCCAGGTTCTGGCTCGCTCTCCAGGGCCCAGGAAACGGCATTCTCTGTGGGTGTAAACAAAGAAAGATACAGTTCCTCAAAAATGCACAAGTGTTCCAAGTTCATGGAAAACAAAGGATAGGACCAACGCAACAGGAATGAGGTGAAGGCTGGGAAAGCCGGAAAAAATACTGACCATCTGCAAGGGAGCCTGGGGCCTTGGTACAAATCCAACTCCCTGCTGGGGGCCCAAAACTGCTCCCTGGTTCAAATCCATTCTCAGGGCCACTTGTGATAGAGGATACCACTTTTATCTGGTGTGTGTGAGAGAGAGAGAGAGAGCAGAGTCCACTGCCATTGTGATTTAACAATGAGCAATGGGGAGAGGGTTGCCCTAGACAAGTGAAAACTAACTTTTCTGGACTCCCTTTCCACCTATGACACTAGGGACAGGAGACAATGGCAGAAGAAAGAAGTGCAAGATGCTAAATTTCCTTTTATTTCTTACCTTCTAGGACAACCTGAGATTCCGTGCATGACTTTCCTCTCTGATGCCACTCCACAGGAGAGCTGTCCTCATTCTCCTCTGCAGAAAGCCCCAAGTTCAGATGTAGTCCAAGCAGGGGAGGTGAACCCACAATTTGTTCTTAAGGTCAAGACAATGAACACAATCTAAGATGGGGCAGGATCAGTATTTGCCCCGTAACAAGTTCTTGTCTGTACCAATGAGATCTGAGCAATGCCAAATGGAGGAAGGGGAGGTCAATGAGTGAAGACTCCATTTCAAGAACTTAGAAAAAGTAATCTAGTAAATTAGACCCCGAGTAAACAGACGGAAGCAAATAATGAGGAAAACAGACCGATAGATGAGAAAACAAACAATAACAGGAAGAGCAAAGTCAAAAGTTGGTGCTCTGAAAAAGATTGTGGAACCATTGCTAAAGCTGATCAAAGGGGGTGGGGAAGGAGAGAAAACACAAATAGCCAAATGACAGGAAAAAAGCTGGGCAGGGAGTATGCATGTTTGAGACATATTTGCAGACAACATTATAGAACACTACGTCAACACAATTGAAAATATGGATACAATGAGAAGAAATCTGGAACAATGCATCTGCGACAAACTGACACGAGAAGAAACAGAAAGTCTGAGTAATTCCACAGCTATTCAAGGACTTTGGCTCATAATTTAAAACTTTTACACCAAAAAACCCAGGCATTGATGGCTTCATTTATATTCTACCAAACATTTACGAATGAAATTATCTTAATCTTACACAAACCCTTACACTGAGTATCAAGAAGGAATATTTCCACTCAGTCTGTGAGGCCGGCATAGCACTGATTTGGAAAACCTGAGAAAAAATTAACAAGAAAAAAGGAGGGGCTGACCTCACTCATGAAAACAGATGTAGAACTCTAAAACAAAATATTATCAAACTAAATCCAGCAATATATAAATGGGGAAAATACATCCTGACCAAATTGATTTATCCATCCAAAAATGCAAGGTTAGCTTTACATTTGTAAATCAATTAACATAATTCATATTAATAGAAAAAAAAGAAAGAGTAATATAATCATTTCAACAGTAGAAAATATAGTTGGTAAAATTCAATATCCATTCTAGAAATAGAAGACGATTTTCTTAATGTGATAAATAGTATCTACAAAACACATTCAGCAAACATCATTTTTAATGGTGAAATACAGAAAACCTTCCCACCGCCCTTGGACATGAACATGGATGCTTGACATCATCACTGTTTTGACATTGTATTGAAGATCCTAGCCACCGCAATAAAGCCAAATAAACAGAGAGATGAGAGAGATGGTATAAGGATGGGAAAGAAAAAATTAAAACTTCCATTAGTCACAGATGATATGAATGTATATGGAAAAAAATCTTTAAATATCTAAAGATAACTTATTCAAGTGAATAAATGAGTTTAGCAAAGTTGTTAGAGATCGTCCTGGTATTTCCATACATCATCAACAAAAATAAGGTAACACTGACAATTATACTGTAAGGAAAAAAAACACCAAGAAAGAAGGGATAAGCCTCATAAAAGATGTGCAAGGTCTCGACACACAAAATTATAAAATATTATTTAGAGACATTGGAAAAATCTTTATAATGGGGTATTCCATGTCCATGAATTAGGAGAAATATAAAGACACCATTTATTTCCAAAGGAAACTATGGAGTTAACGTGTGATCTCTGTCGAAATACCAGTAGGTTTTTTGTAGAGATCTATCTGCTGACTCTAAATTTACATTATATTGTCGAGGCCAAGAATATTCTCAAGACACCCTTGAAGAGCAAGGTGGGTGAACATGCTCTACTGCGTGTCACCACATCATAAAAAGCCACAATAATTAGGACAAGTGCCAGGATAGGCAAACTAATCAAATAGAAAAGGGAACCCAGAACAGACCTAAATATATTAATGACAAAGGTGGTACTGTATCACAGTGCAAAAAGGACTGTTTTTGGTTTTTTTTTTTCAGCAAATACTGCACTAGGATATGTGAGAAAAAATAGTGATTTCCCCCACCTCATACAATACGTAACCATTGTAGAGGGTTGGTAGATCTAAATGAAAAAAAGTGAAATCATACATTTCCTAGAAGTAGCATAAATAATATCTTGAAGATCCTGAATGAGCAAAAATTTCTTTAAAATGACACAAAAAGGATCAATGCTAGATAAGAATACAGAAAAATGAAGTTTCTGTTCTCTAAAAGACACCACTGAGAGAGTCCACAGACGAGAAGACGACAGATAACTGAACAAGGGCTCCTATCCAGTGGAACCCTCTGTCTCTTCCTGGAAGAAAATGTAAAGAAAGAATCATGAATTTGTAGCATCTGGGACCTTATGCACTACACTCATACACAGTTGAGCAAACTGGAGGCAAGGGGTCTTAGAGCTGAGGTCTCATAGGTTCCAGTCTCATACTGTTTCTCCACTACCAGACAAGATAAGCACATAAGACCGAGAAAACAACAGCAACAAATCACAGGATAACCTGAAAAACTCAACAATAAAAATACTCAAGAAACTAGGAACTGAAGGGAATTTTCTCCTCCTGATAAAAAGGCATCTAAGAAAAACCTGCAGCTAACGTCTGCCTCAACGGTAAAAGACTGAACGTTTTCCCAAAATCAGGGACAAGACAAAGATATCTGGTCACACAACTTCCATATGACATCATATTGGAAGCTCCAGGCAGAGCAATAAGGCAAGAAAAAGAAATTAAAAAGCATCCCAATATGAAGGAAAAAAGTGAAACTATTTCTATCTCCAGACACCATGATCTTGTAAATTTAAAAAATGCAAGGGAATCCACTAAACATTTACTATAACTAATAAACAAATTCAGCACAATTTAACCACTTATTTCTATAAACTAGCAATGAACATTCTGAAAATTGAGTTAGAAATCATTTCCATTTACAATAGTATCAAAAAGAATTTTGTAAATATTTTTATTTAGAAATAAACTTAGCTAAACAAATACAAAACCTATACACTGAGAACTACAGAACACGGTTGAAAGAAATTAAAGAAGACCTAAATATATAGAAAGACCTCCCATGTTTATGGTTCAGAAGACTTAATCTTAAGGTGGCAATACTTCTTCAATTAATCAACAGATTCCATGCAATCTCCATCAAAATCGCAGCCAACTTCTTTGCAGAAATTGACCAGATGATCCTAAAATCCATACGGAAATGCAAGGGACCCAGAATAGCCAAAGTGATCTTGCAAAAGAACAGAGCTGGATGACTGACCCTTCCTGACTTTAAACCTTACTACGAAGCTACGGTGTTCAGAGCACTGTGGGATCGGCATAAGGACACAGACGCTACAATAACAGAACTGAGAATCCGGAAACTGGCTTTCTCAATCAACTGATTATCAATAAGAGTCTCAAGACAATTTAATGGGCAAAGAATTGGCCCTCCCACAAATGGTGTCAGGACCACGGGGCAGCCACGTGCCAAAGAATGGAGTTGGACTCCTGCCTCATATCGTGCACAAAAAACACCCCAAAATGGATCAAAAATTAAATGTAAGCACTAAAACCATAAAAATTCTTAGAAAAAAAGCACAGATGTGATCTTTGACCTTTGGCTGGACAATGGTGTCTCAGATATGACACCCAGAGCACAGGCAACAAAAGAAAAAAATCGGTAAGTTGGACTGCATCAAAATTAAAAACAATTTTGCTGCAAAAAGCGTACTTTTTTGTACAATATCAAGAAAGCAAAACATTACTCCACAAAAGGGAAAAGGTATTTGTAGATCATATATCTGATGATGAAATTGTGTCTTGAATGCATAAAGAATACTTACATCTTAATAATTAAGGGACAACCCAATTTTAAAAATGGGCAAAGGATCTGAATATACATCTGTCCAAAGAAGATACACAAATGGCCAATACGTACATGAAAATATGCTCCACGTCCCTAGCTGTGGGGAGATGCAAATCGAAATCACAGCGAGATACCGCTTCACACTTACTGAGATGGTGACAAGCAGAAGGACAAGTGCCAGCGTGGGCGTGGTGACACTGGGTCCTCCATTTGGCGCTGCTGAGAATTTAAGTCTGTCCATAGTTTGGCTGTTGTGGACATCGCTGCTGTGAACATTGGGGTGCTGGTGCCCCTTCAGGTCACTACGTTTGTATCCTCTGGATAAATACCTAGTAGTACAATTGCTGGGTCATAGGGTGGCTCTATTGTTCACTCTTTGGGGGGCTTCCATACCGTTCCCCAGAGCGGCTGCACCAGTTTGCCTTCCCACCGACAGTGTAAGAAATGTGCATCGACAGACGAATGCATAAAGAAAATGTGCATACACACACACACACACACACACACACACACACAATGGAATACTACTCAGCCATCAAAAAGAATGAAATCTTGCCATCTGCAAAGATATGGAAGGATCTAGAGAGTATTATGTAAAGCGAAATAAGTCAGAGAAAGACAGATACCACATGAAACAAAACAGATGAACATAGGGGAAGGGAAGAAAAAAGAAAGCAAGACAAAAACAGAAAGGAAGGCAAATCATAAGAGACTCTTGACTCTAAGGAACAAACTGAGGGCTGCTGGAGGGCAGGTGGGTGGGGGGCTGGGGTAACTGGGTGATGGGCATGAAGGAGGGCACGTGATGTCCCGAGCATTGGGTACCATATGCAACTGATGAATCACTAAATTCTACCTCTGAAACTAATATAAATAAATAAACAAACAAACAAACAAGCAAATCAATAAATAAAAGCAGTCGGTTAGGCCTTCAAAAGACCTGACACGGTAGCTCCCTACTCCGAGGTCTATACCCAAGGGAAGAGAAAATATGCTTCCAGCTACAAGTTAGCATGTGAATGTCCATAGCAGATTTTTCGTAGTAGCCAAAAAGTGGAAACACCCCAAATCTCCACCAATAAATGAATGGAGAAATAAAAGTGGTCTGTGCATACGATGGGATACTGTCTACCAACAGAAAGGATGAAGGAGGGACACACACTACAGCATGGGGGGACCTTGGGAACGCCAACCCTGCGGGAAAGAAGCCAGCCGCAGAGGACTTGCCAGGGTATGATCCTACTTACAGGAAATTTCCAGAACAGGGATGTTAGTGGTTCCTCAGGACCGGGATGTAGAGGGGGAATGGAGGGTGAGGCTACTGGGTAGATGGTTTCTTCTGGGATCACTGATCATGGTGACAGTTGCACACCCTTGTGACGGTTATGGAATATAGAAGAAACCACTGAATTGTACACTTTAAATCGGTGCATTGTAATGATAACTTCATTGCATCTCCATAAAGCTATTATTACCCGCCCCAAATTGGGGGGATTCCCACTGCAGATATACATTAGGAAAAGTGGGTAATACGTTTTTCAAATTTATAACAAGCTTAAAATGGTAACAGGGTCCTTACAACCTCGTACTGTCCCAAGAATTTATCTTAATTTTTTTTTTAACAACTTAACCTTTCAGCGCGTTTGTTCCCCTTTGGGCCCCTTCCGGCTCTCCTGCTGGGGTCCTCCCTCTCCTTTGGTCCCCTCCAGACTCACCGCAGGGCTTGGGTCCCAGGGCCCCCAAGGGCGCGGGGCTCCGACGACGGGGCGGGCCCGGGGGCGGCCGCTGTGACCTGGGGCGTGCGCAAACACCGCCCTCCGCGGCCCGGAGAGGTCCCACCCCGCCTCGGAGACCTGCGGGGCGGGGGCGGGGGCGGGGAGGAGCGGCGCAGGAGGCCGCGCGCGCGGCCCGGGAGGCTGCGAGGAGGCTGCGAGGAGGCTCCGGGAGGCCGGGGAGGCCGGGCAGGCTCGGGGGAGCCCGGGCGCGGGATGTGGGCGCCGAGCGGCCCGCCGGGGCCCGCGGGCTGGGACCGCCGCAGGGTGGGCGCCCGGCTGCGCGCGGCGCTCGCGGGGCTGCACGAGCTGCAGGGGCTGCGCGCCACGCAGCAGGCGCGTGTGCGGGGCGCCCTGGCCCTGCAGCCCCCGCCGGGCTCCGCCGCCGCCGGCGACCCCGCGCGCCCCGAGCACCCCCGCGGCCCCCGCGCGCACGAGCTGCGGCTGGAGGCGGCGCTGGCGGCGCTGCAGGAGCAGCTGGTAAGGAGCGTGGGGCGCGGGGTGCGGGCGGCGCGGGGCGGCGGGGGGCCGGGCTGTCCCGCCGATTGGAGGGGACGCGGTTGGGGTTCAGATGGGACGGGCGCGGAGGCCCGAGGCCCGGGGGCGAGGACCCGGACTCCGCAAGGCGCGCCGGGGCTGCGCGCTGCCCCCTTCTCGCGCAGACGGGCTCTGAGCGAGCGTTCCTGCGGGACTTCCGGGGCTGTGCGGATCCGAGCGCGCTGAGTCGCCTTCTCCGGGCGGGGGCTGCCTGGGATCCTGGTGTCGGAGCCCGGATACAGGTGGCCCCGCTGCGCGGGCTCGGGACCAGCATTGCCCGCGTGCTCGGCGCAGCCCGAATTGTCCCCGCAACGTGCTCAGGTTAAATGGGGTCGTGTCACTGTAACAAAATGTGGAGGAAAGCATGTATCCCACGAAAGCGTCTTCAGCTTTAAATTGTAACCCGACCTGCAGAATGAGGCGTGTCCTCTGGATCCCGGAGCAGGTAGACCCGGGGAGCCCTTGGGACGGCTGTACCTTTGTGTCTCCTGGCTCCCTGGCCTCCTCCAAACGCCAGCTCCTTTTAGAGGTTCGAAGACACTCAGGTGGTCACTCCTCCCGTTCTAACCTGCTGTAGGCTTTCTCTGCGTGTACTGGAAACAACGCCAGAGTTGTTCCAGCATTGCAGTGCGTTGTAAAGGAAAAATGAAAAGGCTCTATGGAACGGTTCATATCTGGCTGTCTTCACAAGGCAGCCGGGCTGATTCTGCAGCCTCGCTCTCCGCCTAGCTCCGTCCCGGGACCGGCCTGTTGGGTGTTTCTGGATTCCGGACTCTGGAAGATGCCTTCCAGGACCCCGGACCCGTGTTGCAAAAAACAGGCGGGAGGTGGAGGGAGGAGAACCTGGGCCCTGACTGTGCAGACCCCGCTCTGCCTGTGATCGAGCCGCCCCACCAAGGGCAGGGGCTGGCTCTGGAGGGGGACCGTCACCCGTGGTGGTTTGCCCGCCCTTACTGGTCTGCCCCGGTTCCCCAAGCGTCTGCGCCCAGGGCTCTGCGGCACCCAGCCGCCGGCAGAGATGCACGGCTCACGGGGGAGAGCAGGGAGCAGCTGAGATGCAGCCCCAAACGCTTGGTCTGCGGGGCCGCGGCACAGCTGATGATTAACTTGACTTAAGTAATACACAAATCAGACTTGCGAGTCGTCAGCCTCTAATTACAAGTAGCCTTTGGAAGAGATCAAACAGGTTTTTTGTTTAAATTTTTTTTTTATGTGGAGACCAGAAGGAACACGCAGACTTTGTCTTCAAACTTTGTTCTTGGCATGGATTATGGGATCAAGAGAGAAGAATAATTGAATTTGTGTGACATCAGCTAGGGCTTAACACTTTCACATTTTTCTTGCAGGGAAAAAAACAGGAGTAGTACTAGTGCCGTGGTGAAGAGTATAATCCCAAGGCTTTCCTGCCCAGCGCGGCTGCAGACCCCACAGCGCCCGCTCCCTCGGGGCCCCTCCCACTCCCACGCGGGCGGGGCCGGGCGTCAGCGCTCAGGTGTGGAGCCGGGAGGGCTTGGATCTGCCCCTCGGCGGCTCTGTCCTGCAGGAGTTCCCCAGTGACAATGAGCGTGAGCGTTTCTGGGGCTCTGAACTGCCCCTAGGAGCTTAGCAGAGGTGGCACGTTACCGAAACAGGCCGCACCTGAAGTCACAAAGGAGCATGCAGTAGGTGCTTACTCTTCGGTGAGCCAATGAAGGAGCGCCTTCCGCTGCTCTAACGGAAGAGAACGTTTCCCGTCTGCCTGTTGGAGATTCCGGAGCTGACGAGGCCCCCGTGACCTCTGAGCGGGGCCGCTGCTCCTCTCTGGCCGGTCCTGGGCTTATCTGTTGATAAGTTCAGGGTGACCTGTCATCCCTGAGAGGTGGCCGCCGTCCCCGCCGCACAGGCATGAGGTGCCCGGTGACACCCACGCGGCCTGCGATGCCCCGGGGGAGGCCGGAGCCTCCACCTCCCGCAGGGGCGCTGGGAGAGGTGCCCTGAGGTGCAAGTGAGGAAGGGTCCTGGGGACCGTGCAGTGAAGTCTTACCCTGGAGAATTTCCCAGGAGCTGACTCGGCCGGTCGTGACTCGTCCTGAGAATGGCAGCGCGCCACGATCGCGTTTCGCTGGCGGGTCCGGGCATCAAACACGGCAGAGCGGGCGGGCTGCGTCTGTCCCCGCCAGCGTGAGGGCGGCCGCGTTCCCGGGCCGGCTGGCTCGCCCGGGACTCGGAAGCGAACCCGCCCAAGGTCACCAGCCAGGGCAGGGCATCCCCAGGACTGTGCCAGGCCTCCGTCCGGTTCCCGCGAGGCCCATCTGTGCCCCTGGGGCCTTTCCTGGTGATCGGTGGACTCTGGCAGCCTGGCGTCTACAGGGCCCCGCAGTAGCCGCGGCTTTCACCTGTGTAGACGCTCAGCTTTTGAGGAGAGAGAAAAGGTGTTTTAGACGCCGTGGGTGTGTCCCAACCTTGAGGGCAGTTTTCCTTTTTGTCCTTCAGCTCTGCACTCGGGGTTTGACGAGAGCAGAACGCGGAGTGGTGGTTGGAAACCGAAGACAAGGGGAAACCAGATGGTTCTCCTGGGCGGAAAGTAAACGTTGCAGAGAAAGGGATCAGCAGAGTCTCTGTTTTTAATGGCATTCCCGGGACTGCCGTTCTCAGGCTTCTTGCATCCGTCCGTTCGCAGGAACCCTTTGCGCTCCCTGGGAAGCTTGTCCAGATGCGCGTTCCCGGGGTGGCCGGGATCCCCGGAATCTGCGTTGACGCTCAGGCGATCCCTCCTCCGGGGACCCGTGGGTGTGCGCTCCCTTCCCCCTCGGCCCCCTACGCGGGTTGGGGGATTCCGACACTGGACGCTGCCTTGGTAGTGAGCTTGGATGGTGGGGACGGAGGTGGGAAGAAGGGAGCCCCCAAACTTGCTGGCTGCTCTGACGGGGGTGCATGTGACGGCCACCGTCCCGGTCCCCCGGCGCCGATGTGTCTGTGACGACTTCTCTGCAGAGGAAATACGTGGGGAGAGACTGTGACCAGGCTCCAGTGGGGTCATGCTCTCTCCCGGGCACAGACCGGACTCAGGGCTCTTAGCACAAGGTTGGATGCCGAGAAGGAGTTAATGAGCAGAGACATGAAAACCCCAAGTGAGGGATGGGGGAAGGGTTAACGAGGACGGTGTAAATCCCGAGCCAGCGGGTCCCCGAAGCCCGTGTCTCTGCGACCTCTCGACATTAATCAGAAACGACCCACCGCAGGCCTGGCCGAACACTGATCACGAAGCAATTAATCTCAGCACAAACACACAGAGGTGACTCTTTTTCGGGAAGAGGTTCAGAGGGAGGAAGGAAGCGAACTGGGGGTCGGAGGTGCCCTCCTCCTTCAGAAGGAGGAGAACATCATCATTTGGAAGAGCAGCAGTCAGATCGCTTTGTAAGCATCGAGGTGTGACCCGGCGGAGGAGCTTGCTTTTCTGTCGGCACGGTGGCCTTACTTTATGATAGGAAAAAAAGAGTCATTGGCAGTAAAAATTTACATCGGCCCCTTTGCCCGAATCTAGTGTTCTTTGCAGGGAGGGGCGTTGGCGGGAAGCGCACCTTTGCATCCCACCCCCCCCCCGCCCCCCGGCTCTCTCTGCCGCTTCTCTTCACCTGGGTCACATTTTCCACTGTAAAAATATTTAGCATAAGAAGCCAGGTGTTTAGGCTGGACTGGATGGTTCAGGGATTATAAAGTTTTTCTTAAATTCAGGACTGGTTTTGGCTGTGATAGGTTCACAGGTAGTGTTATGGCTGCGAGACACGTGGAGTTTGCTCTCAGAGCCGTGGATGGGGTCCCAGAGCAAAGGGGAGTTGGGGACGGTGGCCTGGGCATGGTGGCCTGGGGGAGGTGGCCCGGGGATGGTGGCCCAGGGAAGATGGCCTGGAGAAGGTGGCCCTGGCATAGTGGCCCAGGCATGGTGGCCCGGGGACAGTGACCTGGCATGCACCAGGCTCTGTGTCAGGCCCTGTGCTTGTCACCCACTGCACCCCTCTCGGGCTGGTATCTGAACGCCATGCCCACGCGACTTCCTTGTAAGAATCAGAAGTTCCTGCCACCCGCGTCCCCCTTGGACCGCAGCCTCACGGTACTGAAATTACTGAAATAATTATGGGGCTCAGGGAATTCCTCACTTTCAATATTAATTTGAAACACGATCATTTTATTAAACAGGGTGAACCACATAATTACATCATTATTTGCCTTAAACTTAATTGTTGATAAAAATAAGAAATTTATGCAGCAGACCTTGAGGACGGTGCGTTATAATGGAAAGAAGGAAGTCGGCGTTTGTGACGCACTCGTGCTAGTTCTCCGTATTTATTACTCATGGGTGGGCATGTGTGCGAATACGTATCATGAACAGTAACCGCGCGCACATACGTGTGTTATGTAATTACACGCATGTGCGGCTGATGCTCGTAATAGGCCATTTCCGGCTGAGGCCTGCAGAGGGTAGAGCCTCAGGGCGGAGCCAAGATGTGAACCTCTAAACCCGGAAGATGCTGGGGCAGATTCTGAGACGCGCTGAGTTCAGGCACTGTCCCCTCCTGCCGAGCCTCTGCCCGTGTCCCCGAGGGCTCCACGAGGCCTGGAAGAGACACCCGTAAAGGGGGGGATACGCAGAAGGGAGCCTTTTTCTCCGCCGGGGACTTTCCTATGCCCTGGAAAAGTCTGGGCCACGTGGGGCCTGCTGAGTAAGAGAACGAGGCCCGTGGGTGTGGGAAGGCAGGTTCTTACATAAAACTCGGAGAACAGCAGCCGAATGTGTCATCCGGGCCACGTGCAAGAGGAGGAGCTGCGTTTGCCCCCGAGGTTGTGCTCGGAGGCGCTGTCAGTCCCCTTGTGGACACAGAGCTCCTGGAGAACCGCCGAGGTTCCCGCGGGTCCGCCGCGGCGGCTGGGGAGCTGGTCTGCGGGGGGGGGCTCTTTTCCTCTGGTGCCTGGAGGGCAGGGGCGTTGGCTCTGGGAGGGGCGGGGGGAGCTGCCGGGTCGGAGCGCTGGAGCCCGTGGCCGTTTGGAGCTCACCCCGTGTGCCCAGTGCCGACGTCCCGTGGGGCATCGAGCGTGCTCTCCGCGCTCAGACAGCGTCGTCTCGCGCTTCTCCTCCCCAGAACCGCTTACGCCGCCAGGACGTCGGCCTGAGAGCCCACTTGGAGCAGCTGGACCGGCAGATCAGTGAGCTGCAGCTGGACGTGAACGTGAGCGGACCCTGCGGCGAGGGCGCCGACGGCGACAGCAGGCCCAGCTCAGGTAGCCTGCGCGCTAGAGAGGCCGCCCTCCCCGTCCGGCCTCCAGGGGACCCCGCCCCTCGGGCCCCCTGCCCGGGCTCTCAGGCCCCACTCAGTGAGTGCGGCCCCCCGTCGGAGAACCTGTTCCCAGGGGCCCCTGGAAATGCACCCCTTTCCTCCTCCCTAAATGTGCTTCTGGTACCCGCCGTGAGTGTCCCCCACCCCCCTCGAGCTGACCCGCGCGCCGGGCTCCGTTCAGGTCGGAGTTACAGGGAGGTCGTGACGGTCTGCAGGTTTATGGAGTCTCGGCTCTGGGTAATTTGGCAGAGAAGGTGGGCAGGACACTGTCCCCTTGCCTGCTGCCCGTGTGTCCCCTGCTTTAAAACCGCGAGGAGATGGTTCTGGAGCCCTCCCGACGCCCCTGGTTCAGGGCACGTCATCCCGTGTGGCCGGAGCCTGGTGCGCACGGCACACCCAGGAGACCACGGACGGCGCTGTCCGCTCTTTCTCTCTTTTTGGAAATTTACAAAACCACGGCCTGGTCTGGGTGTGCAATGCGTGCAGCGGTGTGCGAGCTGGAGGCCCCAGTGTGCTGTCCTTCATCTGACAGCCGCAGGCACCGGGGAGGGAGGGAGAAGGATGCCGGAGGCCTGGACACCTAGGGAGAGGGACGCCACTTGCCCAGGTCGGGAGGCATGGTCGAAGGGGGCTCCCGTGGACCGTGTTCACGGGGCGACAGTGGACAGTCACAGGGAGTCCCCAGACGACTTCCGCAGGGCCCGCCTTGCTGAGATCCTGAGCCCCCCTTAGCCCCGGGGCCGGCTCGGGCAGGAAAGGGGCCGCTGCGCCGGGGTGGCTGACGGCCTCCGCTCGCCCGTCTAGGCTTCTACGAGCTGAGCGACGGCGGCTCCTGCTCCCTGTCTGCGTCCCGCACGTCCGTGTGCAGTGACCGCGTGTACTGCTCCCTGGGCACTTTGCTGCCGGCCGACCCCACGGCCGGGCCCGATGCAGGGGACGGCCGGCCCCGGTCAGCCGACGAGACCACGGTGCACGGAGCGCCCCTGCCCGCCTGGAGACCCCCGGCCTCGGAGGAGGGCGTGCCCCGGCCCAGGCCCGTGTCTACAGGTAAAGGAGAGCCGGGCAGGGCGGGAGGGCTCCCCAGGTGGTGGGGGCGGCTGAGCCCAGAGCCGGGAAGCCCCGTGTGTATTTGGTGCTGGCGCGACTCCCACAAGAACTCTCCAGGTCTTCTATAGGCTTCTTTTGGTTTTTGGATAGAGACAGAAATGCTTCTGTTCGTTACAGCAAGTCTGTTGTGATAAAAAGCATTGTTTTCCTTATGATTTAAGTGGACATCAGGAAGTTATTTTAAGAATCCTTCTAGAACCCTTACACACCCTGACTGGCACCTGTCGTCGGAATGGACACAGCACCCAGAGCGACCCAAACCTTGGGTGAACGAGGGCATCAAAATGATCAGTTTTGCGTCCAGGCTTTACCTTGCACGTCGTGGCAGAGAGGGGAGGCGGGAACAGGTGACAGAATGAGCGTGCAAGCAAGCCCGTTGTGCAAGCTCGGGCGTCAGTGTGCACGGCGGCTGCTGCTCCCCCCGGCCTCCCGCCCGCACCTGCCAGAGCACCGCGCGGTCACCGAGACTAGGACCGTCCCGGGCTCTCCCCGGGTTACCTGTTCGCTCACTCTTCTCGTTCCCAGGTGACCTTGAGAGAGTTCTGCCGTCCGAGCTGGTGCTGCAGGAAGCCAGCGCAGACCCCAGGTCCACTTCTGTTCTCTGCCCCGGGACGGGCCTCCCAGCCCCTGTGCTGGACCCCAAGTACCAGCGCGACCTGGTGTCCAGGGGCGGCAGGGAGGTCTACCCATACCCCAGCCCCCTGCACGCTGTGGCTCTGCAGAGCCCTCTCTTCGCTCTCCACAAGGAGGCCCTGCCGAGCCATGGCCACTCGCCCCCCAGGGAGCCCCTTCCCAGCCCCGCGGCCCTGGGCTCCGTGCGGACTGGGTCCGTCCTTGAGGCTGGCCCGGCTGCAGCCTATATTGACAGGCTGCTGAGGCTGCGGGGCCGAGGGACCCCCCCGAGGGGCGGTGTGGGTGTGCAGGGGTCCCCAAGACGTGAGGCGCCCCCATCCCCACCGTTGCTTGGCGGCCAGAGAGCAGAGAGGGAAGGTGGCCCGGAGAAGCCGGTGTGCCCCCCAGGGAGAGCAGGGACAGGTGGGATGGCTCGGAGGGGGGACACCGGCAGGGACAGCCTCAAGCAGCGGGGACCTGCACTGCTCGCGGCCACCCCACGCCCCAGCAGCCTTCCAGAGGAGGGACCCAGACCCCCGAGTGGCTGGGTCCGTGGGGAGACCACGCTGGGCTCCCCTCAGTCGGGGTGTGGGCCAGCCCCCTCTCCCCGCCCGCAGGCTCTGCAGCCAGCTCTCAGCTGCCAGGACAGCACCGTCCTCTTACCCACCGGGAGGGGGGGCAGGGAGAGCCCCGCGCTGGCCCCAGGCCGCTGTGCCCGCCCCCCATTTGCTGACCGCGGAGCTTCCCTCCTGGGGCTGAACACAGGCCACCCCAAGACAAAGGCTGTGAAGATCAAGAGAGGTGCCAGTGACAAGGTCCTGCGGTTTGGGGGGCAGCCGTCCCCCGGGGGGGCCCTCGCAGCCCCCGCGTTGCCCCCCGAGTGGGGGCAGGGTCTCAGGAGGAGGCCCACCGTGGCTGGGGCAGCGCCCAGCCGGTCCTGCTCTGAGCCCAGACTCTACCCCGTGCCCCTCCTGGTGCCCCTGCTGGTGACCCAACGGGAGGGTCGCCGGGCCCCTGCGCACGCCTTATTCCCCTTGGAAGCGGCTGCTCTGGCGGCCGGCGGGGAGGCGCGGAGGAAGCAGCGCAGGTGGCTGTCCTCCGTGGAGATCTCGGGCAGCCTGGGCCCCCCCAGGCCGGCGGCGAGCCGAGCAGGAGGCCCGCGGCCGGTGTGTGCCCGGGCCAGGCCCAAGCTGCCCCGCCAGGACGCCCGGGTCAGGAGCGAGTCGGAGGGCTCCGAGCCGTCTGCCGAGGGCGCCTCCCTGCTCCACTCCACGGTGGCCGAGACCAGCGAGGACGGGGCCAGCGACCACACCGCCAGCCGCTTTGGGGACCGGGAGTCCAGCGGCAGTGACTCGGAGGCCGGGGCCTGGCCTCGGGCGTGTCCCCCGCAGCCCTCGAGGGCCCCGGGCGCCCGCAGGCCACCCTTGCCCCCGATGCCCAAACTGTGTCGCATCAAGGCCTCCAAGGCCCTGAAGAGAAAGATCCGAAGGTTCCAGCCGGCGGCGCTCAGGGTCATGACCATGGTGTGAGGCCCACGGAAGTCGGCTGGGAGCCTCGCCGGCCGCGCAAGGGACGGGGGCAGGGGTGGGGGTCCCCGGGGACGCCGTCCACTGAGGACCGCGGATGAGGACACGACCAGCACACCCAGGTCCCCCCCCCAGCTCAGGACCAGGCTCTCACCTCCCTGGTCCACGGCGTGGGTGTGGGTCTGTGTCGTCTTGCCAACATGGATGTTCTCCGAAGCCACTCAGAAGAGGGGGTGAAGTGGGTCCCCTGGGCTCGCCCCATGGACCGCGGCGGATCCGAGGAGCGTTTCCTGCCCAGTGGAGACTGCGGTCCGCCCACCCGTGGCCTCCGTGTCCGCGTCTTCCCAGGGCGGGCGTCCCATCCTGGCTCCCGGGTGTCTGCCTTGGGGTCCTGGCGGTCCCCCCCGCCCCGTCCCCCAGACCCTGGCCCTGTTGTGCATGGCTGGGCACCGGGGTCACCCCAGGCCTTCTAAACCGTGGCTCCCAGAAAGCATTCTCCCAAAGGGCCGCTCGGAGGACAGCGCTCGAGAAATGGGGGTATAGATCCTGCGGCAAGCCCTCTCGGCCCCGACACGTGGGTTAGGCGGTCACCGGCGCCGGCCCATTTCCTCGCCAGCTGCCTGCTCCTTCCCGCGGCTCCCGCTCGGCCTCCGGCCCAGCCTGACCCCCGCCGCGTGGGCGTCCTCACTGGAGGTGGGAAGATGCCTTTCCAGCGTGCAGCCCAAACTCCGGTTCCAGGACACAAAACTGAGCACAAAAGCGTTGGCTCAGTCCGTGGACCGGGCGACCC
The DNA here is from genome assembly GCA_028534135.1 of Potos flavus. Taxonomy (NCBI): domain Eukaryota; kingdom Metazoa; phylum Chordata; class Mammalia; order Carnivora; family Procyonidae; genus Potos; species Potos flavus. The sequence continues at coordinate 938,063 of CM052886.1, forward strand.
TCCATCTCGAGGTTGTGAGTTCAAGCCCCGCATTGGGTGTAGGAGTAAAAATAAAATCTTAAAACAAGTATTTTTGAAAAAAATAAACTTTTTTGGTGTTTATTTTTCAAAGAAACTGCCCCTCAGCGTTGCCAGGGATTTCAGGGGAGCGGCCGGCTAAGTAGGAAAACATTTTTAATTCCTGCAGCAGCTCTACCTGGAATCCCCCCCAGCTCCCTGAAGGGCTTCCCTGGGCCCGGGGCCAAAAGAACGAGTGGGGGGGACATCTACACCGTGCAGCCTGGGTGGCCGGGGACCTCAGCCCCTCCCCGGGGCTAAATGCACGGGTGGCCAGAACATGGGAAGGGAAGAAACTTAAGAAAACCAGCCGAAATATTTGTAGGTTTAGGGACGTTCATGTAACAAGCGGCTGGTTTCAGGATGTGGCGTAAAGAGCCAAACTCTTTAAAAAGCAGTTGGGGTTTTAGGTCGGAGAGGCAGGCCGTCGGGGCGGTGGCGCGGGGCAGACGCACGGGCTGCGATGTGCAGAACCCGGAGGACGCAGCCGTTCCCAAGGCAGAAGTCAGGCATTCCCCGAGTCTGCGTCGAATGCCCCCTCGTGCTTCGTGGGCTCTGCTTACCAGCAGGAGAGAGGGCCTTCCTGGTCCTGGGCTTTTCTCAAACTGCTCTGGCAGTTCATGCAGACCCACCTCTGGGGAGGTTTCTGGAAAGGATGGCGCCCCGGACATTTTCTCAGAGCGGTCTGATTCTCAGCCGCGTGGCACACGAGGGGATGGGGACGCGGGTTTGCTGGGGCTCATGGCAGGGGGGCGCTGGAGACCGGGTTCCAGTGTGTCCCCGCGGTGTGGCCGGGCGTCCGGGCCGGCCATGGTGCAGAGACGGCCGTGGGCTTCTGTCCGTGGGACGCGCTCCGCTCCCTGACGTCCTCCCCGGGGTGCGCTGGCGCTTCGGGTGCGCTCGTTGGCGATTGCGGACTTCTCCCCCATCCTCCGCGGTCCCATCCGTCCTGGCACCGCGGGGACGGGACCGCCGGCTGCGTGTCTCCCACTGGGACGCCCAGACTCCGCGCCGAAGGGGACACCGTGGGTTTGCGACCCCCAGGGCTGTCGACCCAAGACGGAAGGCGACACTGAAGAAAACGAAGGCCTTGATTTGGGGTGTCGGGCAGCTCGGGGAGCACGGGTCCAGAGTGTCCAGAAACCGTCCCACTCGTGTGGGGACCGCAAGGGGTTTTTAGGAGAAAGCAGGAAGGGGTAATTCTGTGATTTCGATGACGAAGAGAGAACTGCTGACTTGGTGCTGACGAGTGGTCCGCTCTTCTCTCCCGCTGCCGGCGACCATCTTGTCCTACCGGACTCCAGACGCCCTGTAGCCGTGGCCGCGGGGGCACGGAGGGTCCGCGTGACCACAGGTCAGTCTCTCTCTCCCTCTGTTCCCCTCCCCCGACCCCCTCCCTCTCCCTCCGTCTCCGTCTCTCCCTCTCTCAGCTGTGCAGGTGCAGACACACACACGCTTTGGTCTGCCCGAGGCCACAAGCTACCCGCTTGCTAGTGTGCTCACACGTGCTCTCAGGTGGGTTTGGAGTCAAGAGACCTAATTCCAGATGCCTGTCCTCCCGGGGCCCAGGTGCCCTGACTTCCCCAGGGACACAGCCGCGCCGCACCGTCAGCTGTCTTCACGACCTCCCCGGGTTTGCTTCCTCCTCAGTCCCTCGGGGTTCGGCTCCAGGAGCGAACCGCCGACATTGAACAGGGGCCGGGCCGGTGGGCTCGCCACGCCGGGGTCCTGTCTGTGGGGCGGCCCCGCAGCCGGGCGGTCGGGAGAAGGCTTTGGGCAGGGAGAGGGCAGCGCAGGCGCCTCCCCCCACGGCGAGGAGCCTCCGGGGTCTCTGGCCCCTTCCGCGAGCATCCCCCAGGCACCACCATCCGGACCGGGCTGTGCCTCGGGCGGGAAGCAGGGGACACAGCGCTCTGGGGCAATACTTGAAAATACGGTTACAATTCCGGAAGTCAGTGACAAGGGGCCCCCACTGAGCCTACATTCCGAGCAGAGTCTCTGCAGACTCGGAGAAGGGCGCTCGGGGAGGCCGATGGCCCAGCGCTCCGTGGGGGGACATGAGCGCCCCTCCCCAGGCACGCCGTAGCAAACCACCTACCTGCTGGGCGTTGTCTCTTTCTAGCAGATGTGGTCGGAACTGCTCAGGGAGCGGAAGTGAGGCAGGAGGACCCACCCCCCCCCCACCCCCCGCAGAGAGCGTGCCCTGCAGCACCCGGGGGCTTTATGGGGGGGGGGGGGCGGGTGCCTTTGAAGACAGATGAGCTATTTCCCCTTCTCTAAAGCATTTCTTAAAAACGACAATTTTGTATCATTAGAGTCATTCGTAACTTCGACCATGATTAAAATACAAATACTTTAGCCCAAACCGTAAAGAATAAACTAGGTTCTAAGGATCAAAGTCACACTAAGGTAGAAATTAAATATATAAGAGTCGTTAATTTATAAAACTTAGAAAAGAGTATATTTCTGCATGTCATGTCATTTCAGGAGACAGAAGGTTTGCCTTTTATTACGGACTGAATGTCCGCGGTGTGCCGGCGCTCGGAGGGGCCTGGAGCAGGGGCGGCGGGGGGGCGGGTGAGCGCGCCCCGAGGTGCCAGCACTGCCGGCGGGAGAAACCGGCCCCGCGGCCCCTGGAACCGGACGCGGCCCCAGCCTGTGGGAGAAGAGAGAGTCCGTGTGTCCTCACGGCCACCCCCGCTCGCCCAGGCAGCAAGTGTGGGAGCAGCGGAGAGACCCTACAGCACTGCAGGCTGGAGACACCGACGCGTCCCAAGTATTCCTCTTAGATCAGGAGGGTAGCAGGGACCGACCAGAGTCTGAGTCTTCAGTCGGCCAGCCAAGCGCATTTACGGAGCACCTACTGTGTACAGGAACTGCGCAGGCTGCCGTGCGCAGGGAGGGGAAGGACCGCTCTGGGAACCGTGTCTCGCTGGAGGAAATGGGCACGACCGAAGGAGGACTCACGGGGTCGGACGAGGGGCCGGTGCTCTCACAGGCTTCCCTGGGCCAGCAGCGGCCGCTGGGGCTGGGCAGCGTGGAGGGGACAGGAGGCAGAGCAGAGATGCACGCTGCAGAGAGACAGAGCTGGGGGAAGCGAGGCTGGCAGGACCCGGGGGACGCTCAGGGTGGCCCAGCATGCCGAGAGGACTCCGAGGCGCGGAAACGAAGGAGGACCAGCCCGTGAGAACAGGCAGAGGCCGCTCCCTCGGCGTTGCCGCAGGAGGGGGTCCGGGGGCAGAGACCCGGGACAGCGGAGGGGGCCCCCCAGTGCAGAAGGGGCTCAGCAGGGAGGCCGCGGCTTGGGGAAGCCGGCCGGCGCAAGAAGGGGGCTCCCCTGCGATCGGGGCGGGGAGCCCCTGTGGGTTTCTCTGGCTGGCTCTGGCGCGGCGGCAGGGACAGAACCCAGGGCAGCTGCCGTACGGGGCGGATCGCTCCAGAAACTACTGTCCAGCCCCCCGAACGGTCACTGCAGACTGCGCCCCGACCTCCTGCGGGCCTGACGACGCAGCTGGCCTCCTGGGCCAGTCTCCTGGCTGGCCTCTTCGGGCCGCGGGGCCCGGCTCTGTCTGGACGCAAGGCCGTGCCACCGTCCCCGTGGAGGGCCAGTCGGTCGGGAGCAGCGGAGAACACAATAAGGCTCGCGTCGGGAAAGGCCGTTATCGGGCAGCAGTGACCTGGGCCCAAAAAGGGGCCCTCAAGGAGGCGAGGCCCCGGCCAGGGGCGTCTGCTGGGGCCAGCGCCCGGGGGAGGGGTCCTGGAGGAGTTACTTACGGGGTGAGACGTGCAGCGGCCGGCAGGTCTGTGGCCAGGAGCCCTCGTCTCCCGCAGAAGGCGCCGCACAGCCGTGACACAGAACGTAGGAGGCTGGGGCCACGTCCGATGTCACTCACTCGTCCTCAGGGACAGCTCTGAATTTTTGCTGACGCCGGAGCGTGTCCGTCCTCCCAGAAAGAAGAACGTTCTAACCGGCATTTCTGTTTCCAGTTTTTATCCTTTCATTTCCTTTTTTTATCCTATCTTATTTCCATTTTTACATTTCTGACAGCCGTGACCTCCTTTCTAACTGAAGATAAAATTCACCACAAACCACTCGCTTTAGCGAGCTTTGGCCTCGCCTTCCTCCGTTGCTTCCCCATCTCCAGCTCTTGTCCCTTGCGGGGTCACACAGCCCATCTCAGATGCCGGTCCCTGCCCCAGCTTCCCCTCAGGGTGCCGGGCCGGGGTGGCCGCGTCCCGTACTTGGGACACAGTCACGCCCGTCTCGGCCATGATCTCGGCGTCCCCCGGCCCCGGGCTCATCCCAGAGCGGCTGGCACCGATGGTCACGCATGCTGAAGACGGAAGGAGGGGGACGGACAGCGTCTGCTGAGAGATCCCACGAGCGACAGCGTGGACGTGTGCGGGCGGCTGGCGGGGAGCCCACGAATCCTCTGCATGCCGGTGGGAGGCTCTCCTTTCTGCTGATCCGAGGAATCGGGGCGAGTCCCGTAGGCAGTCTGGGAGGAACAGAGTCCTCGCTAATCCGTCCGCGATGCTCGGCTCTGCCCCGCTCGTCTTGCTTGTTAAGTACTGATGGTCCGCGGCCACGAGGATTTCCGCCCTCGCGGGAACAGGTCTGGCTCCAGCGTCCAGACGGAGGACGCTGGCACTCAGCGGTTCTCCGGGAGCCTGGCACTCCCAGGGTGTTGGCTGGAAGATCACCCCTGACAGCGGCTCTCGGCCACAGGAAAGACTCCAGTCCACGGGGCCCTGCGGCTGGAAGTACTGCCCCCGCCACGGACGCCCCCTGCACCCCCCGCGCCCTCCTAGCAGCCCCGGGAGCCGGTCTGGCGCCCGCCCATCTCCACGGCCGTCCTTGACGCGGTTGGCGCCGTGGGGACGTCCTTCAGTGGCAGGTCGGTGCCTCGCGTAGAAACAAGCTACCGTAAAACCAACAAGACACAGTCTGCAGGACGCCTGGACACGTCAGCCTGGACGCAGCGCCTGTTGGGGCTGCCCTGGGGGGCACGTCCGTGGGTGACCATGTTGGGAGCAATTCACCAGGAGGCTCCCCGGAAACGCCCGCATCCGGGATGTCCGCAGCCGGAGACGTCCCACCTGGCGGGCACAGTTGAACTTCACTTAAATTTTACTTACATTTGTTTACATCCTGACAAATACCTTTTTAATTTGCCGAAATTCAAACTGATGGAAACAGTGGGCGTTTTAGGACCTGGGCTCGGGCAGATCCGCAGTTCTGTCTCTGCACCGAGTGAGGGGCCGGGGTGGGTGTGAGTGGGAGGCCCACTGGGAACACGGCGAAGCAACGTCCCTTCTCCACGCACACGTCTCCGGGACACGCGGGCCACGGAAGTCCGCACCAGCCACGTGATCGGCTGAGCAACGTGAGATAACGTCAGAAACCCATTTAATACGAAGACTGTCCTTTAACACGTAATTTCGGGGAAAGGATCGTTCATCAAAGGATTGTCCGAGGCCCACGGTGGAGAGGATGTCGCTGTTCGGTTCAGAGGGTGTTGATTAACTCAGGTGCGTGGCGTACCCGGCAACGGCTGACACTTATTATCTACTATTTATTTTTAACAAGTACCTCTGATTAATGGTTAATGTTCACTCAGCACATCCCACAAATCTGACGCTCAGGACGACTGCGAGGTAGGAAAGGGACAGGCTCGTCTCCGTTCTGTATCCGGGAGCTCGAGGCGTACGGGAGAATGAACAGGGATGGCCAGGGCAGGGACTGGCCTGAGGCGAGCGTGGGGCTCGTGACTGCTGACCAGCCCCCTCCTCCGTCCGGGGTCCTGGCTCAGAGCCCCCCATCCGCACGCCCAGCAGCTGCCCCACGGCGGCCCTGGGGCTCCCGAGTGAGCAGAAGGCTCTGGTGTCGGGCAGCAGCTGGGTCTGGGGCTCGGTCCGCCCGTGGGGGGCGGTGGGAGGCGGGGGGCGCGAGGGGTGAGTCCTGCCCCGGCCTCCGCCCTCCCCAGCGATTTCGGCTCCAGCGCGGCTCCTAGAGCTTTTCCCCGGCTGTTAGAATAAACCCGGGCCGGCGGGTGTCAGGGTCAGAGCTGAAGCTACCCCCGCCTCTGAACAGCGGACCCCAGACGCGTGTACTGCGTCTCTGGGTTCCTGTTGGTTCGTTGCCTTTTTCTTATTTAAAAACATTTTAAACTTAGAAGGATTTCAAACCTGCAGAAAGTGCACAAGTCCCCACCGTCCCTCGGTGCTCGCCGTGCGGCTCTGACCCAGGTCAGCCTGTTGCGGGCTTTCCCTCCGACTCTCGCCGACGCCCAGGCGGGAGACCATCCCCCTGGAGAGCCCTGAGCAAGCCTCCCGGGAGCGCAGCCGCCCCCCGCAGCCCACGCCGCCCCCCGCAGCCCACGCCGCCCCCCGCCGCCCACGCTGCCCGGGCTCCCTGTCGGCCAGGCCCAGACGGCTCGGACCTCTCCTCCTCCCGTAACGATGGCGCTGGCTCGTGCCGGTGGGCCGTCCGATGGGCCAGAGCCCCCTAAGCAGCCGTCGTCCTCCTGTCCCAGTGGGCACAGCTTCTCTCTACAGACGTCACCGACTCTCTCCCGAGTGGGCCGTGACCTGCCAGTGGCTGCGGGAGTCTCCACAAAGTTATCGTCTTACTGTCGGGAAGGCTGGGGTCCAGCATGGGTCTCGCTGGGCTCAGTGCAGGGGTCGGCAGGCTGGCTGCTCCCCAGGGCTCCGGGGGAGGACTGTGCCCTGGCTTTCCAGCTTGTCGAGGCTGCGGCAGTCCCCGGTTCACACCTACCCTCTGTGCCCAGAGCCAGCACCGTCTGGCTGAGCCGTTCTCTCTGCGTTTCCCAGTGTTCCTCTCTTGGGCCCCTTCTCCCGCGCATGTGCGGCCCTGTGATGACCTTGGCCCATCGGTAACCCAGGATAATCACCCCATCTCAGGTCAGCTGACTAGGAACCCTACCTTCCTCTGCCAACAGCAACCCCCTCTGCCAGATAAGTAAGGCCCACTCCCCATTTCCTGCACAAGTTCCTAAAACCCTTGGAATTTCCTAAACACTGAGGGTGACAGATGCATTTTTTGTTGTGTTAACGAGATGACTTTTGGAACGGCCCTGGGGGGGGGGGGCAGGTTGTCAGGGGAACCGATCCTGTGACTAGAGGTCCCAGCCTTTGACCTTGGGGAGGAGAGGGGCTGGAGGTTGGGTTCAGTCAGCGATGACCGTGATTTCATCCATCAGGCCCCGGTCATGGAGCCTCCGCGCAAACCCACAAGTACGGGGCTTGGAGAGCTTCTGGCCTGGGATCCGGGGAGAGAGGCGCGCCTGGAGAGGGTGAGGACGGCCCGTCCCCCCAGCTGCCCTTCGTGTGTGTCCCGCGGGGCTGTTCCTGAGTCGCGTACTTTCCTGAGGACCCGGCACCTTCTCTGAGCTCCGCGAGCCCCCGGAGCAAACTGACCCCAAGAAGAGGGTTGTGGGAGCTCGTGCTCTGTGGCCGGTGGGTCAGACCCACAGACGGCCCGGGACCGGAGACCGGCTTCTCCAGCGGGCGACGGTCGGGGGACAGAGCCCTGACCTGTGGGGCTGAAGCTCTCAGGGTAGCGATGTCAGAGAGAGTTTTAGTCAATCTTTAGAAGTTATTTTATTAGCAAAATGAGTTTATTCAGGAATAGCAGAGAAATTGCGACTCCGGACAAGCGAACTATGGCGGACCATAGACAGGCCCAGAGACAAAGGGAAGCTCAGCTTTTTTTCAGGTTTTACCAGGAAACTGGGGAAGGTTGTTTGAAACAAAATCTCCCTGGAGAAGAGCGAGAGTCTGAGGTTGTGGCGGTTTCTCGTTGCTGCCGGTGGTAGGAAGTGCGTTGTTGCCCAGGGAGACCTTCTTCGGTCTCCTCACAAGTGGAGATCATTCCTACGGAGAAGCGTCCCTTCTCGCCGAGGTGAGGGTTACCTTCCTCCCGCCTGCTGGTTCGCGGGCCCCACGGTGAGAGCTGTGGGGTTCCAGGTGAGGCGTCCTTCACGCGTTTTCACGCGTCGGGTTGTAGGACCCCGGCCAGGACCTGGAGAAGGGCTCGGCGGCGGCACGGGGCACCCCACCCCAGGACCTGAATGGTTGACATACTCACGGCCTCTGGGGCCGGACGGGAACCCCTTCGGGGACCTTCATTCTGTCGACCACAGAAGTGAGACCAGGTTTCCCGCGGGTGCCTGAGATTCCTATTTTCTGACTTCTCGCCGAGATTGGTATTGCAGGGTCCCGCCATCTGAAAGCACAGCATTCCTATGAAAACGCTCATCAGCCGGAATGTTCTAAAGCAAAGTAGCGAGTACCAGTAATTTATGTGGACATTTTTTGAGTGTTTCCAGACTCAAGAAATCACCTGTCTTAGGCCCTCCCAAGACCTTGGGACACGTCTCGCTGACGGACGCACAGAATCCATGGCGATAAAGCCCGGCTGTGCACAGACGGGCCCGGCGCTCTGGGGGCTGGAGGCGGGGGCTGCTGTGGGCCCGGGGCGGGGGGGGGGGCGGGGGCAGGAGCTCCTGCTCCGTGAGCGTGGCCTGCGTGGCCTCCGCGCCCGCCGGCGAGCTCACTGCCACCAACGCCGAATGGTCTTTTCCTTCTTTTGCCTTTTTGTGGGTTTGCCGACCCCCGCCGCGCGGTTCCGGCTGCCGTGGGCGGCTGAGGCCCGTCGGGGCTCGTCCACACTTCGGGAACACTTTGCTTTCCCGGTGGTGGTTCTCCTGAGCCTCGCTCGCGGGCCACTTGCGTCCCCGGGGACACCGCGCTCTGCACGCTCCGTGCGGCCGGTCCGGCGTCCCGAGCCCGGGGTGCTTGGCTCTCCCTGGGGGCTCTAGGGACACCCTACCCCCCCGCCCAGCTCCGCCGCCCACACCCGCCACGTCTGCAGGCGGTTCTCGTCCTCACCTCGGGTGGATCCTGAGATCCAGTCACACTCACTGAGCTTACTGGCATTTGTCTCCAATGTCTTACTGCACGTTTGCTGATGACTATACTTTTTCCTTATTTTAGCCCAGGATAGTGTGAGTGTACTTCTCGAAATTTCCTTTCATTCTGTGTTCTAGTTGGAAGGTATAGATGTTAAAACATAATTTCTCTTATTTCAGGGGTTGTTCTTCACGTGCGGACATACAGAAGGAAGTTTGAATTTACCGGCTTCTTTCCCCGCCCCCCGTGTCCTGGGACCAGAGAACGCTCTCGTCCCGGGCTCTTCGTCCCCTGTGTCACTCCGCCTGTTGAAACCGCCTTGGTCGGGGGTCCCGATGGCCGCGGTGTCCCTCACGGTCTTCTCTGGAAACGCAGTTACGGCGTCTGCGACTCTCTCTTTTCTTTTCCTTTGGTTTCATTTTTCTTCTTCCTGAAGAACAACTTCGACAAGTTCTTCCGGGGAGGGCTCGCGGTCTCGATCTGCCTGAAATTGTCTTTATTTCGCGGCCGTCCGGAAACGGCACCTTGCCTGGGAAGGTCCTTGGGCGGACGGTGGGGTCCCTGAGACCCTGGCCACCATCTCCCGCCTCCCGGTCTCCGTGGCCTCCCGGTCTCCGTGGCCACAGCCCCTTCATCTCACACTACAGGGGGCATGTCTTCCAATCAAAAGCATCTTATAATTGTATGAAACAATAACGCTAATTAGCCTTAATGAAATATGGCTTTCCTGACCAACAGTCTGTGACTGGCCTATCTCTCCGTTCCAGGGAATCTCTCCCTCCCTCCCTCTCTTCTTCATAAAGATTTCTTTCCTTCCTTTCTTTCCTTCTTTTCATTCTTACCACACATTCATGTTTTCCTAAGATCTCGTTTCCCCCAGAAATCCCACGTGTTTTCTGCAGAAACAAACGTCCTTTTGCTCCTTCTGTCCTTCGCAAGAACGTTAGCATAGTCAGCTGCCCACATGTCTCAGCCTCGGCACGGATGACCTTCGGGGCTGGATGGTTCTCTGCTGGGGAGGCCGTCCCTGAGGAGGGACGTTTCAGGATGTCCCGCGGCGTCCCTGGTCTCCGCCCCCAGAGGCCAGGACCCCCCGACCGCTGGCCCTTCCCAGGGCACAGACTCACCCGCAGGTCCCCACGGCAGGGGGACCGCGTTCAGCACTCGCGGAAGCAGGACGCCTGTACCGGGATGGAACCCACGTCCCGCGCGGGGACACCCGGGAATAAGTGCCGTGCCGCCAAGGGTGCTTCCTTCGTGTGCGGTCAGAGCGCCTCTCCGGCACCGACCCAGGCCGTGTTTGTGGGCAAGGATCCATTCGTGGGAAGGACAGATCTTCCCTTGGCTTTCGCCATCCCCGCCTTCTGCTCACGACCAGAAGTCTCCAGTTTCCAAAAACAGGGAGTGAGAAAGCAAAGTAAAACGCGTTTTCAATGTCTTCTTCACCCCTAGTTCCTATGAGAAAACCCTCCCACTTGGAGCAAGGACTTTGTGGGCGACCGTCCTGGTGGTGCTGTGAGTTTTCGTCCTGCGTCGTCCACGTTTGAGCCCCGGCCGCACGGCGCAGGGGTCCCGCTCGGGGACCCGGGACCTCGGAGAGCCTCCGTCCAGCCGTCCACCTCCACGGACGAGGCGCAGAGGGCTGGGTGCAGCCACGGCCACGGAGTCAGCAGAGGCGCCATTGGCCGTCCCAGCTCCCGGGCCGGCGCCGCCCCACTCGGTGCCCACGGACCGGCTTTCTGCAGGTTAGCCTCGCTGGTTTGCACGCTGTGGCGTTTTCGATCTGCAAACAGGGGAAGCCTTTGCTGTACCAGGTGCCCCCAGTTCAAGGATCTGATAAGCAGAAATTAGTTCGCGATGAATAAACACGTTGTAACTAAAATCAAGAAGGAAACAAACGCGATGGAAAACAAGCCCGAAGGCGGTCATCATCTCTGCCTGTGCGTCCATCCACGAGTCTCTGTCTCTAACGCCCTCCATCAGGAAGGGCCAAGTGCGTACGACCCTGAGCCCTCCCCAAGGTCCATCAGCCCAAGCTTCTCAGGTCGAAGGTCACCGTCGGCGCGCTGCTCGCCCCCCTAACCGCATGCGTGTCCAGGGAGGCTGTGTTTAAGGCAAACAGGGGATGGGAACCAAGGGCCGTGGGCGGGGATGACGGGTGTGTCTACACGCCACCCCATCCCGGCCTCCCCTGTGGGTGGAGGTCGCAGCTGCGAAGCAGATTTCGTCAAGGCCCCTCCCTGCGGTGACCTCCCCGTCCCCACGCTCCCTTCCCACCCACGCCGAGTCATGGCCTGGAACTATTTGTGCTGGGAGCCGTCCTGGGCGAGCCGCGTGGGAAGGCTGGGATTTGCACGCCCGTCTGGAAGACACGAGTGTGTCCTCCTCCCCTCGGCCGCTGACCTGGGGTCAGGGAGCAAGCAGCACTGCGTGTCCCTCTTCACGAAGAAAGGCCCCTGCAGCCGGGAGGGCGTATGGGACAAGGGGCAGGGGAAAGGCTGGGCCCCGCCGTCGGGTGGCGGCCGGGACTCACGGCCTGGCCGCAGGGGCACCGGTGTCCCGGGTCGTCTCTGGGCTGTAACTCCAACGGCCAGGGGCGGCTCCGGCGGCCAATAGCTGTGTGCGTGGCTGTGCCAGGGACCCGCCCGCGGCGCTCACCAAAACAAGCTCTGCAAAGCCAAACGCATGACGTTTTCAGAAAAACTTCTCCTGGCCGTGATCATTTGCGCCGTAAGAGTCGCGGCGAGCTCGGCGCTGACGGCTCGTGCCCTCGAGACCACCCCCATGCGCTTCTCTCCCCCGCTTCCTTCCGCCCCAGCCTCACCCTCGGCCCGAGGCCTCGCTTGGAACCTCCAAAGCAGGATGGTAAGGCTTCAGACAGAACAACAGCATCAGCGGCTGTGTCTCGGAGACAGAGCCTGGGGGGGGGGGACCCAGCTCGCACGCACGAGCCCCGCCCACGAGGGACAGACGGGCAGGTGGGGCCCACAGGAGGGGTCGAAGAGAAGGGGACCGCCCGCGTGGACGCGGCCCTGGGAGCCGGGCGCTCCGGAGAGAGCTGTTAGCGGACGGCGCGCCTGTCAGCCAGATTGACCGGCAGTTATCCCGCACGCCGTCCCTCGCGGTGGTCTCCCGGAGAGTCACCGCTGCACTCCAAAAATAACAAAATGCTCGCAGGGCAGTTTACCCTCCACAACAATAAGGTTTCCGATGTTGAGTCAAAGACACTGACGAGGCTTTAGCAACCGCTGCCTCGTCCTTCCGAATCCGTCGAGAAGGAGCCTGTTTGCAAGGGAAGGCACCCTGTGCGTGCTTTGCCCCGAGCGCCCGGCGGGCACTGGGCCCCGTCCCGGTCCTGCGGGGAGGACTCCTACGGGGAGATTTGACGAGGTGGCGTGCATCTGAAAGGCCTAGTGTGTCTGTCCGGCTGCTTTCAGAGCCGGCTGGGAAAGAGATCTGCCTCGATACGGTGCCGAGAGTCAGTAGGCACGCCTGGTTTCTCTTTCCAACCCATTCAGAAGGGTCGGGAGAAACGGCTTCCTCCGGGGAGGGATGGAGGGACGTGGGATGGGCAGCTCAGCTCCAAGCTGATGGAGCTCATTCTCCTTCTCTGTGGCACCTGCTCCCTGGGGGACGGACATCCGCCGCCACCACAAAAACACAACATTTCTTACGGGTGACGAAGCCAGCTTTGGGGACGTTCTCTCATCCAGGGAAAACCCAACAGACTGACGCCCAGGCTTAGTCCGCATTTCCACATACGGCCGGAGATGGGTCGGATCTCTGGGACGTTCTCCACAGACACTGAGCTGCCCCGTCCAGCCGGCTGAGACCGCGCTTCCTCGTCGGGAAAGCTCCCTCCTATCAGTTGCGGGCCTGGGGGAATTGGGCTCTGTGATCTATGACGAACATCCATCCCTTTCCTGGTCGTCCCGCCTCTCCCCTCCACACGCTCTCGGCCCCGCTGGAGGGGGTGGTGTTGATGGGCAGGGTCATCTGCTGTCAGGAGGACAGAAGGGCTGCACTCATGACCCGGGCATGACTGGCCACACAGGCCTCCCCAGGACGGGGCCCCCCAGGATGGGCCCTCCCCAGGATGGGCCCTCTCCAGGACAGGGCCTCCCCAGGACAGGGGACCCACAGGACGGGCCCTCCCAGGATGGGGCCCGCAGGATGGGCCCTCCCCAGGACAGGGGACCCACAGGACGGGCCCTCCCAGGATGGGGCCCGCAGGATGGGCCCTCCCCAGGACAGGGCCTCCCCAGGATGGGCCCTCCCCAGGACGGGGGACCCACAGGACGGGCCCTCCCCAGGACGGGCCCCCAGCAAGCGACCCAGCACCAGGTGCGGCCGGGACAACAGCGGCTCTGCTCGGTCGTCTCTGATTCATGGGCCTTCCCAAGAGAAAGGAACTTAGCGAGATGAAAAGCACGCACGTTTCAGACAAAGTTATGAGGTAGCAGGGATCTCAGTTAATCCCAGAGAGGCCAGTGAAATGTGTCACAGATGTCCCCTGTAACCGGCAAGGTAACAGGCCTGTCCTCGGTGTGGCCTGGACACTCAGACGGAGGATGGGATATTACAAAGTTAATTCAGCTCGGACGGCAAAGGCGACCCACGCAAACACAAGAAGAAACCGTAAAACAGATTCACCTGTGAAAGCTTCATTTCATTACACGGCTCCTACCCATGGTTTCAAAAGCAAAGTCTACAGTTATTTTGAAAGCGTCTGGAGGACATAATATGACACAGCCCTTTGGAAGTTGTTCTGATGTTCAAGGGTGGGGAAAAGCCTGAGCAAATGGTCAGTCGAGGAGCCCCATTCACTGCTGGATTGACTTGATCGCAACCCGCCAAGTGTGCATTAACCCGGGCCGCAGGCCTTTCGAAACTAGGGGCTCGTGATATCGTGGCTAAAAGGCTTCGAAATGTCTCCAAGTCTTCTGCCATTTGGACCCGGGAAAGCCCGCGCTGACCTTGACCCCTGTGTTCCCTTCATGTCGCGAGCTCACTGACCCCCCCGGGCCTGGACGCTCCAGGACAGAGGGAAAACACCCCGCAGTTCCTCCTGTAGAGACCCCTGAGGTCTCACCACAGTCACAGAGAGCAAGAGGGGGACCCGGGGGCTGTGGGGACCCCGAGACAGTATTATAGGGGACCCCAGGCACTGTAGGGACCCCAGGCCTGGAGCTGCTGTGAAACCCCCATATCCTTGGAGCGTCTCCAGTTACAACGACACTGTAAGGAAAACAGTGTTCATTCATGAAGCCGACCCTCAGACTCAACTTCTCCGCAAATGCCTGTCGGCAGCCCCTCCGACATCCGGGCCGTCCTGCGTCCCAAGCTCACTGCCCCTCCCCCACCCGGGGGGTCTGCTCCCCACGGTAGACACTGCTCCGGGCACGGCTGGGGTAAAGGCAGCGGGGCGGGTCTGAGGCTCTGGGCTGCAAACGCCATCCGCGGGCCTAGGCGGCTGCTGCGGAAGTAACGTGTGGGAAGGGGCTTTGGGGGCGGGGTCCCGAGACCCTCGAGTGGCACCGGTTTGCAGGCCCGGCCTGACTTAGACTCTTGCAGAGATGCAGGTTCCTGAAGTTAAACAGTCGGTTAAGCAGGATCGGGCTCAGCCCATCGTATATACGTTAAAGATTAAACCAGACCTCGCAGGACAAACATTCCGCAGGCGAGCCTCGGGCCCCCAGTGGGGGAGACTTCCCATGCTCCCAGCAGGGCGCCCGCATGCTGCTGGCCACCCTGCCCACTCCCGGAGGACAGGGACGGCATCAGCCTGGATGACAGGGAGGGCAGGGGCACTCTCCCAGGGGAGCCGTGGGGGTGGGCTTTGACGTAAGAATGTCCGCGTTCTGTCTGCATGGGGCTCAGCCCCCAGAGCTGGGAGGGCAGACCCTCTCTGTGCCCAGACTGGACTCCTGCACCCCCGCCCCAGGGTGCCGGCGGGAGACGGCGCCAGCTGAGAGCACTCTGGACGGTCCACCCCCAAAGGGCCTCCCCCGCTGCCCAGGACCAGGGCGCGGAGCCAAGACCATCAGCCGAGGGGACAGAGAGCGACCCACCCCGAGTTTCTGGTCCCTTTGGACTCGCAGCATCAGGTGAAGGGAAATCGAATCCAGAGAGCGAGCTCCGTGCTGAGCGAGTTCCCAGAGAGGGGAAGGTCAGCCGCGGGAACGCCAGGGCCAGGAGCCCAGGGCTGTGACCCCCGCGGCATCCTGATGCCCCTCCCAATCAGGGCCGAGGCCTGGGGACACTGAGTGGGGACTGCCCGCCGAGCTGCCCCACGTTTTGCTGGGCGGGAGAAGAAAAGGCAACCTAAGTTATAAAATGCACATGGACTGACCCGTTGGAGAAGCAGCCGTGGGACTTCCTGATTCCAGAACCGAGGTGGGGGGTCCCCCAGCCCCCGGCACAGGCCCCAGGCATCCGCCCAAAGCAGCTCAGCAGGGCCCGGCACCTCGAACGAAAGCGTTCCAGCCTCAGCTTTTGTGGCTGCAAAATCCATCCCCAGGGAATACTCGTTCAGACAAAAGACGGTGGATATGGGTTAAACAGTCTGGCGGAGATGAGAACAAACGCAGCAAACGTCCCGTGCATCGCACACAGCGCTCGGCGGCTGCGCGCCGGCCCCAGAGAAAGGGGCTGCGGTTGCCAGAATGTCGGAGCTGTTATTACATAAATAAGGGATTTCCAGGAACCAGCTTCTTCCTCGGGAGAATCTGCACGGACTTGCTAATTCCACAGGAAAGCCTCATAGGGAGGCTTATTACACAGCTCTCAGTGGGCCGCGGCCTCTCCAGAAATTCAACCCGAAATCCCCATCGCCCTCCTCCAGGCGGCTTGTGACAAATATCAAGTCTCACCCGAGACACCAAGACCCTGAAGGCAAGTTAAGCTTCGTGTAGAGGGAGGGGCTTCTATAACACACGCATAATCGATGGGACACTTCCGTGGCAGAGAGGGCTGAGGGCGCCGGTCACACATGCCCCCCTGCTCTCAGGCCGTCCCCGTCGCAGAGCAGGTGACGTCCCTGCCTCGGAGCAGGTGACGTCCCCGCGACCAAGCGTCTGCGTTCCAGCAGCGAGCGCGGTGGTCCCTCGCAGCTGGGCCCCTTCCCAGCCCGACGGGTGGAGGGGAGACGAATGGGCTCCTTTCTGTGGCTTCCAACCGCAGGCGAGGGTGAGCCTTCTCCAGATGACGCGGCACCAGCCGGGGAAGACAACCGGCGGCTTCCGAGGGAAGCAGAGCGGTGCCCCCGGTTCTGACCCCCTAAGAAGGTCCTAACCCAGGAACCCTCACCCGGAGGCGGCCCTGCGGCCCAGCACGAGGGCTGAAGAGCAGGAGCGCCGGCATCCGGTCACTCATCCTGGGCTCGGACGCCCTGGGGGCTCCTGGTGTCACCCTCCACCTCCCCCGTGCGCCCTCCACCCCCCCACCGCCCAGACGCCTGCCGTCTTCTTGCCTGTCCTTCCACGGGGGCTCGGGTGGGAGTGGCCCTAAGCCGAGCATGTGCGTGGAGAGAGGGCCGTGTGGGGACGGGCCCCTCGCCGCAGCCCCAGCCCGCACCCCCTTCCCGCCCGTCCGCTGGGCTCTGCCCGGCGGGGTCTCCACACTTGGCCGACACTGTCCTGGGTCTTTTTACTGTTAGACCCTCCGGTGGGTGTGAAGTGCCCTCTTGTTTGGTTTCAATTTGCAACTCCCTAATGATTAATCAGGTCGGGTGCTGCTTCATGTATTTGTGGCTGCCTGGACCCTTTCCGATGGTAGAGCCCAGAGGCCTCCCCGCGGGCGGGCCGTGTCCAGCACCTCCCCGGGTCCGCACCGTCATCCAGGAAGGGGCCAGCCGCTGCGGCGAACGCCCCTCCCACAACACGCGCACCCGTGCCTCCCACGGCGCGCCACGGCCACCGGCCTGATGCTCCCCCGCCCCTGCGGCTCCCGAGGTCAGGGGCATCTAGTGCGTCACGGACTGAGGCTCCTTCCAGAGTCTCGATTAATGAGAACTCTCATCTCTGCAAAAAAGGGACTTGGAGAAGTGACAAAGCCCAGAACACATTTTTCTTAAAGTGCAGGGAGGCTGTGGGTGTTTCTCAGGGGAGATATCTGGGAAAGAATATGGCCCGATTTATACCCTCTTCCACTTGCTGTCACTCGAGGACAGACGCGGGGCTCACCACCGGGTCCTTGTCTGGCTCGGGGAAGCCTGCGCCCGGGGGTGCAGAGGAGTGCAGGCCTTCCTGCCGGGGTCCTTCCAGAAGCTTCCCAGAAGGAAATGTAGCAGTCCTTGCAGCCAACAGGTCTACCAGGGCCCGTGGCAGCTGGGAGGGCATAGTAACCGGGAGGGTTAGGACGAAAGCCCCAAACTGCTTCATCACATGGATGCTTTCCCATTCGTCGAGGTGGCGAGTTCTGGATGGTTTCCAAGACGAGTTCCTGCAGGCCTGCAGCTTCTACGCCTCGGAAGCCAGAGGTTTCAGGACACTGGGGACGCTTGACGCAACAGAGATCATGTCTGATCTCCGCGTGTGTCCCCAAAACCCCAAACCGTGCATGGACTGAGACAATACCCCCAGTGTCATCCGACTCCCGTGTGGGCGTGGCCGGCTGCTGTCCACACGGCCCGTCAGCTGCTGCTCTACCCCTCACCGCACCCCCGCACCTTCCTTCCCTGGCATTCCGGGCGAGGGGCGCACGTTTGCATTCCCTCCGGGCTGCGAACACAGAAGCTTCCGGTAATCTCAGCATGAGACCTTCCGAACCCTGGAGAGCAGAGAGTGCCCGATTCCTCACGCCCGCGGAGCCTCGGCAGAACCGCCGCACCGCTCCCCCGAGAATCTGGACGACCAGTTAACTCAACACGAGTGTTAGGGAAGGTGTTTTTATCTGAAATTGTCTTGCTTGCTCACGTTAGCCATTTCAGGGAGGCCTACGTCTTTCCTTCACCAAGTGGATTTAGCTTTTCTGTAATAAACTTACTGACCGGTATTAGATAAACAATCAGGAAAAGTGCAGTCCAACAACTTGGGGGAATATTTCTCAAGTTTATAATCGTCGATCCGAGGGACTTAAAGAGTCGCACGTGCGTGCACACACACACACACACCCACCCATCCGAACAATAAAAATGTGCTTCTGTCCTCGGAGCGAGACGCGGGGGACCATTCTCCTTGTCCAAACCGTGCGAGAATTTCCGGATCCCTCAGAGTCCGCCCCGGAAGAGAGGAGCGCTGCTTCTGGAGTTGAGAAGTAGGGTCAGGAGGCCTCTGGGAAGTTCCAGTTTCGTGACGCAAAACAAACATTAGTTTTGGAATAAGAGACGCAAATAAAATATATTGGCATTTCTTTTCGATGACGGCGGAGACCTATCTGGTTCTCGGTTACAACACCCCTGCGGGTGGCGTGAGGCCTCGGGGAGAGGCCGCGCTGCTCCGCAGGTCCCACCGGACCCCGAACGCAAGCATGCGGATCACGGCGCCCCAGCGAGCTTTGTCCCGGGGTGACGGCGCCCTCCAGCCGGGGTTCCCTGCGGTCGGGGGGCTCAAGGCCCCAGGGCTCTGGTTCCCGCCCCGGAGCTGCCGCCGGAAGCCTCACCTGGACCCCCATCATGGGCAGGTAGAGATGGACCTTCACGGGGGTGCCGTGATGTCGGTTGGGCCCTAAAGCCTGAGCCGGCGAGGACCAAAGACGGGAACGCAGGGTCCGGACGATGCTGGCACCGCTCAACTTCACCGGTAGGAGCTTCCATTGCGTGGGAAGCCGTGAGAGCTGGGCGTCTGGGCTATTTCTCCCGTGTTCACGGCCCAGCCCCGTGCGTCCCTGAAATGCCTTCCAGCGTAAGGAAACTGAGGACCCACATTTGCACCTTAGAGAGTTTCGTGCAAGTGCGGTGTCCATGCAGGAGCCCAGCGTTAGGCACTGACAAGGCCTGTGCTTTGCTCACCCCCAGAGGCCTCTTGGGAGGAACTAATAAGCCCGTACTTAGAAATATTGGGAAGTGCCGTCGGGGCCACAAGCTGTTAGTAAGTCTCGGGAAGGGACGGGGCTCGCCCCCACCTGGTGACGGCAGACCTGTGACGGTCGGCGCGCTAGCCCGAGTGGCCCGCAGAGCAGTGGGGCTCCGCAGGGCATACCCCGCGGCTCCGGGCCCAGGTGAATGTTTAAGACGGGCGTGAACTCTAACAGACTCCCGAGGAATAAATCAAAGCTTCTTGAGTTTAATCATCCCCTGGGGAGAAAGCAATGTGCCCTGGGAGGGAGGTCACCGAAGGTCGAGAAGAAGCAGGGAAAAGCCCTTCATGGGGCTTGCAGAGGTTGTTCTAAATAAACATTTTAGACGTCAAAGATCCTGGAAGCAGCCATATGCCTCCATCTGGGGACCCACTAGCCTTTTTCTCGTGCAGTTCATTCAGCAGGATGGGGCGGCTCCAGACCTCATCCAGGCGGGGACACGGGAGCTACTGTGCCGGTCCCGGCCACGGACCACGTGCAGTCACACCGACCGCTTTCTCCAGAGGGATTTCCTTGAAGAAGACGGAAAAGGAGAATTGTAAAAAGGAAGCTTGATTTTTTAAGGGGCGATGTTTTTCAAGCTCGAGAACAGACTTCCGAATGTGGGATAATTTATTTAAATGCAGCCTCACATTTATGTTAGAAGACGTGAACTTCCCGTCTGAAGTGCCTTGTGCTGTGGGGGCTGCGGTGGTTTCTAATTTCTAATTTAATTTTAAATGTGTCAAAATATTATCAGTTAGAGTCCCAGCCTGGTGAGACAGGGTGAGAACTTAATGGTCTGAGCACACACCTGCCCCCCAGCACACACCTGTCCCCAGCACACACCTGTCCCCAGCACACACCTGTCCCCCAGCACACACCTGCCCCCAGCACACACCTGCCCCAGTACACACCTGTCCCCCAGCACACACCTGCCCCCAGCACACACCTGTCCCCCAGCACACACCTGTCCCC
>CM052886.1:958527-977306 GCA_028534135.1 Potos flavus
CTGTCCCCCAGCACACACCTGCCCCCAGCACACACCTGCCCCCAGCACACACCTGTCCCCCCAGCACACACCTTTCCCCCCAGCACACACCTGCCCCCAGCACACACCTGGCCTGGGGCAGATGCTCAATTGGTATTTATGGAACACATGAATTAATAAGATCATGGAATTATGTATAAACATACGTAGTAACCCAATAAATAATCAGGCATGTTGAGAATCCGAGGGGTAAGGAGCCAGCTTCATTCTACAAAGCAGTATCTGTGCATTCTTTTCCTTACACAAACTTCGCCTACAGAGAAAACAATGTGAAAATCCTTCTCCAGCAAGTACCATCCCTCCAAACGTCCTCACAGAGCCTCGGGCAAAGCTGCCTCTTATCAAAGAAGCTGGTTGGAAATCGGCGAGCTTTGAGGGGCGGGGTGGGGCCGGCGCACGGCTGGTGTGTGCAGGAGCCGAGGTCAGCAGGGCTGGAGGGCGGCAGAGAACGTGGGGTAGTCGCCCAGATAGACAGCAGGCAGCACGGCCGATGGCCATGGGGCCACGGACGGTCCGCAGACACTCGGGCCACCGCCCGTCTCAGGGACCCGCTGGGCTCCTTGCCGGCCAGACTCCCAGGCTTATTTGAGTTCTTTCACAGAAAAGCTAAGGATTATTTCTACCCGCAAGCCCCAGACCGTGTGAGGCTTGCTTCCGACAATAACCACATGAGGGTTCCGGCCCGTGAATCGTTGTTTAGAGATTTATGACCTTCGCCCTGCATAAGATGTCTGTTTCTATTTGCTGCTTCATCGATTTATTTCCCAAATAGCATAACATGCTTCAAACTGGATATTTTTAACACAGAATATACTCAACCCACTTTATTTGCGATCATTACTGGCATGGCCCTGGATCAGCAGGTGCACACGGCGTCCGCGGGGACAGGGAGCGGCTTCTCAGCCGGGCGACAGCGTTTAGGGCTGCGGGCATCACGTGCCTGTGGTCCTCGGATGGCGCTGGGCCAGCGTGCGTGGAGCACAGCGACAGGGGTCTGAATGCTGCCACCGTCAGGGGTCTCTGCGAGCCCGCGGCGCCCGCCTTTAACAGGGATCTCAGCACCCGCCTGAACGATCATGGCTCCAGCCGGTCCTTTGCCGTTCTCGAATGCACGGTAACTTCCTGAACTGTAACACCGGCAGGCGGGCCGTGACTCTGGCACTGATGTGGGCGACGGGACAAAGCCGCGGCCCCAGAGTTAACTTCCCGACCTTCCCCACCTCCTGTCCCGTCCCATCTGCCCGGGAAGACCGTCCTGGCCTCTCCTTCCTCTGACAGCCATTGAGGGGGATCAGAATAATCGCAGTGCTCGCCACAAATCCAGCACACAACATCAACAATGCAGGAAACCCCCATTAAACAAATGACACAGCGGGTGTCACGGACCAGTGGGTAGGAAACAGGGACCAGTCTTTCCAGCACCATGGCCTCAACCTCTGAACGCAGTTAGAGCTCTGACCGCTGTAGCAGAAGTTATTCCGGTTTCAATCATGTCTACCGTCTTTATAAACGAAGGAATCGAAAACCGACTCGGGTCGGTACCTGCCGGAGGATCTTGGCTTTTCAGACCCGCACCAACGTTCCAGAGATCGATCCTTTTCCCAGGGACACTTTCAAATCCAGTAGAATATTTGGCCCCTTCGGTGACATTTCTTTTGCACAAATGAATGATGAAATCTTAGCGTCTATGAGCAGACCTCATGGCATGGAACGTTGTACTCTACACTCACTCCAAAAGATGTCACAGTGCCCGTCACGGTTCACACTCTCTGCTCTGGGCTCACGACACACCCGCAGGCACGTTTGGCACACACCTGTCCCCCTTTCATGCTGACGTGTGAGTTCCTGCGAGGTAGGACCCGCTAACGCCATGGCATCGGAAAGACGGTGGTGTCTGGGCGTGAGAACGAGCATCTCCCTCGCGGTGGTTTGTCTCACTGGGACACGACACAGACTGTGGAGGTCGGGGAGTCGGTCCTCTGTCACAGGAGGCTCCCTGAAGCTCAGTTTTCTCCTCGGTGAAGACCCCACTTGACCCGCTGGTCCCAGGAGACCAGAAGCCCCCCCCCCCCCCGAGCGCTGCCTCCTTGTTTTCAGGCTTGCAGACGGCGCCTAAACACGGCGCGCACCGCTGCTGTGAGCTTGCTTCCCGCAACCGCGCCTGCCGTGGGAGTGCACGCTCAACGGAGAGGGGCGCGTCCTGGGTCCGCGGGCGCTCAGAGCGGATGAGCTGCGCCCCGGGCTCCGCCGGCCGGGAGGGCTCTGCCCGCCTGCGGGAAAGCCCCGCGCGGGTCCGCAAGGCTGCAGGCGGCGTCCGGCTGCCCGGGTGCGAGCGGGATGAGCCCTCTGGTCAGCCGTGACACCCACCCCGCAGTCGCACGGGGCGCTTTACAGGGAAGAGCAGTGTGGGGCATGCTAGGCTCCACCCATGGGGGTAATAAAAATTCTGTTCCCTTCCAGCTGTGTGTTTTTCTAAAAAGTACCCTCCCTGCCACCTCAGGGGTTATTCCTAGTGACTCACGATCCCGGACTCGCCTTCCCCAGCGCAGAGAAAGCCCTGGCAGGTGCTTTCTCACAAGGTGAGCCTGACCCCAGCCGCCTCTTGGTTCGGGCTTTTTGTGTGAATTGGGTTCCTGTTATCCTTTTATGAGTCATGTGTTTCTGCTCGGAGCCCTGCAGCTTTGAAGGGTCCCGCGTTCACCAGCCCCGGGGCCAGTATTGTTTGAGCTTGGCGCTCGAGGGACAGGGACGCTTTTGTTTTCAAGCTTGGCTGCGTTTTTCAAGCCATGCAAACCACTCTCGGTGCGGAAGCTGCTGCCTCCGTGTCGGGAACCCCGCGGGCCCGGTCAGGCGGGACCTCCCTGCCGCCAAGAGCCCGACGCTGCGGAGAAACCCGCGGAGCTGGGGGCCCGGGCTCGGGATGGGGACGGGCCGAAGGACGGCAGGACGGGCCCGCGCTTGTCCTCTGTGCCCGCCCCTCCCCGGCAAGGCCTCGAGGGACGGGAATGGGGTGACTGCTAATTCACCAGGAGACCGCCCGCAAACGCCGGCGCTGCTGAGCATCCGCATGCAGTCATCCCCGTCCCGAAGCTCAGGCCTGCGACGAGGCGAGAGGGCCTGGGGTGCGGGGCTCTCTGAGCCGGGAGTCGCCGTCGAGGAGGTCTCTGCCAAGTGACGCGAGGAAACGTGGGTTTGTGCTGCGGCTGTACTGGCTTCCATGCCAGCCTCCGGCATCAAGAGTATGACCGACTCGTTTAGAACACATCTTGTCCCCAAAATCCGAAACATGGCTGCAGGCGTCTCCAGGCAGACAGCGCCCTACACTCACTCCTCTCCCGAAAATCCCTCCAAACCTGGAATTAACTAAGCCCCCCTCCCAGTCTCGCTCAGCCAAGCAACGTAAGCTTTTGCCCAAAGTCAACCTCGGGGGACACAGACACAATAATGGGGCAGTTTGTATCGATGGGGTGGGGGGTGGGGGTTAGAAGGAGGACAAGGTGACAGTGCTGGGTCTGCATAAGGGAGGGACGGGGGAGCAGGTGTCCCCTCCCCGGGGGCGGGGATGAGGGCCTGGGGGGCCGCAACTGCTTTCCTCCGAGGGGGGACTTTGTTGGTCGGGGGAAGGGGTTAGACGCTCAGCTTCACCTTCTAGAGGCTGGGAGACTCCGATTCGGGCGACCCCCTGCCGTCTTCATGGAAACTGTCGTCCTTCCACAGTTTCTACCCTTTTCATTAATGCCATCGGTCTTCGTCGTTTGCTTCTAGGAGTTCATGTGGTTGGAGGGCAAGGCTGAGCCGAGGGAGACGCAGGAAGCTGCCTCCTGATGAAGCTTCTGCTCTGGGCAGGGGGATGGCAGGCGCCTTGGTTGGTGGCCATCCTTGGGGAAGAGAGGGCCTGTCCCATCTCCCTCCCATCCTCATCCAACCTGCTCTCGCTCCTTTCCTGGGTCCGTGTTCCCTCTCTGTGCCTGGCACGCGGTCTCCTGGGTGAGTCCTTCGGCTCCCACAGCTGTTCCCATAGCCGGGGTTTGCCTCTGGCGGCGGCGCTGGGGGCCCGCACCTGCGACAGGACGCGGCCCCGGCTCCCAGGCAGGCGAGGAACGTGACCTGCGTGACCTGCGGGCGGAGGCAAGTCTAACAGACAGTTCTGCGCGTGGCCAGGAAAGGCAGTGCTTCACCCAGCACTGTTCCCCTGACGCGCTTTCCAGGGCTCCCCACGAGAGCTGGGGCACGACAACCTTGACCCTCTTCCTCCTCACCCCGGGGCAGCGTCTCACCCCCGCCCGCCGGACTGCTCCAGGATGTAGGCGTGGAGCTGGGGACGGCGGGGACGGCCAGCCTGCACGGGAGGAGAGAGAGAGGAAGGCCACGGGTGGAGTGAGGGCTGCCTTCCCGCGCCCAGTGTAGACGGCTGGGAACTAGGGTTCCACAGCAGGAGGGGTCTGGGGACCTCGAGCCAGCCCTGGCTGATGTGAGGGCCCCCCCCAGACTTCCTCCAACTGCCCGCTCCCCACAGGCAAGGGACGGCTCCCCGGGCCCATGCCCACCCTCCAGGCTGAGCTCCCACACCCAGGAACTGGGAACTCCTGCCCAAAGGGCCCCGGATGCCATGCTTGGGCCGGCCTGCCCAACCTCGAAGGCCCCCCTGCTGGTCACTCCCCCCTGCTGGTCACCACCCTTGACGAGAGCCCCCTCTCGCACCACGGCGATGGGGGATGCTGCTGAGTCCTTAGTAAAGGGACCTGCCCCCCATGGTGTCTCCTCCTAATATGACTCCAGTGAAAGGCTAAGACAACGAGTCCCGTCTACAATTCTACGTCAGCGGAGCCCAAATGCCCCAGAGGCGGCCGCCCGCCTGACGGAACGGCCCGGGAGCCCTCAGTGAGGATGGGGATTCTCCCACCGCGGGTCCCGGGGCCCTCCTAGTTGGCGGCCGTTTATGATCCTTGTAGGGGTAGATTACCAGCTTCCCAGAAGGCAGCGCAGGGTAGCCGGGGGGGGGGTGGCGGCAGGGCCGGGGGGGGACGCGGCGTGGTCGGCAGAGTGCCACCCACCAAGGCCGACAGACACGGCGTCTATTCAACTGGAAACAAGGGATCCGTATCCAAATTTCAAGAGCGTTCTCTGGTTCACTTGGTTTCCTACTGTCTTGTGTTTTGAGTGTCTAAGAAATTATTGATCCAGCTAACACTACAGGCGAGGTCCGTGCTGGAGTTTAAACGTCGATAGCGGCTAAGATTAAAAGCTCAGGGTGCAGACTTACTGGCTCAGAGCACAATGATGTAGGCCGTTGTGTATAGTTTGGTCTCATGTGTTAAATAAAAAATAGGGTCAAGACGTGTAGACTTGAAGTTCATTATTAGCTTTGGGGAAAAAAAATGCGATTGCCTTTAAATGCCGTTCACATGGAGGGCAAGCCCCGAGTAAGCCGGGGGGCTATGAGTGGACGCACAGCTATGATTTGTTCTGGGAAACACTCAGCGTTTCCGAGATGGTGATTTTCTGGATGTTAGTGAAATGGACCTGCTTGTGAGATCGGTTTTTTTTTTTCAAGGAGCACTTGGTAGCCTGATCCTCGGGCGGGAGGGAGAAAGCCAGGCTTAACCCCGTCTCCATAGATGCCAAGTTCTAGAACATTCAGTCCTATAAACCCATTTCTTTCCTCAACTCTCCAGATACTTGAAACCAGTATAGACGTGAGGGAAGGGCCAAGAATCTGGAAAGACACAAGTGTTCCCGATTCCAGGTGCGAAACCTTCCATTACCGGGCTCGTCGGCTTCTTCCTGGGTCATCACGCTGGAGAGGCTAGAATCCAAGCCCCCGGCGCCGGTGCTCCACCGGGGGCGGGAGAGGAGCTCCGTTGTGCAGGGATGCCCTGCCGGTCCCCGCCAGAGAGCCCCCGGGGCCCACGTCCCGCCGTCCAGGAAACTACCACCAGGGGCACCTCGGGAACATGTCAGCTACCGAGGGGGGAGCCTGGGGGAAAAAGTGCCCTTGGAAGGTGGACACGCCGATGACCCAGGCGCACGCAGCCCGCGTCGGGAGAGGCGGCCAGGAGCCCCGGCCCCACGCGGACCCCCTCTGAGTCTGCTGCCTTCTCCCCACCGGTCAGCCACGGGTCTGTGGTCATCCAGCCGCCCTTCTCTCTTCCGCCTTCTCGAGAACTCTTTTAAAACCAAATGCTTAAATGGAGAATTGGAGAGGATGAGGTGTGAACGTGCCTTTCTTTTCGCTCTGAAGACCAAGCTTGGCGACCTGATCCGGAGGGAGGCGGAGGCTCGGGGCAGCGTGGGAAGTAGGAGTTTGGGGCTCGGCGTCAGCTTCCCAGAATGGACCCCCCGGAAGGAAACGCACCTGCAGGGCTCTCCCGCTGGGCTGTCCCCCGCAAGATATTTCAGCTCAGGACCGAAACACTGGCAACAGTCCCTAATCTCCACCATTCTAGGTTTTATCAGAAGACCAGATACGCTAGCATCTCTCCGTTCAGCCCACTATGTTAAGGATACACATCGGTAGTTTCCGCAGTGAGGGTGGTCTGTGAGGGCTTCCGTGTCTCAAATCGCGGGTCAGCTGTGCGCTCTCCGATGCTCCGAAGCTCCTCTCGGCTTTACCGAACGCGCGTGGATCGGCCTCGCGTTTGGGTTACATGAGCAGGGAGAGGAAAGCAGGGCGTGGAATCCTCCAGAAAGTCTGGCTGGACAGAGTTCCGCTCGTGCTAGAGGTCAGCCCCCAGAGCCGGTCTGTCTGCCCCAGATCACCCTGGGGAGCCCACCCTGAGCCTTCGGAGATGCCATCCTCAACGGACGACCTTCCACCCGCTTTCTCCTCCCCCGTCACAAGTCTCAGGTGCCTCCTGTGGAATCACAGCATTGTTGATTGAGGTGTGACTGACATAGAAAGTTCTGTGAGCCCCGGGTGTGCACAGGAATGGTGGACCCATGTATCTACCGTGGATCCACAGACAAGCCTAGCTACCATCTCTCTCCACACACAGCCACAAAGCAGTCATGTCTCCTCTCCGCTCGCAGAATACAAACCAGAAACAGAAGTATTTCCAGCCTCAAGCTGTGCATGAATGTCTGGGACGCCCTGCCGTCCTCAGAGGCTGGGGGAGCAGGTTCAGGGAGTCGCTCGCCGGTCCTCGGTCTGCTGTGCAGACCGCGGGGTCCCCGAGCCCCGGCAGGGCATCCATGAGGGCACGGCTACTTCTGTCGCGGCACCGGGACGGTTCCTGACCGCGCGGACGGTCGCGGGTGCGGCGCCGGGGCCCCCGTGCCGTCCGTCACCACCTCTTGCAGGAAACGTAGAGACGAGCTCCACTGAAGAAAGTCCTTCCCGAAGCAGAGCGCGCCCCATTCGACCCCAGGTGTGTGCGTCCTTCTAACGTCCATGTGACGAGAGGAAGTGTCTCCTCGGCTTCGGCCACGCGTCGCAGTGGCCGCCAACTTCGGGCCGAGCTCCCACCTGCCCCTGGTGTCATGAGCTGAACAGCTCGCTTTGGCTTTTCTTTTCATGGACAGTTTTTAAGGGACGAACAACAGAGATCACGCTGCTCCACTTGAGGACTGGCCATCTCTCCGAGGTAAAGCACCCGTAGAATTGCTGACAATTAGGTTGGAGATTTCAGGTAAAAATTAGAATTTTGAAGCACTTTCATCCGCCACCGTGAACTTGACAGTTTCACAATATTTAAAGACCTTCTGGTGACATGGGCAGCGATAAACAAATATGATTTTTGGGGAGAGCATAACAGGAAAGTGGAAATAAATGCAGACCCCCAACTGAGAATGACGACCGTCTTTATTCGGAGCTCGTGATGGCAGGGGCGTCGGCGGCCAGCACTCAGGCCATTGGTGGAGACTCGGGCAGGCGGAGGACGGGATGACCCTGGGGTGCCGCGGGGGAGGCCTGGAGCTGGGCAAGCGGGTGGGGTTACGAGGAACGGGTGTCCCGTGCAGTCGGTCAGGGGACACACGGGGCTTTCTCTGGTTGCTCCTAAGTTGGACAGGCCGGGCAGAGACGAGGGCTGCCGTCATCATTCCCCAAGCCCGGCCATGTGGGGCCACGTTCCCCGGGCCAGGTTTGACCTCCAGACCGTCACTGGAGACGGGAGTCTGGCTTCCTGCATGTCTGATCTATAGCAGGCTGGCTGCCTGGCCACTCACCATCGGCTCTGCGGGGACACCCGGGGTGGGCTGCTGCGGCAGACTGCGGCAGACTGCTGCGGACTCGGTCTGGCCACCGGCCATTTCTATACGCCGTCTCTCAAAAGTAGCAACACGGGAAAACCCGGTAAACCAATATTTTCCTAAGATTGATGCCTGAGATTGCGAGATTGGACACGGGGAGTGGATCCGGTCAGAGTACAAGACGCACAAATGATGTTCAAGGTGAGGGAGCATGAAAAATTCACTGATAAGGTTTCAGATTCGACATTTCCATTCATCTTTAAGAAACTACAACTTGTCAAGTTTTTGTGTGGATTAAAAGAAAACCCCCGAAATGATCTGAAAGGGTCGTTAGCATGTCCCTCCCGCCTCCCACTACACACGTGTGTGCGTGTGCGTGTGCCTGCCTGACGCCTCCCCACGTCCCGCAGACAGCCCACGGGGACAGACGGGCCCAGAAGCGAAGGGAGAGCCCGGCCGCCCCTGTTAAGCCAGACAGAGGTTTACACAAACGTCTTCTCACTCATCTCTTTTCTCTAGTGGAAAACATGGTTGGTTTTAAGAAGAATACGCTACTTAGGGTAACACATGTGCATTTATTATTTTTAAATGAACTGCAATATACATTCACAGATGTCTGTTCTGACTTCTGACACGGTAAACACGGACGTGAACGTCACATCCACTGAAGCCCCTCGGGGCTCGATCGCGTCAACACTCCCGGGTGATTTTCGGGGGACAGCCAGGGCTGAGCCCCGCGGCCCCAGAGCAGGTTACTGCGGGGGCGGGGGCTGTGGGCCAGGTGGCAGGATCGGGTCTCCGCCTCCCCCGGCATTCCTGGGTGCGGGCAGCTGGAGAAGCTCTCGGCCCAGGTGACCCGTCGGCTCCACGGCCCCGGCCGGTCGAATAAGCTCACGTCCGGACCCCCGGGCTGGGCTCACCCCGAGCTGTCGCGGGGTCCACCTCGGGGAAGGCTCTGGCGGGTCCCGGAGTCGGCCGGAGGCAGGAACGCGGCCCCGGGCGAGATGAGAGCGGCGCTGAGGGAGGGCTCCCGACATGGACCCAGGCGACCGGTCTGCACGCGGTTCGGAGATGGGGGCCCCCGCCGCCACGTGGACCCAAGAGGCCGGCTCCGGGCCCCAGAGTCACAACGCCGACACGTCACACGGTTACCTGCCTTCTCCCCCTCCCCCCACTGTTTGGCAGGTGCGTCGCCTGAGGCTTTAGGTATAATTCCGACTTCTGTAGACTTTAACTTTTTCTGGCGGGTAAATTCCTAAGAACAGGGACACGCTGATTCGTTTAAATGTTTGTTGGGGATCGTCCCCGCGCTGGTCGCGGTTCCCGGTGCAGCACCGGAAGCCACGTGTGCTCTTTGAATTCAACTTTAAATTAAGTAAAAGTAGATACAATAAAAAAAATCCAATTCCTCAGTCTCCGGAGCTCCGGCTGCGGGGCCCACAGAGCCCGTGGCGCGTGGATTCCTCGAGGGACAGTCCCGCACCACAAGCGCATCTACGGGGCACTGGTGCCTCTCGCAGATGGGAGTCTGACAAATGACGTGGTGATGATTAACGAAACTGGGACAACGGCAGCAAACCTCTACAAAGGCAGAGCACTAGGGCAGCCCATGCTTCCGAAAGTGGAAACATAATAACAAAAGATGGTCTGCAAGTCCCCCGCGCGGGATCATGCTGTCCACAGGTGTGCATTTCCTCGGTCTCCCTTTGTATATACACGTCCTTTTGACAAGAGCAAGAGTACACGCATGCACACACGTGTGCACACGCATGCATGCACACACGTGCATGCACACACTCACACACGCGCACTGCTGCCTTGTCTCAACCTCACAGCACGAGGCAGAATCCTGATTTTCCCTCCAGCTCCAGCTCCGTGACTCTTGCTACAGCCCCCGCAGGACGAGCGTGGCGCGGGGAGCGCGTCACCTGGGGTCACACAGGCCTGCGTTCCGTTCGCCGCCCTCTCTTCAGCCACTGGGACCACGACAAAGTTGCTTTGCGCGAGCAGGTCTCCGTGCGTCCATCGGGGCGGCCGCGGCAGAGATTTAAACGGGGTCTCGGAGCCGAAGCAGCACGAGAAACTCAGCAGTGAGCAGGGTTGAGCCGGGTTATGGAGGAAGACAGACTCCGCTCTGGCGGCGAGGCCTGATGTCGTCTGCTCGGGACCGCCTCTTCCAGGCAGCACGGGCTTGGCTGGATCTCCGCCGTTCGTTTTCACGTGTTCCTCGTAGCCGTGCACACGGAGCCCCGCGCTCCTGACTCCCGCCGGAGCTGACGGCGGCTACGGCAGCTGGTCTGGAAGTCCGTGAACCTGCTTTCTGAGCCCCGGAGGAAGGATTGTGACAGCACTCCAGGGCCTTGCTGCGCGGACGCACGGAAGTGAGAGGTGAGGAAGAAGCCACCGGGCTGGGTGACCAGAAATGTTTAGGCTCCTGTAACCTCGCCAGGAGGCCGGGACCCTCCCGAACCAATGCTTCACCTCCGACGGGAAACAGGCGAACCTTACAGCCTTCTCGGTTCAGCTTCACAAATTGGGGAAAAGGACATCTTGGGTCCCCCGTGTGGGCTTGCCGGGGGCAGAGGCCCCTCTGGCCTCCGCTCTGGGCAGCATCACTTGGACCAGCAGCGTCCAGCGGGACACGGGGCCATCCCCGGATGCTCCCTGTCTCCTCCAGGGAGACCCCTGCCCCGGCCGCAAGCGCAAAGCGCCGGGTTTAGCGCGCCACGCCCGCCTTCCCAAGGCTGGACTCCGAGCCCCAGCACCTTCTCCCGTGCCTGCACCTGCCAGCATTTGCCAGGACGGGGTGCGGGGAGGACAGGGAGAGGAAGGCTTTGAAGTCCCAGCCCAGCAAGATCTGCGTCTGGAAGACGTGTCTCCCCAAAGCAAGAGCCAGCAGGTTGAAGTCACTTGACACGCTTGTGGTTCTCCTCGCCCGGGCTGGAGTGAGCGCATGGGGGTGTGTGTGTGTGCACGGAGGAGAGTTCATGGTTCATTTGTTTTACATGTAAGGACTTGGACACGGCAGAATCTGGAATTCAGCAGATGCCAAAACATGATGGAAAGAAACCCACTGGGCCAAAATCTTTGCAGCAGCGGCGGCAAGAGCAGACGGAGCCCGGGCCGCAGGGGAGGGTGGGGTCGCGGCGAGGGAGGGGGGAGAGGTGGCGAGCAGGGCGACATCGACCGTGAGGGCCCTCAGGTGTCAGGCTCGGCTTGCGAGACGGGGGGACGAGCGCTGGCGGCTGCCTGTGGCCCCGGCCCGCCGCGCTCGGGGGTGCCGTCTCGGGACACCTGCGGCGAGGGGCATCCCGGCGTCATCAGCCACGGAAGAGGGTTGGGGGGGGGCACCGTGCCAGTGCGGCCGTGTCTGCGCCTTTGCTCCAGGTTGCCACGGTGCGAACACACCCTTCCCTGGGCTGCCTCCTTAAGACAGGCCACGAAAGTATTTGCCAGGTTACCGTTTGGGCACATGGTACAGAGCAGTGGTCCGCAGTCACAACCCACGCCCTCCGCTGGGTCAGCGGAGTCCTCCTGAGGCTCGTGCACTGACCAAAAGAGGTTTCACTTTATGGGCAAAGACGAGTCTGCAAACTTTTTACAAGGAAGGGCTATACACTAATAACTTCAAAATGATGATTAAGGATGAATAAAATTGGTATAAGGAACAGTTTTATAAAACACAACCGTGTCTGGTGTGAGCAGGAGCCGCGGGGCCGGCGGCTTTACCGACACACAGCCCCCGGGTGAGTCACGAGCCTCCCGGAAACACGACGGAGACGGGGCGGGAAGTCACTAACGTCCCCGTCACTCCCGTAGCCGGACTGCTCTAATCTGGGCTGATGGGGGCTGGACACCTGCAAGGACAGGGCCTTCCTTGGGAGTCCCCGGGAGCGGGGCAGGGCCTCCTACCCACCTCTCCATGACCTCGCGGCGCCCGCTCGGGGCGGGCCAGGAACACCACCGACCAGCCGGGCCCACCTCCGGATTTAGAAATCGAACATTACCTTCACCAGACACCAGAAAATCTTGTTTGCCAATTTGAAGCATAGATTTCACTCTCCCTGTGTTTCAAAGATTATTGACTGATCTTCATTTTAAGCAAAGGAATTGAGCAATTGGCCAGGAATTTCTGTTATTTTGTTACTGAACTTCCAGAAGATTTAGAACAGGACTTGAAGAATACAGATATGATTTCCGTAATTTCCATAATTTCCATAAATAGAACGTGTCTATTTGGGGAAGTAGAAGACACCCGTGTCTAAGTCACAGGCAAGAGGGGGAGTGTAATGGTCTCAGCTGCCTTAGTGGGTCCACACTGCAATCAGTCCCCCGGATGGCGCGGGCTGCAATGGCTGGGCTGGTGGACCGGCTTCTGTCCTGGGAGGGTCCCCAGGAGGGCGGCGGGCGGTAACCGCGTCCCGCTGAGATGCGGGGCTTGAAGAGGGACTGGGGGTGACCAGGGGCTCCCGCTAGCCGGGACAGTGATCCTGAGCCACAGGCAAGCTGGAGCCCGGGGTCGTCCAGCCCGGGGAAGAGGGGCACAAGGGAGAACGGTGAGCGTCCCTGCGGGTGGAGGACAGACCCTCGCCCCCCGAGGTCATCCCCAGTTGTCCTGCAAACTGCTTTGTCCTTGCACTTGGGGGACACCTCTCACCTACGGGGCTTCCGGGGCGGGTCTCTGTCCCCGCCACAAAAGGGGTCCTTGTGAAACAGGGGTGCGTTGGAGGTTTCCCGGAACGGCGGCTTTCCCGGTGAGGGCCCGCTCTTCACGCAGGCATCGGAAGGCCGGTAAGGGAGAAGCACAGGCATGCGCACACTCGGGACCAGGTAAGGCAGGGTGCTGGGAGCTCTATGTCACGGCCCACGGGCAGGCACCTCGAACCGGCCTGAGCATCTGTGACTCGCTTCTCCCTGTTTGCAGCTAAAACGGACACGTCCTACTCCACCTTGTTCTGCAAGGATCTCAATGGGATGTGATCACAGCCCGGGATCCCAGCCCTGGGAACCTGCGGCCATCAAAGAGCTACAGTTGGAACCGCGCACGTGGGAGCAGATAGAGAGCCTTGCCTTCCATGCTGTCATGGGGAGGATGCAGGGCAATTGGCTCCAGCCAGACGTCCACGCTGGGGTCACTGGGGGCCAGGACTGCGGGCATGCCGCCTCTCGTGATGGAAGCCGGCAGAGGCTCCCCCAGCACGGTCACCGCCATCCGGGACCACGGTCAGGTTTTCCTGCGAGGCACCTTGGCTCGCCTGATTCCCTTGCCTATGACAACCCCCTTCCTTCCCCTCATTTCCTGTTTGGGGTTTGTTCGTGGGAGCCCAGAACTGGGAGTGCAACGGTGGCCTTTGCCTGGAGCCGGATAGTCCTGTGAACGGCGGTCAGAGAGACTTATCCATTTGAAAGGATGAAAAGAATGAACGTGGGTTTTGTCAGGTCTCCTAGAAAGCCCCACGCTGTGCTGCTGGGCAGCTATGGGAGCGGAGAGAGAGGAGAGAGGGAAGCGAGGGCCCCTCCACGCCCGGTCTCGAGGGCAGCTGATCCCCACGATGACACGAGAACAGTTGATTCCCATCGACGAATGCCTCCCGGGAAACAGCCTTGCCGCCGTGAGCGGCTCTGCCGGGTCATCAGGAATGTCTGCCCCGTGCTAACTGTTGGCAGATGGTATGCTTCTCGGATGGGTTCAGAAATTGTCACTTAAACGCCACCGGTTTGAGTGTAGAAGGTCTTACTTATGACCCAAGACCCAACTCCTACTTCCTGATCGCTGACGGCCATGGCTCCCTGTGCAAGGTCCTCTGTTAAGATCGCCATGTTCCATCACACTCCCCGGTCACATGGGTCAGAGAGGTCGGGGCACAGATATATAGGGATTTAGATTTATTTATTTATTTGACAGAGAGAGAGAGAGCGCAAAGCAGGTGGAAGCGGCAGGCAGAGGGAGAGGCAAGGTCCCCACCGAGCAGGGAGCCCGACGTCAAGGAAGGAAGGAAGGAAACAAGGAAAGAAAAGAAGGGAGAGAGGAAGGAAGGAAGGGAGATGTGCTTTTATTTTTTTATAGATATATCTGGTCCCTGGGAAGGGTTTAAGTCCTGAATTAAGAAAAAAAAAGATGTCTGCCAGGTGAAGAAATGATTGAGGGCACTTTTGCCCTAAAACGTAATACCTGGGATTTTTGTTAAATCCTATTCAGTAGATTCTGGACCAAATTCCAGCATGGGGCAGTGGGGGAGCGTCCTCCCACAGCAAGCAATTCTGCGTCACCGGGAGCGGGGGCGGGGGGGGGGTGTCCTACAACTCAGTCCTGACACCGTCTGCCTGGGGACAGGGCAGCCCCCGCAGTCCCCCAGACAGCCCTCACTTCAGACGCCAAAACCACGTCCCGCTGTCCCCTGTGCTCAGACCAGCTGGCTGCAAAGCAGAGGTTCCCACGTCCCCTTCCTTGGGCTCGATCTCGATTAATTTACAAGAGTGGCTCACAGATCTCAGGAAACCAGCTCAGTCACTAAATTACTGGTTTATTACAAAGAATAATAAAGGACAGGAATCAACAGCCAGATGAAGAGATACACGGAGCGAGGTCCTGAACAAAGGAGCTTCTGTCCCCGCGGAGTTTGGGGGCCGCTGGGCGCACGTAAACACCCCCTGCTTCCTCCCCCAGAGGCTCTCTGCTCCCGGTCCTGACGGGCCCCCTGGGGGCTGAACCCTTCACTCTGATGCTGGCTGATTCAACCTCCAGCCCCCTGCCCCCGTGCCCTACCACCCAGGTCAGGCTCACGTCCGGTTCCCCTGGCAACCAGCCCCCCCCCATCAACACTAACCCTGTGGTGGAGGAAAGGGCTGGATTGAGAGAACGAGACACTCACTCCGTCTTCGTGACTCTGTGGCCATTTCGGGAGCTGAGGTCAGGAGACCGAGTGACAGGACGGAAGTTGCTCCGTGTCCCATCGCCCAGACAAGCCCAGGGCCTGGGCGCTGCGAGCCGGGAGCTGCGGCCGAACTAGACGGATGCGGACCCCACACATCTGAGGGACAGACTAAGGCCGCCTGAATGACAAACGCGTATTTCTTGTAAGTTACAAGCTCCTGCGTGTCCTGACCGTGCAAGGTCACGGGCAAGGCCCTCTGCGGGATGCAGGCTGACGTACAGCTGTGCCTTCCAGGAGCACAGACCTGTGGGAACAAAGCCCTGGACGGTTCTGATCGAATCTCTCAGGACTAACTTCCCTGACGAGCCTCGTGGAGAAGCGTGAGGGCTGAGACACATTCCCCCTCCCCAAAGCCTCGCCCGGCACCCGGATGGAGGTCGCCGTGCCCGACAGGTGCCCGTCCACGGACAGAGCCTTTCATGCTCTCACCCCGGGGATCAAGATGAGCCACGGCCCCTCACCCAGAGTCTGCAAGTGCTCCCTTCCTGCCGGGGTCCGGTCCCGCGCCTGCGGCAGGTCCAGCGGGGCCGTGGGTGTGTTTAACAAGTAACTTATTAGGTGCCTGCCCGGCCCGAGGACCTAATCCGAGGCAGGCGGCCGTGGGGACGGCGGCCCTGCCCAAGTGCCTTGATCAGGTCACAGGAAGCAGCTCTTGAGTTATTGCCGAAACCCCCCAAAGGTGCTTGATTAATTACCCTGGAAATTAAATTCCTTCTTCGCTCCCCTCTCCCCCAAAGAAAAGGTTCCCTGGCTCCTGGTTAATTTCCCCTTTGACCTCCGAGCATGAGCGGAACATTAATCGCGTTCAGGCCTGCCCCCCCCCAAGGCACCGAGGAGGCTCCTGCGGCCTGACCCATCAGACGCGCTCCGAGGCCCCCCAAGGGGTCTAAAGCCAAACGGCCTCCCGCCAGCATCGGGAGATGTGCTTTGGGAGCTGCGTGAGGGCCGGGAGCCCACCCGACACCTCGCTTTTCACGGGAACCTGAGCAAGGCCTGGCGCTGCCCACACGCCGCGCGAGCGTCACCCCGTCCCCCGGCCTCCGTCTCCCCATCACTCAGGCGGGACCAGGGGCTCGGACTCCGACGGACACCCGGCCGTGGCCCGTGCGGGCCGTCAACGAGGCAGCCAGTGCGACTAGTGTCCACCTGTGCCTTCCTTCCCCGTCCCCCGGATGGAGAAACGGGGATGGGGTTCCTCTGAGCCTCCCAGGGCACGATCTCTCCCACCCCGGGCCTGCCCTGGCGGCACACTCGGAAGGCTCCGGATGCTCGGACAGAGCTGGGGGGCGTCCGGACGGTGAAACACGGGTGAGTTCCCACCAAAGTCATTCCCCCGCGGCCGCCGCACGCCCAGTGCAGGCCTGCGGGCTGTGGGGGGCTCTCGTCCCCAGCCAGGCGTGTTAGTACACAGCCATGGCAACTGCACCAGAACTGATTCCTTTCACCACGTGTGACACAGCAGGAACCAGACTCAGAAGGTTACACAACCACCGAAGGCCACACAGCGGGGGAGGGGCAGAGCCGCTTTTCCACCCAGGGCCACCTGAGTTCAGACCCTTGTTCCCCCCCCGCGCTGTGGTATGTGTGTGTGCGTGTGTATACACATGTGTGCACACACGTGTGCCTTGCCGGCATGTTTGTGTGTGTGTGCCTTTCTGGCGTGTGTGTGCTTGTGTGTGTGTGTGTGGTGTGTGTATATGTGCATGTGTGTGTATGCCTTGGGGCATGTGTGCATATATGTGTGTGCATGTGTGTGTGTGCCTCTGCTGGCTTGTGTGTGTGCATGTGTGCATGTGCCTGTGCTGGTATGTGTTTGCGTATGTGCATGTGTGCCTGTGTGTATATGTGTGCATGCGTGTGTGTGTGTGCATGCATGTGTGGTCAAAATTATATGCCAGGGTAAAAGGAAATTCATGATCCTGGCTTAATACTTTAAAGAGGAAAGGAGGAATATTTGAGGGACTAATAAACCATGTGTGTAAACAATAAATTTATTTTACCTTAAGGGTGTTCAGCTTCAAAAAATAAAGGAAAATAGAGTCAGAAATCCTGTAGGGTAGTTCAGAATTCAGTAGTTTGTAGCCCTGTGGTCGAGAAAGGTGAAGCACAGATACCTTGTTTCTAAGTCACTTTATATTTTGGCTCTTTGTTTTAAGTATCTTTCCATCAAAATATGCCACCTTGGAGTTTGCACAATTCTGGAGGCTTAACTATGTCAGGGAGGGAACTTTTAAAGGAAGCGGGAGTGTTCTGTGCTCGGGCGGGACAGGAAGGCAGGGAGTGCGGCCGCCCGCTGCCTGCAGGAGGAGCGCAGTGAGCCTCCGACACCGGGCGCTGCAAGGCTCACGTTTGCCTCGGGTCACCTGTCCTTCCGCCCGCGCCCCAAGCAAAGTGGTGTTTTCTAAAACATGGGGAGGTTGTGGCCCGTCAGTGTGCGTGTGCTGTGTGTGTGCAGGAATGCATTCTGTGGCCAACTGCTCTTTTATAAGTTGGCAGAGAGGCGGGGGAATGACCCGTCTGGT
The DNA here is from genome assembly GCA_028534135.1 of Potos flavus. Lineage (NCBI taxonomy): Eukaryota > Metazoa > Chordata > Mammalia > Carnivora > Procyonidae > Potos > Potos flavus. Next base: position 976,214 of record CM052886.1, read on the forward strand.
CCCTGGAGAAGGCACGTCTATTGTCCGTGAGACTGCTTCCGATGGGATGCTGACGTCCTGCTCAAGGGTGACCCCGGCCAGGTGTGGCATTTCCTGCTGGCCGTCCTGCCTGTCGGGGCTGTCCTTGCTCCTGCGGGGGTGACGGCAGCCCCTTGGTCCCCGTGTCCACTGAAGGGCCGCCCGTCGCGTGTGAGCTCAGCTGCGTTTCACAGGAGCAGAGGAAACCTGGCCTTGAGAGCGAAAGAGCTAGAAAGTCTTGGTTCTCTGGGCCGAGCTCCAGGCCATTAACATCCTGAAGAGAGAGGGAACTACAAGGAGTGGGGAGACCATTTATAGCACTCCGGGGCGTGAGGTCGGTCTCTGGGCTGTGAGGAGTTTCACCTTGGAAATATCATGTCCATTCACACAGGGATGTAGCAACTGGACACAGTAAAATCCTGTGTGGAGGATGTTTGTTTCTAGAAAGAGTTTGTTTATTTTAATCTCATGACAAAGTCGGTGAATATTCCCCCAAAAAGTTGTAAGACACTGAAAATTATGAGGAAAGTAAAAATTACCTACAATCCCATCACTGGGACACATTCATAAAATGATAACATTTTGGCGTAAGTAGAGAGTGTGTGCACATGTGTGCATGTAACGAAGAGGTGCATGTCCATGGACACATGGAGATGGAGTCATGTAGTGTGTGCATTCATGTGCGTGTGCACGTGTGTGTGTGTGTGTGTGTGTGTGTGTGAGAGAACATCTGTGTGCATGTGATGAACAGGTGCATGGACTTCCATGGACACATGGAGATGGAGTCATGTCATTTGTTGCATATGTGTGTGCACGTGTGCACGCGCACTGCTCCCAGAGTGCTGTGTGCCACCCGCGGTCCCGAAGAACGCCCCGCTCCGTGATTCAGCAGCTGTGAGTACTCCCGCACACGGACCGCAGCTGGATAGCACGCGTGATTCGGTCACTTATTGCTGGTCCTTAGGTTGTCCCAGGATTGTAGGTAACCCTACAGCATTTCCTGATCATACAGTATAAAGTCCTTATAAGAATGACTGTGATAAAGATGGCGGAGGAGTAGGAGGCTGAGATAGTG
>CM052886.1:977806-993666 GCA_028534135.1 Potos flavus
GGTGCTGCGCGGTGGCCCCTGACGGTGGGGACGGCCAGCGTCGCGGCCCAGAGCAGACGGCACAGCTCTGTTCCCGGACTCCCTGCCAGCCTGGGCAGCCGAGGACACCCTGTCACTAATATTTTCCAGGAGTAACTGTGTTGTAAAATCACGGAAGTGCACTGGGTCCTCCGGGAATGTCTTCCCAGAGCTGAAGCACCTTCAACAGGCCCGGCTCGCCGAAACTCCGAAGAAGGAAACCAGACGCGTCCGCTCTTTCCAGGCCAGGAGGCAAGGAAAAGACAACGGGGGTCTCCCTCTGTCCCTGCCCCGCTCGAGGACAGAAAACCCCCATGCTCCACCCTCCCCAGGAAATTGTCTAGCAAGGGATCTCTTTCAAGCAGTTTTGATTCAGGGCGCCTGGGGGGCTCAGTCGGCTAAGCATCCGACTCTTGATTTCAGCTCAGGTCGTGATCTCAGGGTCGTGACATCGAGCCTTGGGTCGGGCTCCCCGTTCAGCTGGGAATCTGCTTGAGATTCTCTCTCTCCCTCTGCCCCTCCCCCAAAAATAAATAAATAAAATCTTTTTTTAAAAAAAGCAACCCTTAAAAAAAAAAAAGGTTTGTCTTAACGACAATTTCCACATAAATGTGCCATAAGAATTTCCCGCGTTTGTGGTACTGAGGCCCTGATCACTTAAACACTGGGTCGCACGTGTTCCGGTAGGAGCGTGGGGGGCGGTCTCTGCAAACGGGGGCGCTCCGCCGTGTCCCCTCCCGCCCCCCGTGCGGCCCCGGTCCTCGGCTCACTGCCCCCGCGTACCTGAAGAGCTCTGCAGCAGCCCTGGGCACGATTCCGAGGTCGCCGTGCGGGCCCCACGGTGGGACGCACTGGTCCTTAGAATGCGGACCCAACATGGTGTAGGTCTGCCCGCAAGCCAGAACGCAGACGTTGTACCTGAAAGCCGACCCAGATGTCAGGACAGCATACGGCACGGTGGGTCCTTGGCGGCATGCTAAGAAAAACGGTCACGCGGAAGGAAAAGTCCATACGGTTCCTCTGTATTCCTCTTACCCCATCCCTTACGGATCAGGCTTTCAGACGACTGTTTTCCGCGGGATCCCTGCTACCGTCTGGTCACATGGTTTTGGGCCAAACCACAGTCACCTTTGCACACAGTCAACAGGCTCGTCGTGGGCGCCTGCTTCCCCTCGGCGATTCCCCATCTCCTCTGGGCGCCCACGGCTGGCACCCTGCACTCAGGGTCCACTGGGGGGCCCACCCTGAGCAGGAGCCCTCGTCCGCCCCACCCGCTCTGTCAGGGCAGTGCTGGGGTCGCCCGACGTAAGCTCATCTTGGTAAACGCGGGCGCCTTCTAATGCCCGTGAAGCGACCCTTCCCTGGGGTTTTCTACGGATATTTTCCCCATCACGTATAGGACTGTGAGCATAGCTGACGGTATGCTTGTTACATATTCTTAGACTCCGTTATTCCCAGGAACTGGGTGATTCCGCGTCCGCAGCCAGAATGCACTGACACGGTCTCCAGGTCGGGTGCGCTGCCCCCCACACCCCGCAGCTCGGGGTCACGTCACAGGGGACAGGGACCATGGCTACCTCCCTGTATTTCCTTCCAGCTGTGTCTTCCAGCTCAAAATGCCAATGGGAATATTGGAACATGACATCAAAAGGCTATTCGAAATAGATATAAACTTATATGATAGGATGAACACGAGATAAATATATAAATGACATAAATGTATACTCTTGGCCGTGAAGGTGCGGGTGATCCAGGCCCCAGGGGCTGAAGGCTAAGCCCTGATGCCCCTTCGCGTCACGGAGGGGACGAGACTGTCCCCACCCAGGCCCCACGTCGAGACTCTGATTTCACGGAGGGACCTTTAATCAGATCGATTTTTTGCGTGAGGCACTCCCGGCAAGTCCCACCAGCAGAGGCTTGACAGGTCCCAGGACGCGGACCAGTGCTCCGGCTGACCCGCACCTTGCACAGGGACCGGGGGCCTCCCTCCGGGACCGACGGGTCCGGTCCAGCAGGAAGCACGTCAGGGCAAATACCGCCCCGGGACCTCGGAGCCACCGCCCTGCGTGGCTGGTCTCAAGGTACAACAAAACCTCGCTGCGTTCCATGTCTCGCACCTTCCCTGAGCGGAGGCCGGCGCGCTTCTCCGGTGGGAATACCTTGGCCTCAGCAGATCGAGAGCCCCCACAGGGACCTTCCGAGCCCTTTAGGGATGCAGAGAAGAAAGAAGCCTCTTGAAGAAAGCAGCTCAGAACTTAAAATAATGCCATCTGTTTCACATTTAAAATGGAAAGGCAAGTCTGGCAAAGATCATTTAACCACTATGTCTTTTCTATGTCTGGAATCTGCTTACTTAAAAGAGGCCTGCTGAAAAAAAGGAAAAAAGAAAAAAGAGCCCTCCTATCATTTTCCATGGAAGAACTTGTTTTTGGACGGCTCTACGAGCCCCAGCATTCCAGAAGAAGGGTGCGGGAGGCCCGGCCCTGCACGTGGGGGCACCGGGAGCCCCGGGTTCCTGTGGGGACCTGGCCTATCACCTCCTGTGCCTTTCGGGCCCCTGGGATGGGCTTCAGGTGCTGGGGCGCCGGGGGCGGAAACGAGGTTGTAGCGACAGCTTCTGGTCTGTGGACGTTGGCTGTGCGGCAGCCTTTGCCGGGGAAACACAGACGCCTCCTTCAGGTCGCTGAACGCAGGCTCCTCCGCCAAACTGGGGTTCTTCCCGGCACCCCGAATAGGAAGTCTTGGCATCTTGTGTCTCAGCCACACAAACCTGATTCCATTTGTTGCCGAAGATGTGATCCTTACTTGGAAGGAGTGACCCGCGGCCTTGGGACTCCACGGTCCTGTGTCTGGGGCCGGAGGGACCCATCCCAAAGGAGTGATAAGTTCCTCGGACCAGGGCCACCACGCTGCACAGACTTCCTGACAATTCTAAAATGCAGAAAGAGTCCCAGAGAGCACAAGGGCAAATGCTCCCTGTAGGGACCCACTGACAGCCGTTCCTCAAGTCCCGGGTGGCCCTCTTGCTGGCAGGCACACCTACTCCCCCCACCCCCAACCCGCCCATGGACACTAATCGCTATGGGACGACAGGTTTGCTCTGCCGTCGTCTCCAATGTTCAGACACTAAGGTCACATCCTGTAACATGAATGAGATCTACCTGCAGTTCCTCGTCACTGTGATCACTGACCTGGGAGATAGTTTGACTCACCCGTCTAAGAGAGACGTAAGCAGCGGGCACACATCTCCGAACACCACTTGCTGAGATTCCGAGGGACCATAAACTCTGAGAGGCAAAGGGAAAATGACGCATCATTGGAAGAACAAGAGATTTACGTTAGGAACCAAATATGAGACCCTCCTAAAAACGAAAGCCTTATCCACTCCTATCTAAGCCCCCAACACAGTCACCATCCAGCTTTGTAACAATAAGAGATCATCCATTAGCTTTGAGGCTAACGGAGGTTGAGGGAGACTGGAGAAACGTCTCCTCTGTTACAAAAACACAATTATGAATACTTGCAAAGCAGAAAGAAAAAGCAAGCCAGCAAGAAGAAAAGAAAGGATACCATGTAATTATCTTGGGACTAAATCAGCTCCACCTAAGTGGGTCCAACAAGAATAATGTAAAAATGATACTCTGGGCAACACCGGATACATAATATTTAATTCTTATGCCCGAGCTCTCCAAAGGGCTGCCCTCCTAGGTCCCGGGTTGGGTCGGCAGAATGTCCGCACGTGTCATGGGACTGGAATGTCGGCTATGGAAAGGGGAACCCGACGGTCCTGTGTTTATGAGCACGCACAAACACAGCTAAGTAGGAGCGAGCTTCTGAAAAATGCAGCTCACTGCACAATTTGAAACAAGACTGGAACGCAGCTGAGGAGCAGAATTGGGGCCAGACTACCAAATATACGAACTCAGCCTTAGTGGTCTATCGTATCAGAGCCAATGTGCTTTGCATTTCAGCTGAGATGTCTGAATACCGGTACCAAGTGTTTCTCTTCTTTCATTTTCAGAATGTGTCCTCATGGCCAATGGACCCAGAGCATCTCTAGAGGCAGGAGTGATCTTAAACACATAAAATGTTCTCATTGTGCATGACCAGGAAGGCGTCTGGGGCAAGTGGTGTAGTGCTGAGCTCGTGAATCTTTTTTTTTTTTTTTTAAGACTTATTTATTATTTGAGAGAGAGAGAGCAGGGAGGGGTGGAGGAGCAGAGGGGGAGAGAGAGTCTCAGGCAGGCTCTGCGATCAGCAGAGTGTCCGTTGAATATGGGGCTGGATCCCGCGACCCTGAGATCACGACCTGAGCTGAAGCCAAGAGTCAGACGCTGAACCGACTGAGCCCCCCAGGGGCCTCTTGAATCTTTTTTGTTAACTTATCACCAAATTCCCCACGGCCCGCTGCTTGGCGCAAGCCCGCAGCCCCGCACTCGGAGCCTGCAGAAGCTGACCTCGCTCATGTTCCAGTACGTATCTGAAAAGAGTGGAGACTCGTCTGAAAAAAATTACCATTACCACATTTTAAAAAATTCATGGTTATTCCTTAACATCATCCCCCAAAGTCAGTCTGTGTTCTCTGACATTTCTCCAGTAAGTTACTTTTCTTGTCGGTTTTTAAAACTCGTGATTCAAACAAGGCATTCCGGTGGCCGCTGGCCGAATGTCTTCTAAATCTCTAAGGTACTGCAGGGGTCGCAGACTTTTCCTAAATAGTAAATAGTTTAGGTTTGGTGAGCATCTTACTTAAACTCTCAGGTCTTTCCCAGCAACATGAAGCCAAGGTCAAAGGTGCTGCCACCACCCTTGGTAACCCTGTCTCGAGTCATTACTCAGGAGCGCACAGCTGGACACCACGAAGCGCCCGGTTAAATAAGAGGGGGGAGGGGCTGTGAGCCCGCATCCGCGGGAGCCGGGAGCCGACGGGCCGAGGGCGCCGGGACAAGTGCAGCATCAAACCCAACCGCGCCTGGCAGTTGTAGCATAAAGGAGACATCTGAGATTCCTGGGGAAAACATTGTCTCACTAAGTGTCGCGGTACCTGGGGAGGCACATGGAAAAAGGTGAAATCGATCCATTCCTGAGACATTAATTATTCTAACATACATCCCAAATGGATCACGAGTTCAATGTAAAAAACAAACCATAGGAGGGGCGCCTGGGTGGCTCAGTGGGTTAAAGCCTCTGCCTTCAGCTCAGGTCATGATCTCAGGGTCCTGGGATCGAGTCCCCCATCGGGCTCTCTGCTCAGTGGGGAGTCTGCTTCTCCCTCTGTTCCCCCCCTTTCACGCTCTCTCTTTCACTCTCTCATTCTCTCTCTCAAATAAATAAATAAGATCTTTAAAAAAAGAAATACTTGTTAAAAAAATAAAAAATAAAATAAACCACAGGATTACTAGAAGAACACGTGGGTATATTTTTCTCTAACCTGGTGGTCTTTGTAACTGTAATTAAGTTAAAGGGGAAAAAGCTTTTGCGTGTCTAAGAGAGTTCAGAAAAAAAGTACAAATAACAAACTTGGAAAAAGAGTTGCAACTTAAGTCACAGATACTTAAATCACAGATAAAAGATCAATATCCCTAATATATAAAGTGCTCCTAAAAATAAAGAACAAAAAGGCCAGTCCTTTTTGTGTTAAACTTTAACATTTCCTTCTATTGTAGGAATATGCTCCTTATGTTTCTCCTTACATTAGAAATCCTTTCTCGGTCTTTGGAGAAGAGTGTCTAGAGACCCGAGCGCTCACAGAGCAGGACTGTGCATGGCTCTCCGCCGCCTGAGAGGACGTGCAGCCCCCGAGAGAGAAGCCAGGTGCAGGTGACCTTTCGGCCGCGGAGGGTGGGGCCCCAGGTGCCGGTGGGGCCCAGCGGGAAGCTGCCCGCGCAGGGGGAAGGCCAGGCCGCGTGGGGGGCGTTCATTCCGCACAGCCAGCACCCCCACCGCTCCAATCTATGCCCAGTCCCCCTGGAGGCATCCGGGGTCTCTGACCTCTTCTCCTTCCTCTGCGCCTTTGACCGTCTTGTGTCCTGGTTAACTGAGCCGTCAGGACCCGGTTCGGAGGCCCTTGGCTCCCCTGCCGCCCTCCGCCTGCATGTCGTGGGAGCTGGGGGGAGCCTCGAACTGGCGACCAGAGGAGTCAACACGAACACGTCGGGGTCCACGACTGCATGAATGCACGCAAGGAGGGAAGGCAGCCAGGGTCCTTGGGCCACATACATAAATTAGACTTCAGACAATGAAATTACTTAGCATTTTTCTTAAGGCATTTTGGGACAATGGCTGTTACTTTTAGTTTGCCATTTTAACAAATAATAACATATTTTTATTCTTCTGAGAAGGCAGCAACTATCCTCTGACTCTGGGCCCATTCATATTTTTCCTGAATAGTAAGTAGTATATTTTCCTTTGACACACATTTATTTTTAAAAAGGGATTAAATACTGAAACTGTTGAGATTTTCTTTCAGAACTGAAGTAAAATATTTGGCATTTATTAGTTCCATAAAAAGCTGTTATAAAATAGGCAATGGCCTGGTTTCATAAGCCCCAGACGCTCTCCTGTTGATGAAGAGAGACAGTCCTGGGCACCAAAACAGTATTTCCCCAGAAAAGCCCCTATGGAGATTTAAATTTGAATTCTTCCAACTTAAATATGCAGCAACTTGTGCACATTCCTTCATTTCTTTTTTTTTTTTTTTTAGATTTTATTTTTATTATTTATTTGACAGAGAGAGACACAGGGAGCGAGGGAACACAAGCAGGGGGAGTGGCAGAGGGAGAAGCAGGCTTCTTGTCGACCAGGGAGCCCGATGCGGGGCTCAGTCCCAGGACCCTGGGATCATGACCTGAGCCGAAGGCAGATGCTTAACAACTGAGCCCCCCAGGCGCCCCCCTTCATTTCTTTTTTTGTTCAAGCACCGCAGTCGAGATCTTCCCCTTGGGTCCGAACCCCAGTGTGTGTGACCGCTGCCGAGAGCCTCCCAAGAATCCGGGCATGTGAGGCAGGTGCGGGCACCCCTCTTCCCCACCCCCCAAAACAAGTTCCAGTGACGGCCGGCCAACGTGTCCCCGCCCCCGCGCCCTTGCCAGCCCTTCTCGGTTCCTGCAGGCAGCAGCTGGCGTCCTAGGAGGGCCCGGACTTTACTCCAGAAAGGCGTGTGACCCCCTGGGCCTTGGTCTCCTCACCTGTGGCACCTGCCCAGGTGTCCCTGAGAAGGTCGGCAGGTGTGGCCGCCTCCCCGCTTCCACACGCGCCTAACACGGAGGACACGGAACCAGAAACGCCGTGCAGGCCACAGCCGGGAAGGACGGAGGGAGGGGGACGTTCCGGCTGCGGGAGGGGAGAGGCTGGGGCTGCCCTGCCGGGAGGCAGAGTGGCCAGCGCGGGAGGGCCCCGGGCTGGGCCCGCCCTCAGGGGGGCACACATGGGGACAGGGGGCCCGGGCCCTCCGCAGGGGCGAGGCCCGAAGGGCGGGTCCTGACAACCAGAGATGGTAGAGAGTGTGCCGCGGGCTCTCGATGGGGTGAGGGGTCCCCCAGGAGGAATCACAGCCACAAACCCACAGACCCCGTGACTGGAGAGCGGCCCCAGGGTGGGTAAATCCAAACTGGAGCAGCTCCATAACGACGGGGTCAGAGTTTGGGGGGCTCCTTCACAGCCCGACCCCCCGAGACTGGCCTCAGGGTGAGGCCTGTGCTCCCCGGAGGCCGCCCCCCTCTGCTCCTGTAAACGGAAGCCCTTCTCCGACCCTGGGGGCTGGCAGCCCTCGAGGCCTGAGCCGGCCAAGCCACAGCTGCGGCCCGTGCGGGGAGTCGCTTCCCCGGCCGGACCAGCCCTCCGGGGAGAGCCTCTTCCTCCCCAGTCTGGGCGTGTTCGTCCCACACGAGGCCCGCCGAGCTCCCGGGCAGCAGCGGTGGAAGCCGGGGGCGGCGGGAAGGCTCCGGCGCCGAGGGAAGCACCGCGCTGAGCCTCTCGCGCGGGACGAGATCATTCACGGCAAAGACTCTAGAGTTGGCTCCTCGGAGACCGTCACCCCGGGACCCCGTGCTTCAGTGACCCAGACGAGACCCCAGGGCACAGATCCTGCCACGCAGGCGGGTGGTGTGTCTGACCGAGACTGTCGTGCCTCGCGTCACTGCAGCGGCGACCAGAAGGTGCGGAGGGCGGGCGTGCTGCGGGTCTGACTGCCCTCCTGGCCCGAGCCCTGCACGGGGTGGGCCGACCCCCCGGCTCACTGGGGTCCCTCCGGGGCTGCCTCTGGTGCAGCGGGGGGCGGGACGGCTGGCGGCCGAGCCCTCCTGTGTCTTCCCGGGGCCCCAAGAGTGTGTGTCCCTGCAAAGGACGCGGAGGCTGTGGCTGCCAGCGGTGACGGCCCCACGGGATGGCACTTCCCCTCCGTGTTCCCCTCTTCCACGCCCCAGTCCTCATGGAGATGGTCAGCACGTGGCGGGCAGTGATGGAGCTTCGGGGCCCCGAGCCCGGAGGGAGCCCACGGCCCCGGGGTCTCTGCGTGTGACCGGGTGGCTGCGAGATGCGAGCCCGAGCAGTCCAAGGCGCCCCATCATTTCGGAGGAAGACAGAGAAACAGAGTAATTTCTACTTTGCTGGATCAAATACACACGCTCGGGGGGCCTGGGCTCCCGACGGCCGCGTTCTCGTCCCGTCCGTCTCCGAGAGCAGGTGCGGTCTCTGACCCGGCACGGTTTGCCTCTCTGGCCCTGGGGCCCCGCCAGTTTTGGAGTCACGGACTCTGAGTCTCTGGCGTCGCACGCAGGACTCGCACGTGCTGGTGGTGACTGACCCCGAGACCATGATGACCCAGCCCTGCTTCCCCGGGCGGAGTTCCCCGCAGGAGACCCAGGCGGCCTCGGCAGCAGTGTGGGGGGCCACCGACTCCTCAGGAGCCACACATCCCCACCGGCTCATTTGTCCCTTAAAGTCTCTTTGAAACCTTGACCGTATTTTTGAAACCTGCACAGAGAACAGGTCGCCCGCGGAGGCGGCCAGTCTGGGTCTCGGCAAATCCGCGGCAGCGCCACCACCGAGAAGAGCGGCTCTCCCCAGACACCCCCTGTGCGGCCTCTTGGGTGACAATCCCGGCCTCCCGCCCCCGGGGCAGACCCTCCTCGCTCTCCCCCACCCCTGCGACGGTCGCTTCCGGAACGTCTGGGTCATAGACTCGGCGTGGGTTTCATGTTGCGCCCCCAGCGCCGGCCTCGGTCCGTCTGAGCGGGTCTGAGCACCCCGACACGCGGGGTGGCAGCTGGCCGGCTCTCCGCTGACCTTCCCGGGAAACCCGGGGCGTCGGCGTTGCGCTCTGGCGGAGCGTCTGTCCGGACACCCGCCCGCTCTCCTGTTTTCTGGGTGCCCGTGCTCGGGGCGCTCTCATTCCCGGGGGGTTTTCTCCGGCGTGGGGCCTGCCTGCTCATTCCCCCAACGAGCTCGCACACGGAGCAAACGGTTTCAGTGCAGTCAGGCGCAGTAGATCTTTTTCTTGTAGAGATCACGCTTTTAGTGGTGTTTCTCAAGGTCACAAAGACCTTCTCCTGTGTTTTCTGGTTTTATGTTTGGTATCTCGGTCTAGATTCCGTCTCGCTTACTTTTTGCAAAAGCCGCGGTGCCCAGGCCCGGGGTCACTCCCTGTCTGCTGGGGGCGCCCCGCGGCCCAGCACCGCGGGCTGGAGAGACCCCTTCGCTCCGCCACAGGGCCTCTGCCGGTCGGCCACTAGTGCAAGGGACAGGCGGCATCGGGATCTCGGGAACCCAACGCTGGCACAAAATCTGTATTTGCGTATCGTTGCTTCACGCGCCAAAGCACTTACCTCTCAAAACTATACGTCTTGTGGATCGAAGGGTGAGCAGCCCGATCCCATTTCACCAGGACGGTTTCCTAATAAAACAGAGCAAACGAGGCGGTCAGACCGAGCCGGGGGCCGCACCGAGAGTACGGAGCAGAGGCCGGCAAGCCACCGCCCCTGGGCCGGCCCGGCCTGTCGCCTGTTTCTGTGGCCCGAGTTTTGGCTTACAGATCGTCTGCGGACGCGTTTGACTCGGCCGCACGGCTGAGTAACAAGACAGAGACCATACGGTCCCCAGAGCTGCGCTGCTCGCTTCCCCTCGAGGGGAATGGCGGGCAGGCGCTGATGGGAGAAGAAAGTCGCGTCCGCGGGGGACTGCGCGGCGGGCTCCTTCTCCACGGCCGTCAGAATCGCCGCGGCCCAGGACACCGACTCCCGGGGCACCTGACAGCTCAAGGCAGGTGTGCGACGTGCCCAGGGCTCAGGAAGTCCCACTCAGACATGTTATAATTTAACTACAGCTGCTGGTGCTAAAGGTGGTTTTTTTTTCCCAAACCCATCAACAATGTTATGATCTTGTGAAACTATCCTCAATGCCATCATGCGTAGAAAGAAGTGAGGGCTGTCTTCAGCCAGAAACACAGCATTAGATCAAGTGTACTTAGGCAAAGAAAGAAGAAATATTTTGACTTGTTCCAATTCTAAAACGAAATGCAAATTCATGAAAAAACAGGCATATGAAAGAAATAAAAAAACCCACAATTGCAGTGCTGAATGACGGGCGGCCATTTGATTTTTCTGTGACAGCTGTTGGAGGATGTGCCTTGCCATCTTCTTACCGGTGCTTTGAGAGACAGAGAGACAGAGACCCAGAGAGAGAGCAGAGAGCACGATCGGTCTTCAGACAAAGCAGCGGGCTGCTCAGAGGAAGACACGCCGCGGGATTCCACGGCCCTCTCTCCCACGTGTGGTTGTTGGCCCCTTACTTCCCGCCGGCCGCCCGGTCGGGGCTGTGGTGCGCGCACTGTGCAAGGCCCCCGGCTTACACGCTGATCTCGCCGGAAAGCTAAGCCTCTGCTGTCTTCAGGGTGGAAGGCGAGCCGCTAGAGGACCCGCACGTGGGCCCGGGAAAGTCAGGGTGCGAGACAACTCCTAAGGAGCCGCCGCGCCAGCACATCCAGCCAAGAGTCTCTCGTCCTTCTCCCTTCCTGACACCTGCTGCCCCGCTAATGAGACGGCCCCCTGGCCCTCCCCCGAGCTGCCCTCTCTGTCCCCAGCCTGGTGGCCTTTCTGCTCACTCTTTAGGTCACGGCCTTAGAAATCTTCCCGAAATGTAAATGAAACAGGAGGGAGGAGGTCAGTGTGACAAAGAGAAGCGTGTGCAGCGGCTACGGCGGCTATCTCTTTCCAGCGATCGGCTGCCCCTGGCAGAGCCGGAGGCCGCTTGCTCCCACAGTGAAGTTCGGCAGCGCCGGCAGGGCTGGGACCCGGTCCACGGCGACCTGGGCCAGGAAGGAGCACGGCTCCGACCGCGTCCTCCTTTGCGCCACGACTCCCGAGCCGCCTCCTCTGGGTGACGCACGGAGACTGGTGCGCGGCTGCGTCCCAACCCGGCCGGCGGTCCAGAGCGAGGGCTCATCCGCAGGGGAGCCGCTGGCGCACAGCTCTGCTCCCGCGAGTGGCTCTCGAGCCCCTGCTGCGAGCCCAGCGCGGTTTCAGGAGCCACCGTCTAGCCCCGCGGGACCACAGCCCTGTGGAGATGTCGCGGGGCGATGTCGTCTACGGCAGAAGTAGCTCTTCAGTCTCTTCAGCTCCCCACCCCTGAAGGAAGAAGCAAGAAGGACCCACCGCCCCCGCGGCCCCGAGACGAAGGCGCGGACACGTGCTCAGCGCAGAGCCCGGACCCCTGGCTCCCAGACCAGGATCGGACGCCGGCCCCGGGCCCTCGCTCCCACCCAGAGGCGTAGTTTCCTTTTTTTGTTGCCGGATCCTGGTGGATCCCTTTACTATTATGCCGAGACGGAACCCCAGTGCCTTATGGCGAGCTCTGCAAAGAACGCAGCCCCCAAAGTGTTTTACTGATGTTTCCAAACGCCGAGTTTTAACCATAAAGAAAAACAAATGAAAAATGTGAAGGTTCACAATGTCTCACCCAAAAGCCCAAGGGACACGGTGTAAGGAAATAAAAGCCAAAAAAACAAGCTGGAGTCCAGAAGCTCCCCACGGCTGTGTGGAAGGTCGTCCTGCGGTGGGATCACTGGATCTTAAATTTCAGAAACGATTCCAAGAGCAGAGTTTCACTTTCCCGAACACAGCTTCAGTGCCTTCCCACCTATCCAAACACACACCACCTCGCTCGTCCTGCTGGACATCCCTTCTCCACACAAGCAAGATTCCTTCCCTCGACCTTTTAAGACAGTTTCCTTTTCTCCAAAATTCCGAGCGCTTGCCCTGGGACGCCCTTCCTTCCGAGAGGGGAGCGGCCCGACACGCGGACGTGGGGGACGGAGACCCTCGGGGCTCCCGGTGGCGCGGGAGGGTCCCGGGGCCGCCATGTGGCAGGTGCCCCGCTCAGAGCCGGTCGGGAACAAAGACATTCTCCCAACACTGAGCCGCTTCCGTGTCCGTAGCCGGTCCCCTCGGACAGCTGCGGAAACATCCAGGGCCTACGATCTTTGCCATCGACTCAGCCATCACTTTTTGAAGCTAGAAGTCAGATGCGGAGACCAGGAGGAGCTACGTGAAGGGCATTCAGAACGGAAGGCCCTGCCCTGCCCTCGGGGGCTCCTTCCCGGTCCTTGGCGCCGTCACGCTGACCTCGGGGAGCTTGCTTGCTGCCGCTGCGGAGAGCGGAGGCCGGCGGGGAGCACGCTCTGACTCCACCGCGAATATCCGAGTTCTCAACACCCTCTTCGGGGAGTGTCATCTCCTCATTCTGAAACACCGGCCGGATGGGCCGTGAGTTTTGCAAATAGGAGGCAACAGTCCTCTCCCAGGGGATGTCTGAGCTCCACGGCCCAAAGGGCAGGAACCGTGAAAGACGGTCATCGCTCTGGTCTAGTCACCTCTGAGTCGCGACCTGCATCGAGACGGATAAATCTCGGCAAATTCATGCTCAGTTGGGGGCCCCTGAATGGCTCAGGTCATGATCCCGGGGTCCTGGGTTCAAGTCCTGCATCGGGCTCCCTGCCCAGTGGGGAGTCTGCTTCTCCCTCTCCCTCTGCCCCACTCGTGCTCTCTCTCTCTCTACAATAATTAAATAAAATCTTTTTTAAAAAATCACAGAACCTGTCTATTAAAAAAAAATTGTGTTGATTTGAAAAACTCAGTCCCCCAAAATATAACCAAAACTCTCCAATGACTTTTTAGGACCAAATACAGACAGGAAAATTTATATACATATAACCATCTATAGTATACACAGCTTTACTTATAAGTATAATTTAGGTAAGTTTTTATGCATAATTTATAAGTATTATAAGTACTTATAAATATTGTATAACCTGTGGGTTTTATTAGCATCTATACGTATAGTATCTGTTTAACGCAAGACAGCTCAAAATAAGCTTTGATGTAGTGATGGCCTCAGACGGGGAGGTGGGGGGGGTCGCTGCCGTGTCCCAGCTCTCGCGCTGGGCGATGCAGTCATGGAGGTTCGTATGCTATTAAAATAAACAAGCAGCACACATTCCAAATCGCCCTAACTCCTGCATAAAAACCAGACAGCACAACCAGACAACAAAACGAGCCCCGTGGATATTGACTCTAAAGTGGCTAGTGTCCCCCTGGACTGCAGAACACGGGGCCGGGAGGGTGCGCGGACGGGGCCGAGGTCAGGAGGCCCCCAGGGTCTCCCCGACTCTGGAGCCTGCTCTCTGAGCTGCAGGGGATGACACCCAGCATCCTGACGCTTAACCAAACCTCCCCTGGTCGCCTGGGCAGGAAGCCAGGGAACCCCGCGTTATTTCGAAGCTGATAAGGAAAGGGGAAAGAACAGAGCATCCCCGTCGGCTGCCCCGCTGGGTAACAGCAAGGACACGGGCGAAGCTTCCAGGAGTAAAGGAAGAAGGAATGACAGAGCTAGATGACACCATTTTGCAACCGGTGACACGAATGAGCTTTACCGTGGCTCACATCACAGAAAAGCCCCTCCCAGTAAGGAACGCACCCGCTTCCTGCCGCAGGGAGGAAATTGGGTCTGGCCCAGCCTCTGGGCCCACCTGCCTCTCCAAGGACATGCAGAGGACAGGGGCCATGAGGGGCTGCCCCAAGAAGAGCAGTCTCACGACGCGGGTGGTGGGACACTCCCCAGGTCCTCGGGCACCAGCGGCCAACAGCGCGGGGGAGGCGCTCTTGGGCCATAAACTGTAACAAAAAAAAAGAAAGAAAGAAACTAGGTGATTCCAGCAAGGTCCACAGAGGAAAAAAGGGGTCCGGGGGAACTTGGTGGCTGGGGCAGGGTCACATGCAGCTTCCTGGAAGGAACGGGAAGTCCCCGAAGGTGGCAGGTGTGTCTCATCTGTCATCTTGCTCCCACGTGGTCGTTCAAGGAGCACCTGACTGCCGAGAGGTAAACAATACGGGGAGCACCCGAGCCCCATTCCAAGCGCCCTCGGGCCTGGGGGCCCCCGAGCGGGAGCAGGGCAGCCGCACGCTGACATGGGGACCAGGACCTGGGAGCCCGGCAGGGGGGCGGGGCGGGGAAGGGCGCAGAGACAGGTGTTTGCAGACCCTGTGCTCACAGCCTCGGCCCTACCCCGGACGGATTGCTCGTCTCCGTTTGTAGGAGTTTTTGACGCACGTTATGAAAGTCTTTGGGAAACCCGCTCTCTCGTCTGTGCTCTGTATTCCCGTGGGCAACGGACGGAACTCAAATCCGAACTCAAATCCTGCTGCTTCTTCGTGCGCGCTGAGCTCGGAGAGACTGCCAACCTGCTCGCGTGCGCCCCGTCTTTCTGCCTCTGACAAGTTCCAAGATGTTCCTTTGTTTGCAAATTCGCCCGCAAGGCATCCGATTTCCTTCCCTGGTTCTCGTCACTGGGAACACAGCCCGTATTGACCCCTCAGGGCCCATCCCCACAGCTGGTCTGCGGGGCGCCGCCCGGCCCCCCTTCCACGCGCGGCTGCTTCCGCCCCCCTCATCCCGAGACCTCGACACCAAACCTACCCTCTGCTCCCTGGAGTTCCGTCCGGGAGTCAAAGACCACAGGTCATGGGCACTCTTTATGATGACATAAGGATAGAGACGCTCGGCGCCGCGTGCCGGTCACCGGGAAGGGGGTTCCCCGGGCCCCGCACGCTGGGCCCCCAGACAGCACGCAGCCCACTTCTTTAAGTGACCAGAGCTCACACGGCAGTATTAGGCGATACTGTTTGCTGCTCCCGGATGAGGACACGAAGGGTGGTGTTCGTGTCCTGTTGGAGTTATTTTTCAACAACAGCAGGAAGAATAGATTTACTATTATGTTTGTGTGTTGCTCATCAGTATTATTAAGTAGTCCTGGTTCCTTCCGCATTCCCAGCGTGCTGGTGACCGGCAGCCGGGCTAGCGTCCCGACACTTGCTGGCATTCTCGCCACGCGTTCCCCTCGCAGATCGGGAGCACGGTCAGCACGGGCGGCCCCGCGCACAGGCACACATGTCTGTGTGCGCACCGAGGCGGGATGCCGGCAAGTCTGCACGTGGCGGGGAGGGGACAGGACATCCCCAGCCGCGGCTCGTGGTGAACACGGGGGCGAAGGCAGCGTGGGCTGACGCAGACGAGTTGCAGGTGAATTCCTCCAAGAACTCCGAAGAAGCGAACGGACGCTGGGAGGTGGCAGAGAGGGCGCATTCCAGACCGGGACCCCGGCAGGGCCTTTGCAGGCGGTGATGCTTGTGCTGAGCGCGGAGGTGAGGCGGGCGGGCCCGGCCCCGAGCCCGGAAGCGGTTCTGGCCCGAGGAGCAAGTGCAGAGTCCCGCGGGCAGCACGGGGCTGGTGCCGGTCCAGGCCAGCGTGGCGGGGATGGTGCCTGAAGGGGCCGGTGGCACAGACGGACGGGA
>CM052886.1:994166-1015198 GCA_028534135.1 Potos flavus
TGAGTCTGACCTCAGTAAAGCACAGGCCCCTCACTAACGTATTCCTCACGAGACGCTCGTGAGCACGGGATCAAACCTCGTGCGGCATCGGAGGCGGCGGTCCCGGCCACCTCGCTGGATGGCAGAGAGGGAAGGCCAGGGCGGCGGCAGCCCTGAGCCCCGGGCAGGACTCGGTCCAGCTCCACCCGCCAGACACATGGGGGCGCTACCTGGGCCAGTCTCAGGTGAAGAACGGCATTTTCCATTTCTAGTTCAACTATCCGCTCTTCTTTGGCCTACAACAAGGACCAAACAAGGGAAATTATCACCATACTTGATACTCGTCAGTAAGCATTCCATCCTCAGAAGGAAGCCAGCCCCCCCACCCCCTGCATCGGTGAAGAGCTGCGGGGGGAGGTCAGCTGCTTTTGACTCGGACAGGTGCCCCCATGCCCCGCGTCCACGACCCCCACTCCAGTGTAGTTCCCGGCTGTGGCGTCTGGGGGCTTGCTGGAAATGCAGAATCCCGCATTACGGCACATAAACTAGAGCCCAATCAAGCTGCTGAAAAGGGCCCACACCAAATCTCCCAGAGTCTGCATGTTAGGGAGAGCTCCAGGTGACCTGCCTGCAAGGTGAAACCTGGGACACACCAAAATCAGCATTTCTTTCCTTATATTAACTCAGACTCAAAAGCTACCTGTTAGAAATCTGTCATGTGCCAGGCACTTGTCTGGGTGCTGTGGATGCGGCTGTGAACCGATCAGGTGTGGGGCTCCCATCCTCGTGGGGAGACATGGAAGAGCCAGTTTGTGGGGTAAGTGAGCTGGGGGAACAGTGGGGACACCACAGCTAAATCGGTGATACGGGTTCAGAGACAGAGTGGCTGCCCAAGGCGGGGGGAGGCCTGGCAGGGCCAGTGAGGAAACAGGAGCAAAGGTAAAGGCCCGTGCAAAGGCCCTGAGGCAGGGATGCGTTTGCTGAGTTGAGGAGCAGAGAGAAGGTGAGACTCTGGGGTGGGAGGCTGGGGTCTGGGAGGAGGGACAACAGGGAAGAAGGGAGTATTGTCTGCAGGGTTTTAAGTAGAGAAGTTTAAATAAGAGCTATTTACAGTAAACGCTGAGTAAGCCAGCCGCTGGTGGCCTCGGTGGACAGAAAAGCATGTTTCCCGGAAGGTGGCCCAGGGGCCATCCTTTCTGCAGGGAGCCCCTCCCCCAGCCAGCTGACACGTGGCTATCAGATTGCTGTGATCATTTTGGGACAATCTTTTGGTGACTGGTTATAAAACCAGAAACCTGGCTGTCATCTGGACTTTCTGTTATCATGTTCAGTCAATTTTATGTCTTAAAAAAACAACAAACCTCGAATATTTCTGCAGAAGTCCACTTCTGGCATCCACCAAGATGCTGCCCCGGACCGCAGGCTTACGGAGCTGGGATTCACTCCCTCGCCACTCCCTCACTCTGGAGGTGGAAGTGTAGGTTGCTGACCTGAGAGCTACCTTCTTGTTTAAAGTAGGTGTTCACGTCTACGAATGCTCCTTCGGGTGCTGCTTTAGCTGCACCCCATAAACTTGGCTATGTGGCACCTTCATTTCCATTCCTCTCGAAATATTCCCTGACCTCCCTTGTGATTTCTTCTTTCACCCACTGGTTACTTAGGGCTTTTGTATTTAATTTTCACCTGTTTGTGAATTTCCCAAATTTATTTGGGTTACTAATTTCTAACTCCCCTCTGTTGTTACTGGAGAATATACTTTATATGCTCTTTATCCTTTTCCATGTGTACAGGTTTCCTCTGCGACCGGCAGGTTGTCTAACCTGGAAAGCGCCTCGCGCGAACACAAGAGCGTATCCTCCTGGTGCATGGGCGGGGTGTTCTGGGCATGGCCACCTGGTTGGGTTGGTTCAGTAGTGCCATTTAAGTTGTGTCTCCCTGCCTGTCCTCTGTCCAACCTGTCTGTCCGTTATTGAGAGGGGAGGGGGGATGTCTGCCACTATCATTTTTGAGTTGCCTCTTTCTCTCTTGGATTCTGCCAATTTGGGGGCCATGTCATTAAATGTACATATAATTTTCCTCT
Source organism: Potos flavus (assembly GCA_028534135.1). NCBI lineage: Eukaryota > Metazoa > Chordata > Mammalia > Carnivora > Procyonidae > Potos > Potos flavus. Next base: position 996,226 of record CM052886.1, read on the forward strand.
CTTCCTGATGGAGTGATACTGCTACCACGAGCAAATGTCCCTCTTTATCTGTAGTAACATTGTTTTCATCTGAAAGTCTAGTTTGTCTGATATTAGTACAGTCTGCTTGTAGCTGATGGTGGCATGATGGGTGTTTCTCCACCCTTTTGCTTACAACCTATTTGTATCTCTGAATCTAAAACATGTCCCCTGGAGACAGCATGGAGTTAGATGTGGCTTCTTACCCAGTCTGACAGTACTTGCGTTTTGACTGACGGTTTGTCCGTTCACATTGAACGTCCCTGATGTGGCTTTATGCCCAACATTTCACTTTTGTTTTCTGCATGCCTCGTGTCCTGTTGGTTCCTCATTTACTGCCTTCTTTTGCATTCAGTGGATATTTTCTGGGGTGAAATCTTAATTTCTTTGATACCCCTTTCCACTAGTTTTTGAATAATTTTCTCAGTAGTTGCTCGAGGGTGCACCTGTACTTTGACCCTGGAATAGTCTGCTTCACCTTTATAGTCAGATTCCAGTGAGATACTGAAATGCTCGTGTTGTAGTCCTGTTCTCCTGTTCCACCTGTTGTGTTAGTACCATCACACGGTATGTCCATGTATGTCACAGAGGCAACAATCTAGTATGATCATTGCTACTTTACATAATTTCATGTTCATTAAAGAAGCTGAGACGAGAAGGGCAGCATGTATTCATTTAAAGGGTTTGCTCTGCTGGCCTTCTTCATCATTTTGACTCCTCTTCACTTGGTCCTGTGCATTCAAGCTACCATCTGGTGTCATTGCCTTATTCCAACAAAACTTTGCCTCTGTCTACCTATTTTGTGCTACTTTTGTCAAATATATTACATTTCTGTATGTTATAGTGTCAATGACACAGTTATACATAAATTGTTTTATACGATTGCCTTTCAAGTCAGTGAAGGAAACAAAGAAGAAAAATACACCTTTCCTCTGCGTTTTATAATTACATGATGGTTTTTACTGGCATTCTTTGTGGATTTGTGTTTCCGTGTGGGGGCGCCTGCTTTCAGCCTGAGGAACTTCCCTTAGCATCTCTTATAAGGCAGGTCTGCTAGCAACAAATTTTCTCCAATTTTGTTTATTGTAGAATGCCTTTATTTTGCCTTCATTTTTATAAGACAATCTTGCTGGATGAAAGATTTTTGGTTGACAGAATTTTCGTCTTTCAGTGCTTTGGACACGACAGCCACTGCCTCGACCTCCACTGATGCTGATGAGAGACTGCTGACGTGACAAGTCGTTCTTCTCCCTCTGCTTTTCTCTTTATTTCTACTAAGATGCAGGCGGATGTGGATTTCTTTGTATTTATCCTAATTGGAGTTCAGTAAGCTTCTTTTATGCATACCAAATTTCAACAAGTTTGGGGAGTTTGAGCAATTATTTCTTTGAATATTTTTCTTGCTTTCTTGCTCTTCTCTCCTAGTGCTCCCCTGATGTATATGCTGGTGTGCTTACAAGTTTCACACCTTTTCCAGAGGTTCTATTCATTTTTCTTCTATTTTTCTCTGTTTTTAGGATTGCATAATTTCTACCAAACTAAGAGTTTGCTGATTCCTTTTTATCTGTTCAAATCTACTCTTAGAGTCCTCTAGAGAATGTCTTCATTTAAGTGATTTTCAATTCTAGGATTATAATTAAGAATATAATTTCTATCTCTTTATTGATATTTTCTATTTGATGAGAAATTATATTTTCCTTCAGTTCTATAATGCAGTTTCCTTTAGTTCTTTGAACATATTTATAATGACTGCTTTGACTTATCAATTCCAACATCAGGCATTCTCCTGGGCAGTTCCTGTTGTCTGTTTCCCCACTGTGGATGAGTCTCGGTTTCCTGTTTCTTTCATGTCTTATAATTTTTTGTTGAAAACTGGACGTTTTAGGAAATGAAGAGACCTTAGATAGTGATGCCTTTCCCCCACCCACAGTTTTTGCTGTTGTTTTTGCTATTTGTGTGCTCTGTTGAGTGACTCAGTTCGCCTCTTCCAGGGAAGTCTGCCCTCCCTCACCCTCCCAGCAGGAAGGACATAGCCACGGGCACGCACACGGGTACTGGGAGACAGTAGTTTAAGCAGGGCTCGTCTTAACTGCCTCTCCCTGATCTGTTATTCTGTCTCCCTTGGTATCACAACCACCCCACTAATTATTGATTGCCTTATTGTTTTCAATAATGGCCTGGGGTATAAATTTCTCCACTGTCTGGTCCAGTTAAACTGGGGCAGGGCTACTTTTGGAAGCCGGTTTTTGAGATTTGTCTTAACCCCAGGCTCTTCTTAACCTCGAGTGTACTAGGTGGTCTATTAGCTTGTTGCTCATTATGGGCTGTACCCCCCCAATTCACTTGTTGAAGCCCCAAGTCCAGGACCTCAGAATGTGACTATATTTGGAGACAGGGCCTTTCGAGGGGTGATTAAGTTAAAATGAGGCCACTAGAGAGGGTTTTAATCCAACCTGACTGGTGTCCTTATAGGAAGAGAAGATTAGGATACAGAGGGTACTCCAGAGATACCCACGCACAGAGGAAAGGCCACGTGAGTGCACCACCAGAAGGCAGCCACACAAGCCAAGGGCAGAGGCCTTTGGAGAAACCACGCCTGCGTCCACCTTGGTCCCAGATTTCCAGTCTGCAGAACTGTAAAGGGGTATTTCTGTAGTACGTTGTTATTGCACCCAAGCAGACTGATAATGGCTCTTAATTAAGAAGAGCTCGTGTTTCAGAACTTCCCCACAGCGTATTCTGGAGAAAGCAGCTCCTTTGGGAAGAACTTCAGAGCTCTCTCTTTTTATGGGCTGCCTCTCCTCCTGGGCTAAACCTCCAGAAATAAAAACCAGCACTCTGGGCGCTGGGCAGGGCTGTGGCCTCTGGTCTCTCGGCTGGCTCTCTCACTGTGAAACCTCTGTGCTCATCAAGGGCAGAAAGAGCCATTGGGACCCCGGTATTCCCAGCCCCTGTTCCGGGGTCAGGCCTCTGTCATAGGAGTGGGGAACCACATGAATCCCAAGCCTCCACCCCACTCACCGGTACTTTGGCCTCTTCCACCGTGTGCTGGTGAGATATGGTGACCCTAAGTCAGAAGCTGACACACACGCCCAGAGTGGACCTTCTGTCCATGCACCTCCCCCCGTAGCATCATCATGGGGCCACTCTCATGGTTTACATTTATCGTGACTATTTATTCCTTTATAGAAGGGTATACTCCAAGAGAGCAGGGTGGTTGCTTAACCACTGTATTCCCAAATTTAGCACCAAAAATAGCGCAAGTCCAACAAGGAACCGGAGGGCCCTAGGCGGATGACACGGGTGCCTCAGGTGAGGGGCAGTGAGGCCACAGGTGTGGGGGGGTGGGGTGAGGTCCGAGGGGGACTACAGACTAGGACCTCGCACCCTACAGAGAGAAGGTGGGAGATGACAGGGCCTCGGCCCCACAAGGCCTTCGGGCGCCATCCCCCCAAGGGCCCGTGCTGGCCACGCCCCCAAGGCTCAGAGTGGGAGGGGGCTGCGGGTGTGGCCGCGGCCGCGCTCACCTGCACCTGCTCACCTGCACCTGGTGCTGCAGCTGCCTGGCCCGCTGCTCCGAGAAGCGCCCCCAGCGCCCGTCCTGCGCGGGCATTGCCGGCCCAGCTCTCAGCTCGCAGAATCCGCCAGTTTCCGCCAGAGTCCGCGTGGGCGGGCGTCTGCGGCCCCCCTCCCCCGTGGTCTCCACGGCGACGGGGTCAGGGGGCGGAGGCGGGAGGAGGGAGGCCTGGGGAGGGGAGGGGCGGCTCCGTTTGAAGACCATTTCCTAAATAGTGTGGCTGTTCCAAATGCCACACTTTGGGAGTATGAGGTACTTAACTTCTGTCCTTCTCACGTCTGCCAGGTGACGATGGCTTCCCTTCCCATAGGAAGGCGGACCTGCGGAGACGGGTCCTCCGTGGGGGCCTCACCCAGACAGCGCGGGGCGCGGGAACTCAGTTCAGTATCCGCGGCCTCACCCAGCGCATCCAGGGAACAGGCAAGGCGGGCGTTGCTGCGGATAAGCCGCATCCTCGTCCCCCAGCCACTGCTCAGGAGAGGCCGCCTGAAACACAGCCCACAGACAAGCCGCGGGGCTGGGGTCCGCTGGGCGGGCGCGAGGCCTCCTTGTGCACCGCGGTGGCTGGCCACGGGTGGGGGGGGCGGCACCTGCTGGGCTTGCTCCCGGAGCTCCAGCCCCCGGTGACCCGCACACATGCTGCACCGCAGTGATGTGTGTGTGCTGTGCACACCGATACCGCGCGGCCACTCCCGGAGTAGAATCCCCCCCCAACCCCACCCCCCGCCAGGACCTGGGCCGGGGGACAGGCCATTGCACTGGCTGGAGTGGCAGGGTGCTGCTGCCCACTGGCCCCCGTGTCCCTCCCACCACTGCCCCTGCCAGAGGCACATCTCCAGACAGAAGCTGGTGCCACAGACACTGGCTTTCACCTGCACACCACGGGTCACGCCCCCCCCCCCACCACCACCAGGCTGATGCCCACCATGGGTAGCACAGAAAACACAGCTTGGACTTTTTTTTTTTTTTTTAAAGATTTTATTTATTTATTTGAGAGAGAGAACATGAAAGAGGAGAAGGTCAGAGGGAGAAGCAGACTCCCCATGGAGCTGGGAGCCCGACGCAGGACTCGATCCCAGGACTCCAGGATCATGACCTGAGCTGAAGGCGGTCGCTTAACCAACTGAGCCACCCAGGCGCCCACACAGCTGGATTTTAAAGGCTTCCTACAAAAACGAAGACAGACTGCCTCGTGTGCACATTTTGTGCCGACTGCATACTGCCAGGCTGGTTTTCGGACACATGGCTAAATAGGATATGCTGAAACTTACTTCTGTTTGCCTCTTCTCTTCCGCCACTGCTGCCAGAGAACGGAAGGGCCTGTGATTCAGGGCGCTGGGCCTTTGCCTGGACCAGGAGGATGTGGAAGGCCGCTCCAGGGGACGAGGCGGTGGCTGCTTAGCCGCTGAGCCAGGTGCTGCCTGGCGGTCCCCTGATGCCCGCACCCCGCCTTGGGGGACCAGCCCCCTGCAGGCAGCTGCATGAAAGCTGTGAAGGGGCCTTCAGTGTAAGGCCCTGGTCCCTGGCGCCCTCGGCTCCCGCGGCTTGCACGAGGTCTCCGGTCCTGGTCCTGGCCCTAGGCTCCTGAAGTCTGTGGGCGGCAGCCTCTCCGCCTAGCAATCTCCGCTGGCGACAGCCCTTTCTGAGAGGAGGGATGTCTCCGGGGAGGGCCCAGCACCCGGAGTTAGGTGGGGTCCCCCTGGGCAGCCCCGAGCACCTGCCGCGTACAAACTGAGGGAGGAACTGGGTTTATGTCACTGTGACCCCTGCCTGCCTTTGTCTGCGGCGGGACACCGGGAACCAGCGTCCCCAGTGACTGACACAGGGCAGGCGCTCGTGACTCGTATTTGTGAAATAAACCGTGACAGAACTGGACTTTCATGCCCCACCTTGGAGTGGCAAGCGCATCTTTTGGGGTGCCATGACTGTGAATACACCGGATGAAGAGTGCTGCGCTGAAGCCCGTCCCTCGGCGTCTCCCCGCTGCAGGTGACACGGACGCGGAGACCGTGCTAGCGCTGCTTCCGAGGGTACGACTCAGCTTCCCACGTGGGGCGCCGGTGCGGCTCGGCCGGTTCCGCGGCCGCCTCTCAACTTCCGCTGGGGTCGTGATCTCCTGCGAGGCCAGCCGGGGACCCCGCGCTGGGGATGGGCTAAGCCGGGCTCTCTGCCCCTGGCCCCCCAACCCAAACCCGTTCCCCTGGCAACAATGCCGCCGGAATCATTCTCACAGGGCACCCAGCACCCGCTAGAGCACTCCGCAGTGCCCGGCTTCTGGGACGCCCACGACGGAGAGCTCGCCTCCGTGGGGGGGAACGGAACCATGGTCCTGAGATGACCGGCCTCAGTCTCTAAGTTGTCCTCCCGAACTTGAGAGCACCTTTCTGGGGATTCAAATACACACCAGCGAATACTCTCATTCACGTAAGCAGCTGGTCTGCCCCAAACGCCTCCCTGAGCTTCGGCAGCCCTAAGACGTTCGCCCCTCCAGGAAAGCCCTTCTCAAAATTCCGTGGCAGCTCTTTTGCCCAGCACGCCCGCTCCAGGGCCCGAATAAATGGTGGACGAGGCACGGGGAGCACAGGAGGCAGCCCCCGGGAGAGGCAGGGCCGGGGCCCTTCCAGGTGCGGCCGGAGCACCCGGCTCCCTTCTCGCGCCCCCTGTGCGCCTTTGTGACCCCACCGCCCCCCACGAGCCACCTCGGGCAGGTCCTTGCCGCTGAGGCATCGCCAGGACACCTGGTCCACGCAGCCTCCCAAGTACGGAGTGTGCTTGAGAATCCAAGAGACAATGAAGGGACCGTGTGAGTCTGTGTGACCACCGGGTCTGGGTCGTGGAAGTGGGGGTGGGGAGCTGAGCGCGGGAGACCACGGCCAGAGTGGCCCGCGGCCTCTGTCAAGCAGTCTACACCATCAGGACAAACCAGAAAGAGCGCCTGACACAGACGTGTGACCCTCAGGGGACCTTTCGTGAATGCCCGCACAGGTAGAAGGGGACGGGAGGCGAAGCTGCAGATCACAGATGTAATTCTGCCTGCACGGTTGCAGTCATAGCAAAGACACTGAAATACATACAAAGTTTATTAAAAATAGATTGCAAATGAAGTACAGTAGAAATGGGAAAAGTACAGCAGTTGTGATGTCCCCAGTGATGCACAGTTATGAAAAGCACGCGTTCACATTTGACCCGATCACCCAAGGGCGGTCCAGCCCACCTGCCCACAGGCCTGACGACCACACATACAAATACCCCTGTATGTCAACATTTACATGTATTTGCAGGTACTTATGTGTGTATATTAACAGAAAAGTAATTCATCTGCACCTTTTCATCAAAGAAAGTGTGGCTTGAGTCCCTGTAAGGTGGCCAGTGTTCTCGAGCTCTCTGGGAGGGGCCTGCTTTTCCTGAAGCCTCCAGAGCAAACGCCCACATCCTTCATCAACACTTAGAACCGTGTGACTCTCTTAAACAAGGGGAACGGTGAGAGCACACTGCCAAATAAGAACCCTGATAGACGTAAAAATATTTACACTCGCATTTCAATGATTTATCATACAGCCCTCATTAAAGTGATTTCTACGGCTAAATAGCCTCTCCTTCTTCTATTTGAAGGTGTGCATATTTTCTAACATATATATTTGTAAGAGAACAATCCGGTACAGAAGAATCATCGAGATCCCACAGCAGGGCTTCGTCAAATAGAAATTTGCTCATCATCACAAAGTAATTCAGCACATTCACAGCACGCAGGATAAAACCAAGTGAGCTCCGTCTCCCCAGCGTCAGCCACACGTTCACAGCTGAAGAAACAACAGTGATCACCAGTGACTCAAAAATGAAAATTAAATAACTCTCTATTCGATGTAAAAAAAATAGCTTGAACTGTCGCACAAGCCTGTCCGACATTCTCAGCCGCAGACGCCACACGTGATCGAGCCTTCCGTCCGGGACAGCCCGCAGCTGTGACTCGTCCCTCCTCGAATGCAGCCTCTCTGAGCAGACCCCGTGCTCAGGCGTCGCTAACCTCCAGTCCCTCAGATGCTTCCGTTCCTCTCCACGTCCGCACGGCCCAGCTGAACAATATCCTCCTTTACAGGCTCCCCGGAATAGTCGAAATACTCCATGAACACCCTAACTTAACTGCCATCTTCAAAATCGCCACCGACTTATTAGCCTAACGATACTCTGGAATTTATAAAAATAAAATATCCTAAGCTTAAATCCTCAAAATTGTCTTCTTGGAGAATTTTCTTAAAAATCACCTATTTAGAATATCCCAGGAGGGCTGTCCCCAGAGGGAAGGAGGACAGGGGCAGGGTCCTGCCCGGCACCATCTCCCCTTGGGGCCGCGTGGGTCTGAGCTGCCTGGGGACTGCCCACGGGGGACGGGCGAGCGAGGCCGTCCCCCAGGGGCTCTCTCCCGGAAGGGGACACCTCGCCCTTGGGGGAAGCCGTCTGCAGCTGCTCCTCCATAGTGCAAACAAGGTCTGGGCAGTTCGAGCTGTTCCCCGGCCCGCGGCCACAGCGCCGTTGCTGACACGGCACACGCACGACCTCTCTGCTCTGCGCGGGGCTGGGGGAGATGCCCCACTGTGCCCTCCCGCCCTGCATACTCCCCTCTCCCGCTCAGACTCTAAAAAAAGAAACAAAAAACTTATCTTCGTGTGAGTCAGATAATTAAGAAATTAGACAGTGTTTACATTGTATAAATGATCAGTCTCTTGATGAAAGAAAAGAGCTTCTCGGAATGGGACCGTGTCTGGGTCCCAGCCGTCTCCGAAACGGCGCTTCTGTATGTCGGGCACGTCGCGTGCGGCCTCTTCCCCGAGCCCATCCTCCAGAGCCGCGGGACCCTGGGGTGCGCCCGGGCACCTCGTCCTCAGCTCATTTTGTGTTCAGTTCATTTTCCAGTTCTGTTAATTTACGAGAGGCTTTTACTTTGTTGGACACATCTTGACCTTGTGAAAACAGACGCTGGCGCTCTTTGAATGTCAAGTTTTCAGGGGCTCCCGAACTTCCAGGTAAATCTGCATCGTGGCTGCAGCAGAGAAAACGCAAGACATCATCACTGGTCAACATGGACCTAACCTGTCGACAGTTATTTCCATGCAAAGTGAGGTAACTTTACATCACGGACAATTAAGTCCGATTTTCCATGAGGGAGACTCATTCCTTGTTCAATTGCACATAATCCTTCCCATAAATACAATCACTGCGGCTGTCGTTAGACACATTCTCCTGACTAAACTGTTCACTTTCTCCGGCCACGTCCAACTCCCAAAATGCAGGTCCCTTCAATTTTAGCAGGCCGAGGATTCTTCACGGGTGAGTCTAGAGGTGCAGCTTCAAAATACAGAGCTTGAAGGAGCCCGCGCGTACCCGGGGAGGCGGATCAGTACACCTGCCTGAACAAGTTACTGTGAGACACGACGGACTTCTCTTCTCGATGGGCTCCGTGTCAGTGTTCTAAGAACTGTCTGGACCTCAGCCTAGCTGAGGGCGCTCGGCGCAGACGCGAGGCCCATTTACTGTCGGTGCGTCCTCAGGGCTGGACTTAGGCCGTCTCGCAGGACGCCTGGACGCTGCCGCGGACTCTCCCACCCCCGCCGGCGGAAGCACAGCAGCACGCCCAGCTCCCGTGGGAGTTCTGCCCAGTAAGCCCGATGCCTACATCACTGGCTCAACCACGACTCTATTAGCAACGCAGAATCAAAGAGCCTCTAGGCTCCCACACTTGCGCGCCACGAGAAACGCCCGAGAGTGTAATGAGGTCTCTCTGTGTTCACTCCAGCCTCCTACAGAACCAGCACAGCCATAAATACCTTTTAGACAGTCTCTCTCTCGGATCCCGGAAAGTATCATGGGTCCCAACAGCTGTCCCGGCCGATCCCATGTAAGAGTTGGGTCCTTTTCCATAAAAGAAAAAAATCAAAGTTAAAGTATCTGTACAATTTCTAAAACTTTACTCACGGTCAAGATGCAGTGCCTGTGGAGGAGAACTGAGAACTCGACAGGAGACCCGGGGATCTGAAGCTCGAGGCTCCCCATGGCTGGAGGAACCCAGTCACCAGGCTGCGCTCCGAGCCAGCCGCGCCGCGGGGACGGGAAGGCACAGCCCAGGCCTTAGGCAGCGATAGCCAGGAGGTTCACATCAGTTAAGATGCAAAACTACCATGAATTCACAAGAAACATCCACAGAAGACTGACTCAAATGGGGAGACTGTCAGACACTCCTGACGTGAGGGTTTCCACACAAAGTGACTGAGGGCAAATGAAACCCAAACAGTGAGCAGACACTGTGCCTCGAGTTTCTCTTTTCAGGATAGCTACTGAATTTTTTTGCTATATATGTGGCTATAAAACAAAACTTTTTACACAAATGAGTTACAGAAAACCCCTAGTGTTTGATATAAATGCTGCAAATATAAACTCACTCAACACCAGATGGAAATCCGTGTGGAGGAGGAGCACGTGAGCCGGTGGGACACCAGCCCGCGTCTGGGCTTGGCCTGCGCCCGGCCCAGCCCCTGGGGTGACCGGCAGCAGCCGGCCTGGGAACAGCACCGCCCTCTCTATCCACTCCAAAGGGGTGTTAAAGATCAAAAGAGAGGACGCAGATAAAAAATTTAAAATGCACCTAAGTAGAATATTACCACTAATGATATACTATTAAAATCATAGTGCATTAAGTCAGTGCTAATGTATTCTGCTAATTATAACATCAGCAAGAAAAAAAAATTTCATGCTTGAAGAACGTTTTGTTTACGATGATACAAAGCTGTAGCAATAAATGCTCAAAATATTCAGCGAATGCTGACGGCCCTGGATATTGGATTAGGCCACAAGATTACTACAGTATTTCAACATGAAAGTTTTCCCTCTCAGAGAGCAGCACGAAAACAAACCCCTGCTGGCTTTCTGTGTGCAGGGACGTGCTGCGCGGCCCTCGCCGCTGGCTGGGGCTCCTCGGGGCACTGCATCTTTCCCGCTCCTCTGCGACGGCCCCTGTGATGGCCACGTGGGAAAGCCTACTCCGCAAGACTCAAAAGATGAAACTGCCCCGCATCTCCCACGTGGGGTAACCCAGAGTGGCCCTCCACATCAGTTACCGGCAGAGTGCAATTCTTTTCTATTTTAATTCTAAATTTTCCTTGTTTTAGAAAATGCTGTGTTGCATCTTTTGAGCTTTGTTGTAAGAATGATACTTGCTTCTTCCACTGGTAATCTGCTTCAAAATTTTCAAAATTAATCAAAATATTAAATCCTTTCAGTGAATTGTATATGAATTAATCCTGCACATTTAAGTAATCTTCAAAAGAGCTCCAGTTAAAGAACATTTTTTTAAATATGTTGCTATGCTAGAATGAGACGCTGTTTATTCCAATTCGTACCCCGATCCTCCTCCTCAGGCAGCCAGTGGAAGAAACCAGTCCACCCCCAGAAGCATGCCGAGAGCTCACGACAGAGGAACGAGCTGAACCCAGGGGCGCGGCCGCGTGAGGGGTGGAGGTGAGGTCAGCATCGCTCTGCATTGGGTGCAGACGGCTTTTACGAAGGCAGTCTTCAAAGAGGCACGAGCCGTCAGATGCAGGATATAACCTGCTCCAACGTGGTCTTTTTGGTGTGAAATAAAATAAGGGTTAGTGGTCTGAGTGAAAGCTGAGGTGGTTAGAAATGAAAACCTAGCCCGACATGGCGTTAGCAAGCCTCGTCTGTGTCATGACACACAACACAAGTTTTCAGCTTGTAACATGATGCAAGGAGACTGAGGGCATCTCGCTTCAAAAATGACTATCATCCCAAAGAGTCTTTCTAGATATTGACAACAGAAATTTTATAAAAAGATTTTGGTTGGTCAGTGACTCAGTCTCTATGTGCTGAGCCTTCAGGGTGGGTCAAAGCTCTGACGCCGGTGGGAAGAGACCCTGGCAGAACTCGTTTGCTCTGGAAGAGCCAAGGTCACGCATGGTTTTGATTATTCCGCTTCTTTTAGAATCGTGAGTCCTGGGCACGGCACCAGGAGCATTTTGGAAGACCCCTGTGCTCATGAAGGCCACTAAATCTGACAGCGTTTACTGTCAGCATTCTAGTTTTAGGATAGCAAGAGGAACTTGGAATTTGGATATTTTAAACATCCCTTCCAGGGCCGTCTTGGACATTGGTTCCGGTGGACGCGCCTGCAGGCATGCCCACCGTCACGCTGGCCGTCAGAGATGGTATTAACTCAAGGCAACTGCGTGCCTGTCAAGGTCTGGGTGCTAGGACCGTGACGTGCAGGGAATGTCACGTAACAGGAGGGAACGAAACCAGCGAGAGGGAAAAGGAGTGATTTCACGATGACTGGGTTCTATGTCGTTGGCGTGAGGCAGCTCACATTAAAGCAGGACCATCAACTCAGCGCAGCACCAACTACTCTGCCTCAACTACCACGGAAAGTAGGGATCGTCTGGTAAACCCCTGCCACGTGGCAGGTAAGCCACAGAGATAAGTTCTACTCACGTTAAAGAAAGGAAATTAGTACGTGACCATGACACTGCTAGGAAGAATAGCTTACTCTTTATCTTTAGACACCAAGATGTGTGGAAAAAAAGCACATGTTCAACCAAATATAAGAGTTATTTGAAGAGGCAGAGAATGGAGGCCAAGACCAACAGTACTTCAAGTGACCGGGGAGGACCGGAGGGCCAGCCGCTGCCGGCGGGTCTGAGAGATAGAACCCTACAGGTGGAAAGCAGCTGGGGAGCTGGGGTAGTTGCTGAAGAGACTCCTAACACAGACAGGACAATTGGAGGTAGGGGGAGATCGCCACGCTGAGAATAGTGATCAGGCGAAATCAAATTCCAGAGCGAGTGCTGATTGAGGGGCCCACACAGCAGCGGGGGGCAGAGTCCCGATTCCAATCAGGAGGATAAAGAGGGCTTGATTTGCAGTCCCACGTTTTACCTCTACCTTTCAAGTGGTGGGGCTGGTAGAAGCCCGGTTTTTTTGGAGGGGGCGGGGGCTGGCCTGCTCTGTGAGCAGTACTGTTGGCACGGGCCGAGGGTGGCTGGAAGGAGTTGGAGAGAAAGATGCCATCGGAGGCCGGGCGCGGCGGGCAGGGGGGCTGCTGTGGCTCAGGGGCGGCGGGAAGCAGAAGGTGCCTGTGGGACTTCCTCGTGCCAGAGTGCTTGTCCTGACCTGCCAGACTGCAGGGCTCCTCCTCCTCCTCCTCGTGGTACGAAACGAGCCTGGCGGTGTACAGGGAGTCTGGGGAGAGGGCCGGGGCTTGGAGGGAGGAGGCGGTCCGCTGAGGTGGGGGCGGAGGGGCGGTGGCCGGAGGCGACGGGGATGGGAGCTCGTAGCCCCGCGGAAGCGGAGGTCTGCACAGACCCGGCTCCTCCGGCTCCAGCAACCTGCGCTCGGCCTCGGCGTGCTGTCTGCGCCTCTCGGCTTCCAGGCGGCTGTAATACCCCTCTTCCTGTCGCCTCTGCAGGCGGAACAGACAAAAGCGCAAAGGTCAGAGTCAGGAGGGGCCGTCAGGGGGCAGGAAAGGGCGCGCTGACCCTCTGTCCCCCGTCGCCACACTGATCGTGAGTCCAGGGGACAGCGACGTTTCAACGTTAACAGTCTCCGACCGGAGCGGGCCAATCCCCCGGAAACAGTCTGGAGCCTCCCGGACACACGCGTCCTATCAAGGGACCATCTGACCCGGAACGGCCCCTGCGCACGGAGCGCCTGGCCTCTAGCCACTGTCGGGCTCCAGCTTCCGCTTACTGCGCCACTGGCCCCGGCCCGCCAGTCCTCCAGACCCTCAATTCTCTGTGCTTTTCCGTCTCTCTCTCCTTCTGTTCGTGCAGGATATTAACTTACCTGTGACTGCTCGGTTTAAAGACAAAACAAAACCCCAAATTGGCTCTGACTGGCTTTCTACAGCCGCACTCGGAGCACGGCAGCCCCGCACGCAGGCTTTTCCGCCGCACCCGGGAGGTCGGGGGCAGCCCCGCCTCGACCAGGAGGACCATTAAGTCACCTGGCTTATTTCCACTTATTCAGAGGGAAGTTAACAGAAACCATCAACTGTAAAACAAAACATGACTCATTTTCCCAAGGCAACAATCTAACAAATATGCGTTCCACAGTTAATTTATAGTTCAAATCTTAACAGACTCCCTGACAGAAAATTAGAGAGCCAGGCATTCATAGCAACGGCAACACGAAATCCAAATATATTTTGACACATACTGTACATCTTCTTCCGACATACATCTGCACAGACTATAGTTGACAGAGCTGAAATTATTTTCACATTAAAAAAGGTCAGAGCACGCTTCTGTTAAAGATTGACAAAAGTTGTCAAACGCACAGAAAAAGCGAGTGTAAGAAGGGGATACAAGACAGAAGGGCCTCGATCTGGGCGCGCGGGGCTGCAGAACGGAGTGACCTCGCCATCTGGGCACAAGAGAGCGCTCGTGCAGGGCCCTGGCTGGCATGGGGACACACACGTTAGCCGCGCCCGCTCGCGTTTCCACCCCGCGCCCCCAGGAGCACACACGCCCCGGACGACAGTGCCCAGAGCTTCCCCTTCTGAGCGGGGAGACCGCGAGGACCCGTGCCAGCCCCGGTCAGGGCCCTACACCCAACTTCTCACTTGATCTTCTCACTCTGTGTGGAGACATCCTGAAGGAGAGATATCTTGTACCTCATTTCCTACACAAAATAAGTGTTTGCTTGGGGGGGGAGGAATCCACTCCAGAATGACCTCTGGACGACCTTGACATCAAGTCGTCAGGAATCTCAGTGTGGCATGAAGAACATTTTAGGAGGAAACCAAATACCCTTTAGTTACACGGAAGGCAGATACAAATACATGACCCCACAATTATTCTACCGCAAATGAATGGCACATTTTCTATAACAAAGCAAGCCCATCAACTGTGGACATTCTGTATAAAAAATAGGTTATTCGGCTTCTTTTTACAGCGAGCACTGAATTCTAGAAGCAGTTTAAGACACAAGCGTATTTGACATAATCTTGAGTTGTGAGCACACAGGCTGGAAAAACCGAGCAGCCCCCAAACATCCCCAGAGAAGGCGCGCTGCTCCCGCGGCAGGGCTGTCCCCACTCCCACGCGCGGCGGCGGGTCTGTGCGGGCAGCCCGGGCAGGCGGAGGTGACCCACAGCCCAGGGACAGCAAGACCACACACACCCCAACAGAGAAGCCGAGGGGCTCACGTTCCGGAAAACTGATTTTGTTTCTACTTATCGTGACCCCACGTAAAGCATCGAGGGAGACCTAACCTAAAAGCTCAGACTCCTTCAGAAAGCTGCACGACTATGGGGACATGGCCCTTGACGAAGATGTGACGACAGACTTTAAGGACTGGTGAAGGTCTAGAAGACGCAGTAGTCGCTAATTTCCATACAGGTACGTGTGCTAGCGTTATTTACTCTACTTTCATTTAAATGAGTCACATCGCTTCTGTCAATCTTGCTTTTCGCTCGCTATATATCCACACAGATTCTATTACTACAAGAAGCTTCCTTAAAGTTCTGGTTCTGGGGGCGGAGGAGGGCACTCTATGAACACAGTTCACTGGACTATCAAAAAGGAGTGGTGAAGAGAACCCGAGCTTCTCCCCATCGGCAGATGGGGTGCTCCCGGCCCCCGCCTTCACAGAAGGGAAGCAGCGGAGCTGATGTGCTTCTCCCAGGCCGCGTCCAGGACGGGCGAGCCCTGCGGGAGGGCCCGGCCGGCACACACAGCAGCAGGCCGCAGAGCGCAGACCCTGTTTCTCAGAATCGGTCAAATCAGTTGTCATTTTAAAATGCAACTTAAAAAGATTAATTTCATAACAAAAATCCACGTATGGAAACCAAGTCGTGACTCAGGATATTTATCAGATCACATCCTAGTTGAATTCTCCTTGAATCGTGTTTTTCATAAGCCATCTGCTCTTTCCCATCGACCCGCAGTGAGTGACGTCAGTGAATGATGTCAAGTGCGGGGTGTGAACGGACTGTGTTACTACGTTCCCGTCGCCTCCCACAGCTCGCACTGCCCCTGCAGGACTCGCGCACAAGCACCCCCCTCACGGTAAGCAGCTGGACCACGTCCAGGAAAGGAAGAGCCCGGAGCAAGCAGGCGGGCTCCGAGGAGGCCCACTCGCTATAACCAGGCCTACGAGTTCAGAAGCAGGAGACAGACAAGACCAGAGGGCAAGAAAGTCTGGGCACAGTTCGGAAGAGAGGTGGGTGGGCCAGGTTGGGCTCAAGTGCTGGGTCCGATAACACAGGTGGGGTCCAGGCCCTGGTCTGTCTGGTATGTCTGAGGACACAGGTAAGGTCTAGCCCCTCTCCCCAGCCCAGCAGTGGGTTCAGGTTAGTCTGGTAAAGGTCTAGATGCCCCTAGAGGACCATAACCTTTTCTTCGGCATCTCGCTTTGCTCTCTCCTCCTCCTGGCGGCGCCGCTCGTCCTCCTGCCTGGCGCGGTCTTCGGCTTCCCGCTTGCGCATGTCCTCCAGCTGCTGCTGGCGCCGCCGCTCCTCGTCCTGTAACTGACAACACGGTGCCTTGAACCTCCGCTCCGCGCGCCCCACCTGCACGCGGCGCACGGAGCACATGCGGACACACGCAGACACACACACACGGGGTTCAATACGAGATAGGGCTCGAATCACTGCTGAAAGACAGTAAAACATACACATCTTAGAGTTCTACAACTTCAAGATAAGTTACCTAAGGGCGTGGTCCCCACAGGTCCATTAACTTTCCCATTAACTGTGGCTCAGAGAAGAAGGAAACTGTCTCACGTTAAACAAGCATGATTCTTGTGTTAGAATAAACGGAAGCTTAACCAGATCCTTTTGTAAAGCAGCAGACTCGAACAACAGACCAAACCCTCAACTGATGGAACTCTGGAACCCACGCAGCCCCCCTCTGCCCTCTTCCCCTGTGCCTCCTGGCCCGTGCTCCCGGGGCCGCGGCGCGCCGACACTGGCTTCCCTGGGGCCAGCACATGACTCCGGCAGGACGCGAGCCTGCGGAGAGCCCCACTTACATCAGCCCGCCTCTGCCTGGGCACCGAGCTTCTAGCAGGCGGCTGCGGCCATCTGCTCTCTCTGAACCCCATCAAGAATTCTTCCTCAGCCCGGGGATACCCCCAAACCCTGAGCCAGAGAATCTGAGCCTGAAATTTGGAAGGAACCTTATTCTACCTCCCTTCTGCTACATCTCTGCCAAGTAATTATCCACTTGGAGAACTCTGGTGCCTGAGAACCTACTGCCTACCTCCGCGAGACAAGGCACTCTATTTCTAGGTAACTACTGGTCAAAAAGTTCTTCTGTGAGTCTAAAATTCATCGCCTGATGGTTTGCTTTCTATTTTTTGTCACTCAGGTTCTGCCTTTTTGAAACAACACAAAACAAATTTAGTATCTTTCCTTCACACCACGCAAATGCTTCAGGGTATCTTCAAAAATCCACCACGTAACCTGTTTTGCTTTCCGGCCCCTTTATCGTTCTGGTCGGATTCCTCTAAGTACTATGGTTTCAGGGCACCTTTGGCCAGAGCAGGACGCCCTTCTGTTGTTCCAGGCCAGGATAAAGGCAACTTTGCAAGCCTGCTTCTCAGTTTCAGTCGTCTGAGACAGAGCTGGCCTGTGGCAGCGCCCACAGCCCCACGCCACCCTCGACATGAAGAGGAGTGGATTTAAAATGTAAAAAAACCCAAATAATAACTCAATGGCACCTACTTTAATTGCCAAAACCACTGCAGGAATCCCTTACATAAAACTGCTCCTGGTGTATCTCAGAATTTACAGAATTACTAGTTACTGTATAAACTGTTCATAGCAGAAAATAGAAACTGAACTGGAATCGTGTTTATCTATTTTTAAACAAAAACCTAACAACTTCACTCTTGTGTCACTCGACGTTTTCATGTGAGCAAACAATATTAAGACCCCTTAGAACAAAAATGAAAACTGCCTCATCAAGAAGACAAATTTACTTAATGTCCTCTTTCAGTACAACCTAGAAATGCGCCCAGGCTTCTGGGGCAGGGGCAGGTGCTGCTGCCTGAGAACCCCGGCTCCGAGGAAGGGCGGTGCAGCATCCTGCCCGGGGAGGGCACCCCCGCACCCCACGGGCGCTCGCACTCAGCAGCGTGAAGATTGCTCAAAAGCACGTTATAGTCATCAGTCCAAATTGTGAGAAACAGTACCCAAATAACAAAATAAAACAGCAATTGAGAATACTAAATATTCTACAGAAGAGTAATTTATGGAGAAATGTCAATCTGCGTTAATGAAAGAAGTTTTTGTTACCTAATAAAGCACAAACTAATTCATGTTATACTTTCTAGACCTAATTAAAAACAAGTCTGAGGAAGAAAACCAGTATCCACTGAAACAGCCCACTCATTCTTCTAAATTAAAGAGGAGTATGATGTTAAGAAATGAGAACAATTACAATTCTCATAGTTACAGGCACAGTACGCTATCTTATGAATCTGTAAACAGACTCTTTCTCTTGAGAGATTTCATAGATTTCTTCTACATCGGGATGGGGGCACGCAAGGAAACGTGTCCTGGGTTAGGTTCCTTAGCGCCTGTTGAAGCCGGCCCGCGAGCCGGTGCCGTCAGGACCCAGGCGGCCTCCCTCCCCTGCCGGGTAAGCTGCCCCACGTCCTCTCGTCTTCCACACACACTGTCGTCCTTCATACATCCGCTGCTTTATTCTACCCTCCTCCCCAAAACCATTAAGGACGAAAAAGAGAATCCAATCTCTTAATTTACTCCAAATAATATCTCAGAACAGTACACTGACCTGACCTTCAGTACCAGTTAAAGGGCAGGTCAACTTGTTACAAACTTGGCGGCTGAGATCCTACCCGAGGACAAAGTACGTTAACGCCGGAGCGAAGTGAGTAGGAGATGAGCTCACTGTTTCACA
This sequence comes from Potos flavus, assembly GCA_028534135.1. Taxonomy (NCBI): domain Eukaryota; kingdom Metazoa; phylum Chordata; class Mammalia; order Carnivora; family Procyonidae; genus Potos; species Potos flavus. Next base: position 1,014,754 of record CM052886.1, read on the forward strand.
GTGATGTGTATCAAAGCCGTCTGGCAGGAAGTTACATTCAGGAAACAGATCTGAACAGATAGAGAATTCTTACAGAATGAACACAAGACAGCCCGGACTAAAGCTTTTCTAAACCAAGAACTAAGCTGGGATTTCAAAAGCCAGTCCTCTAAACCTGAACCAGTTTTGCTACATTGGCGGTCCCCATTTCTCATTTTCAGGTTTAAAAAAAAAACAACGTTGAAATCTATGTGTTTATGACTTTATACCACAAGACACTAACTTGTATCTTGACTTTATAATAAAAGCCCCATTAAGGGAGAGAATCACATTGAGATCCTGGAACACAAAACAGGGTCAAGGTGTCCCTTAGTTTTTGACATTTTCACTGAAAATGTCAGACTAAAAGTCTGTTGAGCAGGTTGTCCTTAAGAACTTGGGCAAGACTTTTCTGCCTATGTTCCTC
>CM052886.1:1015698-1040567 GCA_028534135.1 Potos flavus
CTGTCGGACTCTCAGCGGAGCTGAGACACGGGCAAGTGTGTACCGGGCTCGGGCCAGCAGTGTCAGTGGGGTGCCGGACTGGGAGGCGGCCCCCTCAAAGAGCAGAGGGCGAGCAGAGCCAAGCGTGTCGAGATGCCGCTGGGCCCGGTCGTCCTCGCAGACGTCCTCGCAGACGCCCCGGGACGCTCAGTACAAAGGGCACGCGGTAAACCCTGCCCAGGGGACGCTTCCTACACGTCTGGTCACACCCGCCACGGCCCTTCTCATCTCCGAGGGAGGGCTGACGCCCAGCAGAGGACTCTCCACACAGCCGGCCGACTCCGACACAAGGGTTCTGTAGATAATGACACTCTGGTAGTCACGTTCATATACTGGGGAATCGGGCTAAGAAATGCTCACAACTGCGGTGGTTCGAGTCATTACTAATACTCAGAATCATTACCTTTTAAAGAAAGAAGAACTCTGAACTGTCTTCAAAATACAAATCTTGGTGTAACCCTTTCCCCTTAGGTGTCACTCGTCTGTGCAGAGGCCTCTCACTGGGCCCACGGAGCTGGGGACCCCGCACAGGCAGTGCGGCGGTCAGCACCCGGCGTGTAAGGGGCACCCCGCAAACGTGTGCTCAGTGAGCAGCTGACACCCGGAAACCGCTCTGCTGCGCGTCTCCGACCACCTGCTGTAGGGACACCACCCCACCCCAAAGTGCGGAGGGAACGCACGTGTTTTATCTTGGTCTCCTGTGGAAAACAAGTAAAGCTAAAGCAATATGCCCCTCAGCCGTCAAGGAGGGCAGCTGTTTCCGTGACCAACTTCTCTTGGAGTACACAGTGCCACCACACTGCTTGAATTTAAAAAAAAGGAAGAAAAAGGGCTGTTATTTGGTGAACTGGACTCAGGGACTGTTTACAGTTCTGTCTGCTGCTGTCCACACTCATTTAGAAGCCGACTAACAAAAATGACCTCAAGTGAAGGTCACAAAAATGCCAGCATGTGACTCTGGCCGGTGACACGGGTAACAGCACTTGACTATCGTAGACACTGAATGACCAACCACATTTCCCCAATACTGACATCGGCCACACTGAATTTATAACAGAAAAGGACTCCAGCAGTTTTCGGCAGACCATAAACTGGCACAGCTGATAAACTAAACTGAAGTCCATGTGAAATTATCAAAGAAAACACAGAATAAGTGTTTACCAAAAAGCTCTCATCCTGCCAATAGACAGCAACACCCTAGACAGTTACAGCTGAATTAGCAAAACACTGTGAATACCAAGTCATCTGAGTTTCTAAGAGTTGATTATTCCAAATCTATTACACCAAGGTAATAAGAATGAAATAGATTATTCACTGCAGAATTTTTCATTTGCTCACGTATTTATGACTATGTAAGAATACACAGAATCAATTTTATAACTAAAACTGAGAAAAGGTCAAAAACCATAAACAAACAGTAACAGTCAAAATTAATGGAGAAAAGCAAAGAGTAACTACATCTAAACACAATGAAAGGCATGCTCTGGAGAGGCACGGGTCTACATGGCCTGCCCGAGGGCCCCTAGGAGCTGTTCTACTAGAGACACAAAACCACCACCACTGAAAGGAAAAAAGAAAATCAAGACAGGAAAAAAGTACCAAAGGGAAAGAAATGAGAACATACCAAATCTAGAACAGAGATTGCTGGCAGAGCAGTCTGCTGCAGGTAACAGAGAAGGAAAAAAAAGAAAGACGAAGTGTGAAAACAAGTTCAGACCTGTCCTCCACCAGCGCCGGCGTGTTTGCTGCTCCCGCGCCCCGCCGGCGCCCGAAGGACACCCCAGTGAGAGCAGCAAACGCTACAGACCGGCTTCCCGAACTCCGAAATAGGAGAATGTCCACAAAGGTATTAAACACTTGAGTTTCATTATTATTCCTTCTTCTATGTAGAAAAAACTTTAAAAACTACAACTTCCCTGAGCTCTCTTACTTGGGAAACTAAGATATTCATCTTAAATATGATTAATGATAAATACAGATACTTTTAATTAAATCATCGTACAAAACTTTCCAAATGTCGTAATTCATACTAAGAAGCTTTGAAACAGAAACTGTTTGAACCATTTGGAAAACCCGACAGACCTTTATTACTAAGAATTCACTGCAAAGAATAAACGCAGAAATGCCACGGTGCAGGTGCTGACTTTTCACTAGGGGACACAGTTACCCCAGTGACGGTTACTGATGTCTACTTGTTCACCAGAGACATTGGCTGCACACTGGCGTGGACTGCAGCCAACGGCACGCTCTCCTGTTTTGGGGGGCGAGAGATCTGAGGCCGGGAGCACACTCAGCTCCTGGGATGACCTCCTGCCACTAGTGGCACCGGCCAAAGCAGAGGACGCTGCACCAAGCATTTGGGCACCGTGGGCACGGGGGGGGCCAGGTCCTGACCCCATGGTGGAGACTCTGCAAAGAATCCTAACACCGTAAGTGATCAGTTACTCATCCACCAGTTGCTCTTTCAAATAAAACAATACTGATGGTAAGCAGAGCTGTTCTTAAGGACGTTTATTACTGGTGACTCGGATAAAACCATAAAATCATGTCACAGTTAAGATTTGGGCTTTTAAGATACTGCAGTGGTCCTGCTGATTTTGGGACCGAGTTCCACATACTTTTTGCTGAGAATATGTGCATAAGACGTGTGTGACACGTTTCAGGAAAGTAATTCACAGGGAAAACTCGAAAAGGGATCAGACTGCTGGCTTTATGTACTAACAATTATCTAAGATTCAGCTGCATCATGATGTGGGAAGACCGAAACGTCTGACCGAACAGTGGTTTGTTTAGATCTCTAGTACAGACAGCACCCAATCAAAGTTGCAGTTGGAAACAAAACCCAGAAGTCACGCTCCAGGCTGCCTCTCCCAGAGCACTGCGCTGCGGACTCCCTAAAACCCACTAACGGGACCTGATCTGGTCAGTTAAATGCCTCTCTGTCGGGGCGCCTGGGGGGCTCAGTGGGTTAAAGCCTCTGCCTTCGGCTCAGGTCATGATCTCGGGGTCCTGGGATCGAGCCCCGCATCGGGCTCTCTGCTCAGCGGGGAGCCTGCCTCCCCCTCTCTCTCTGCCTGCCTCTCTGCCTACTTGTGATCTCTCTCTGTCAAATAAATAAATAAATTCTTTAAGAAAAAAATGCCTCCCTGTCAACAGTTCTCTTGACAGGGTAACAAAGAATCTTAAATTTGGCACCTTAACGATCTATTGCTTTCTACTAACATAAATTTCACTTGTTTAATTTGATTCAGAGGAACAAGTTACTTTTATCAAGTGGGGAAACGAATAATATCCTGAATTCTCAGTATCTCTAACCTTCTACTGAAACAGAGTAGCTTAGCTTAGGAAGAATCTGCCTCATCAAAAGGAGCACTCCGCAGAGTAGCTTTCTGGTACTGAGGTTCTCAGCAGTGCTCTGTCACCCGCCGTCCCGGGCTGATAATCGAGACCAGGGGTGAGCGCACGTCCCGCCGGCCGTCTGCGCAGGCCGGCTCCGGGGCGCACAGCACCCTGCAGCTCGGGGACCGTCTCCGGCAGCTCCGGCGTTGGACCGCACGGCTGCGCCACGAAGACGGCCTGTACGGCCCACGTGGCCTCGAACACTCACTCCCTGACCGTCTAAGAAAATGTTTTGCCAACCCCTGAGGAGGATTATTATCGGTTACTAACAAACTAGTGGTTATTAGCTTGTTTTCTCAACTGAAGCGTTAACGAGAAGGACGACTATGAGTCTGCTAACTGCAACGGCCAAGTGCCACGTGGACGGGGTTTACTCTTGGACGTGTACGCCTCTCACCCCGGCTCGCCCTCGGGGCGCCAGCTAGCAGCAGCGGGCGCAGCACCGCTCGGCAGGCCGGGGCCCTGGTCGCCCCCCCCCCGGGCGAGGCCGCCCCCACGAGCACCGCCCCGGGCACACGCGCCCACGGCACCTGGCCCCTTTACCCTTGCTCTCCGCTCAGCCTCGAGGCGCTGCATGATCAGCATGGTGTCCACGTCGTCATCCTCCTCTTCCTCATCATCCTCGTCCTTCTGTTTGGACTCCTGCAGCCTCTTCTGGAACTGCCACTCCAGCATGAGCTTCCGCAGGCGGTCGCTCTCCTCCGCGCTGCGCTCGGGCCTGCTCTGCAGCTCTTGGATCTCCCGGCTCAGCATGTCCACGATGTGCATCTGCTGCTGCTTCTCCAGCTTCTCCCTGGCGTCCCGCTTCCACGGGTCTGGGGACAGGCTGTCTCCCGACGACAGCTCCTCCTTGCTGACGGTGATGTACTGTAAGTCTCTGCGCTCGATCGTGCGGGGCTGCTGCTGGGGCTGCAGCTCCCGAATGACCGTCTCCTGGGGCCTCTGGAGCGTGGAAGGCTTTTCTGGCTTCACGTGTGGGACGGTCCCCGGAGAAAACGGGGCCGGGTTCAGGGACTGGGAGCGCATCTGGCCCAGCTTCCGCTCCTGCTCCCTGCGCTTCCTGTCCCGCTCCTCTTCCAGCCGGGCTTTCTCCTTCTCATACCAGCGCTGGTGCTCCTCCCGCTTCCTCCGCTCCGCAGCCGCCGCCTGAGCAGCTGCGGGTCCTGTCTGGCCGGCAGGAGGCGGAGGGAGAGGCAAGTCCATGGGGATTCCGTCCAAGTCCCCAGCATAGTGCGTGGGAGGCGGCGGGGGCGGCGGGGGCAGGTCTGTTTGGACTGGCTGGGTGACAGCCACCGGCATGGGCTGCACAGCGGCTGGCGTCTTCCAGCGCCCAGGGCCGCTTTTGGTCAGAGTGGACGCGGGGGTGCCTGACTTGGAGGAGTGGTCCAGGTGCTCCTGGCTGGAGGTGCTGGAGCCCACCGAGGAGCTCTGATGGAGCCACATATCGCTATCGGACTTGCGATCCAAGACCGCCTCGATTCGATGCTGCTCTAGCTGGTAAGCTTTATCCTCCCGAAGTTCCTCTTGGGAACGGGTAACACGCTGGGAAAAGAAAAAAGGAACACTGTTCTATTTCGGCTGCTTAGAAAAAAGTTACTAAAAATGCATTAATATTTCATCTTCAGGGAGAAAACACTTTAGGGAAATGTTATGGGAGCGCCAGAGAGGCTGAGACCGTCAGCTCGTGGCTCTGTGGGACGCTCGAAACGGGGGCACCACGTCGGGAGTGGGGGGGGGGTCAGGGCTTTCCCAGCGAATTTCTTTCTCTGTTACAAACAGGGTAGAGCTGTGCTTCCTGTCTGCATTGTGGGCAAACACACACACGGCACAGACATTCGGGTACTTTGTGGACGAGTGTGGCCTTCCCCACTCTCGCGTGGGTCCCTGCACACATCCGCACTGCAGTTCTTCCCGCAGCTGACACTGAAAGGATGGATGTGTTTAGTGTAATTACATGAAGAGCAATAAGATTTACGTCCCTGTAGTAAAATTCTGAGTAGGAGGCACGATCAGATCCGAACCACGTCAGCCATGGTTCCACCAGGTGACAACTGACTGTGGGGACTCTGACAGAGCTGGGCACGCGCCAGGACAAGCCAGGCATCGGGCGTCTCTGTTCCCATCTCAGAAACGTACAAAATGCACATACAAAAGTGTGTATGTGTGGAAGAGACCGAAACAAACACACTCTCCCATAGGGCTAGTCTCTGCACAAGGGCATGTCTAAAAGTAGTTTAATTGATAGAAATGATTCACTATGATGTCAAACATTTTTTTCCTGTCCTATTAATGTGCAGAAATTGAAGACGCAAATCTGGAAAATAAGCTGTTTCCTTTCCTTAAAAAATAAGCCAACAACAAAAAAATGAAATATCACTTAAAAAAAACAATAGCCTGAGAGAAGAACGGAACGTTTACTGCCCACATCTTACTGAATCTGTACAGTTTCTCGCTCACTGGGCAGCGAGTGTCTGGACCCTCGAACGAGGCAGGGGCTGGGGCGAACCCTGGGTGGTCAAAAATCCACATACAACATCTGACCCGTCCCCCCGACCTTAACTACTAACAGCCGACTGCTGACCAAAAGCCGGACGGAAACATTGGGTTGATCACCGCGTATTTGGTACGTCCTATTATACACTGCATTCTTACCATACAGCCAACTACAGAAAAGACGACATCATTAAGAAAACCATCAGGATGAGAACATACATTTACAGCTCTGTACTGAAAAACATGGACATAAAACTGGACACGAGCAGTTCAACCGATGCTGTTCAAGTCAACGGTATCGTTCAATTTCCTGCTATTTGTAGATCAGATACAAGAGGACGACGTCAGAGGTCCCGCCTCAGAGCTTCCAGCAGCTCCTCCTTCCCTGCTGCGGCACCAAGCCTCCTGGGTCACGCTCTGCTCTCCCCGCAGACTTCGCATGGCCCTGGGGCCCTTGCTGTATCTCTCATGTATCCCTTGCTGAAGTCCTACCCTGAGGCTCAGTCATGTCAAGATCCACTTAAGCGACCTGTCGCCACGCGGACCTCTCCGCGTCCCGACTTCCTCTTTGAGCTCAGTGACCCCCGAGGTGAGGCAGAAGCCAGCAGCAGACATACACCATGCACGTGGAGGCCTAATGATGGTATTCCCATAAAACAGGAGCAGACGTGTAGATGACCTTGATGCAGGGGAAGGAGAGCTTCCTAAAGGCTAACAAAAGATGCTAGAGGAAGCAGGGCACATGAGTGCCCCACTGTGAAGGAGACCTCTAGAGGAAGACCTCTCCTCCGCTAACTCCAGCTGGCCAGTGGAGCTGAGCACCCAGCGGTCCCAGACAGACTGGGCTTGTGGGGGTCATCAGGCCTCCCTGGGAAACCAGTAGGCTGGCCTGGTGGACAGGATGACAACATCTGTGACCTCAGCATCACTTTCTGTCCTCAGTGTGGCTCTTCCTCACTGCTACTCGGGGTGCCCCCAGGACTGTGAGCCCTCCTCTGTTGTACCGGCCTTCTCGGCTCAGCTCAGCCACGCTTTCAGCCCTGGGCTCCTCCAGCCACCCCAACTAAAGCACCACATCCAGAATTCACCATCCAGGACCTGTATTTGTTACACCTCTACGCACGCATCTGATTTCTTCTCCCAGTCTTTCACAACCCACCGTTATCTTTCCAAACAGAAAAACACACCTGATAATGTTCCCTCGCTCTCAACGACTCAGACGGACACTCCCTTCTCTACTAACTGGGATGGAACCCAAACTCTTCAGCTTATTGCTTCAAGCCCTTGCTGTGTGGTTCCAGGCTGCAAAGGCTGGCCACTGCCCCCCGCCCCGAGCTGTTCCCGCTCAGCGGCACTTCTCTGTGCCTTCTCCCTTGGTCTGAAAACCTCTTCTATTCAGCGCTGTGATGTAATGTGGGAGCCCGGGTGCTGGTCACACCTAGACTGACAGATGACTCTGCCACCAGCGGGGACCCAGATCCCCAGCAGGACTCACTGCACGTACTGACTTTATCCGTCTCATTTCCCAGCCACATGGTTAATTTCATGGGCAGGGACCACAGTCACGTCTGCACTCTAGTGCCTGGACAGCTTCCGGTACAAACGAAGACAAACACAATCACTCAGTTCTCACCCCTTGAATCCGGAATCCTGCCTCACAAAATGTAATGAAGGTGTACGATTACTAACCCTTCACTAATCCAACATCGAGGGAATAAAGCATTCCTTTTCATATTTCATGTTCCTTCCTATCCCCTCTTCCTCAGTTAACCAGGAAGCCAGGCAAGAAAAAAACTATCCGTCTCAGTTCTGTCCTACAGAGAGTCACCTGTATCTCTGAGATCATTCTGATCTCACCCCGTCAGACTGGTTTCTCTCTGCGGGCTGCGAATGTCCGCGGACTCCTTCTGTCTAACCTGAATTGTGACACTGGAATGATTCCTGTCTGTGTGCACGTGTGGCTTCTCCTCGTAATTTGGCCACTGGTCCTGAGGAGGAGCCAGCCGGTCCTGGGATTTGGAAGCAGGGAAGGTGAAATATTCTCTGGTGTACGTCTGAGTGGGGATGGGGTAGGCCTCAGGTCTCGGTGGAGGGGTCTGCTCCTGTAAAATGGGAAGAAGAAAGAAAAGTGAGCTTCTGGCAATTTGGACATAAACTAATTTCCAATGATCTGTTCTAAAATATAGTAGATACACTTAAAACGGAGTTAACAATTAAAAGCATTTGATCCTATACTGAGAACAACTAAAAACATTTTATTTTGCCCTGACTTCTTCACTTAAAGCTAGCTTCCTTATTATGTTGAAAGGGAAGAAGGCCTCCGGAATTCTGAACGCCGCTGACTGAATGCAGAGTGCCGAATGAGTGCAGAGTGGATGTGGGAGAAGACAGGTCAGGGACTCCACGGGAGGCCTGAGCACTGGTGCAGGGAGGATGCTCGCCTCGCTCTCGCACCTCAGTGCACAGGTTTCCGGTGGAGACAGACGTGATCTTGGCTGTTGTTCCGGGGGCATAAGCGCTCTTCCCTCCAGGGCTCGGAGGCTGATCTGTTAGAAAGAGGCAAGGAAAAGACGGTTTAACATCAGAGAGTCGAACTCGATGTCACGTGACAGAGCTCTTTGAGGGCCGTGAGCACGTGTCCTGCATCCTCCACCCGCCAGCGAGGAGTCAGCAGCGACAACCAGGAGCCCCCCGCGCCCTCCCCCCTCGTCTGCGCCAGCAGAGCTAGAGCTACAAGTGTCATCTGCAGACCAGGGACTGGCAGACAGTTCTGGCAACGGGACAGACAGTAAATGTCTTAGGCTTTGCACACCTTGTACGTGTTGCATACCCTTCTGCTGATTGTTCTTCTTGCTAACAACCCTTTAACAGTGGAAACAGCACGAGAGCTCCTGCTGGCAGTCTGCCAACTCCCGCCAGAGATAGTATCGATGTGTCTAGGGCATCCACTGAACCAGAGTGTTCTAACCTAGCTTTTACTTTCTGTTGGGAGAACATCACTTCTGATCCCGCTCACAGAGAGCACACCTCCGTCAGCCAGTGTGTGCAGGGAACCCTTTCACTCTGACAACTAAGCCGGCATAGGGTGACCCCCCAACACTGATGGTAGCCGTGCACGTCCGGGCCAGGAAAGGATGGGTAAGGTGACCCCTCTTACTTGCCACGTTGGGGCTGGATCGGTGATCAGCCCTGTTCTTCATCAGTCTGTCGTCGCCTGGCAATTTCTTAGGTTCGCTGTATTCTGCCCAAGGCAGCTGAGGGCTCTCAGGTGATCCGTTTGGAGCGGAATTATTATAGAGCTCGAAACCTTCACTCTTTGGTCGGGGTTTACCTGAGCCACGACGGTCTGAAACTGAAATCAAAGTATATTCAGGCTCTCCTCATTTGCTTAAAATTTTAAACACTCTATTTAGTCTTTAAAAGAAAGACGAATCTACATACATTTAAAATTTCATAAGATCATATTTTTAGTGGGAAAAATAATTTTTTTATGTAAGAGTAAAATCTTTCTAGACAATCTTAAAAGCAACATTTAACTGGCACTGATGGGAAAAGGTGCTCTTTCCAACCTTATCTTCTCATAAACTCCACCTGTTGAGTCATAAGACTATTTTTACAGTAACTTTCTAAAAGTGAAAGATAAATATACTTCCCTCACTTTCTAAAACACACTAATTCTTTTAGCAGCTGGTGGTGCAACTGTCCATGCTCTACTTTCGGTTTTCGTGTCCCCCTGTGTGGCAGCCCGGGTGTGTTCTCTGTTCCAACAGCTTTCCTCTGGTTTCCCTCTTGGAAATGACCACAAGCTGTGACGTTAGCCCACCAATACGGCAGTGTCATGAAAAAAGTGAGAAATATGCTGGGTCGAGGTCTACACCACAACTCATGGTTGTGTTAGGACACACTGTGTTTATTCCGGTAAACAGCAGGCCCAGGTTCTCAGAAGCTTCGGTTGCTGTCGTTGTGTTACCGTTAGGTCGACTTCAGGTCCTGGACTTGGAGGAAGCTCCTAGAACACTGACTGATGGGGAAGGGAGCTCCATCAAGGCCAGACCTAGCGGCTGTGCACAAAGTTAGCAAAGTAAATGCAAGTATATGATGATTTAAAAGATAATGTGAATCCTAATGGGTTTTTCCCTGTGATTTCTGAACTAATCCTTTCTAAAAACCCCTAAATTCCTATTGGTTTTATTCTGAGATTTTTGATGTAGGGACAAAATCATGGTTCCCACCAACAGATTATCTTATCCCAATAATCGAGCTTTTAATTTAAAGTGAACTACACATAACAAGATAATCACGTCCTGCACACACAGGACTGAAATAACTATTCATAAACACACTCCTATATGTTGTTTCAGTGGAGAATCCTGCTTGTTCTTTGAAGACTTTATACCCCGCCCGAATCACCCGCTGACTACCACTGAATGCCTCCAGCAGCGGCTCAGTCCCACGGGAGTTCCTGGTGGGCAGGAACTTGGTGAATCACCATGGGGCCAGACACTGGACGCTGCTCTTGGCTACTTATCCTGGGCATCTCGCAGGAGGGCTTGCATCCCCCGCTGGGATGCTGAAAGCAACAGCACCTAATTCCCAGAAATCTTGTGACTACGAAGAGGAGGTCAGGACGGTAAAATGCCTGGCATGTGCCAAGTGATCAAGACCAGCTAGCTATTACTGGCAGCAGTCAAGGAAGAGACGGCATGCAATTCTCCACCGCGAGCTCTTACTTCTTTGCATCATTGGGGATGGCTGATTGAGTAGGGTGGCGAGGCCGTGATAAATTGCTCCCTGCTTTGCTACTTCTAGTGTTACCACAGAACTTGTTCTTGTCATGAGTTCTGCCGCCCTAGGAAGAAGAGAGTAGCACAAACGTAAAGAAAATGAATTGCAGCCTGTGACCAGAGCAACCAACGGCTATTGTGAGTAAGCGTTCCGACCTTCGGGCCGACGACCTCCTGCCCAGTCACTTCCTTCCAAGAGTAACTGAGCACACATCTCCTGTTATCATATTAAGAACGGTCAGATGAGACTCAGAAATTCCCAGGACGTGCCAAGAGTATGTTTCTTTTAAGCTTCAAAGAAACTGCTCCAAACCAAAACACATGTTTATAATCTGCTAACAAATGAGGTGTCATGTACACTGGTTTACATTTAAAAAGGTGACGAGTAAGGGCATAGCTTTTTAACATTTTTTGTTTCCTAATTCCAAATGTGAAATATCCCTAAACATGTTAATGTTCAGCTGTAAGCAAGTACATAAACGATACCTTTCTTGAGAGAGTCCCACCAGACTGCGTCCGTCCACACTGAGGAGCTGGTCCCCGGCAGCCAGGCGTCCATCCTGTGTGCAGGCGAAAGGCACGTGTTTGGGGCGGTGGGGACGGCCAAGGGCAAGAGGAGCAAGAGGAAAGTCAAAGGTAAGGAAGCTCACATTTGTTATTTTCAGCAAACAGTCTACATGGTGTTTTATAACCACAAGTATCAGTGGGGCATTGCAGGTCATTTGTTGAATAGGACATCCTAAAAACTTACATCTTTAAAATGATACTAACCACATCCGCAGCACCTCCTTTTACAACAGACTTGACGTAGATTCCAAGTTTATCTTGACCAGCACCCTAAACAAAGACAAGGCAGGAGACACTGCTTGAAAATACACAGTAAAAAATACAATACTCAGTAAAATAAAACAAAAATTAAAAAAATAGAACAGTACACAAGACAATGGTAATGAAAGTCCTGGTTCTTGCTTTCGCATGAAAATTAGTACAATAAAATTAACACTCTATTTGGCAAATATAAAAGAATGAACAGGAAATGTACCTATTTTATGTTTCTAAATCAAGGAAAAGTACTCCTGAAAAATCGATTATCAATAAACCGGTTGATGAGAAGACTAAGACCTGGCATCCTAATGGAAATTCAAGATAAGCTCTGACAGCCCTAAGTTTAAGTGAGCTAAAGCTACCCTCAAGACATACACTGTTAATTACTTTGATACAAAGTGTATCACTTTGATACAAAGTAAAAAGCAATTTACTATAGTATTTTTATATTCCAGTATTTGCCTATATCACCTTACTTCCAAAGCTGTATTTTAAAATTTAAAACAAAAAAAAACTTCTTGTGGCATCCAGGAAGGGGGACTTAGGTAGCAAGAGAGGATTCTGTAGAAAATCCTGTGCATCAGTTCAGCTGAAGATCACGTATTAGAACTCTAGATGAATGCGGAGCTAGGCGCCCCGAGCCCCACGGAATGCTCGGCAGGACAAGCAGCTTCTGCGAAACAGGTTTAAGGAATACCTACAACTCTTGTACAGAATCACCAACGTTCTACTTGGACATTCCAACGAGAACATAAAAACCCACTAGGGACCATTTACTGGAACGGCCGCAGGAAGCTAGTGCATGCGTGAAATGTCACTTGGATAGCACTGCCAATGTCCCACAGCCGAGGACATGAGGACACGTTTCGTAGCTCAGGGTAATTGCGATAGTTATGAAGTACTGTGTCATAAAAGCAAAAATATAAAAAAGATATCCTGGAGTTGTAAAGACAGTGATTTCAATAAAACACTTAATTGAAACAAATCTTCTACAACACTCTGGAAGTACGTAATTTCCACTTGAAAACTCCTCATTCCTCCTTTTCGCTAACAGAGCTGGTTTGGAGGACGGTCTGACTGGGGAGCTCTGCTGAGGCCTGTGCTCGCTGTCCCCTCAAGGAAATCCAGCCTGTAGCGTGCCATTGTTTTGTGAGCCTGAAACCATCTATTATGTATCTCATTATGAAAATGGCATAGAATGTCTCAATTTAGCAAAACAACTCAATTTTGGGAACCAGTATGCTTCAAATTTCATGTGGTTACATTACCTGTGAGCTAAGTTTATAGAAGTTCTATACAAGGTAAAAATCCAGTCCTCTCTTTTGCAGCACCCTGTCTGGCCTAGGTTTTCCCCTGTGCTCAGCCTCATGCGCTCCTCGCTGTCTGTGCCCCATCCCCACGCTGCACATCCTCTGCCCCGCCCCAGACACCTGACTGCCGACCGGACGGACGCACGCCCCTCAGAAATCAGCCAGCACTTCAGTACAACAGGGTAAGCTAGTGCAAGCTGAGACCTCTGCCGGGTCCTTCTGTGCACACACACACGCACACACACGCACACCAAAAAGCACTGAGACAGCTGGCAAAGCTTGTCCTCTTTTGTAAATTTGAAATTTTACACACACAAAAAAATATATATAGTGGCACTCAATAAATGGCAACTTGTTGGATTTTGGCCTGGTACTTAGTGAGAGCGCGACAGATCAACAGCGAACCCTTTTACCTGACTTCACTCAGGCCAGTCCTGGGTCTCCCTGAACGGAGGGCCCTAACATCCACTCGGGAAATTCCTTCCAAGCCAGCCCCACCCCCACTCCTTCTGTTATGTGACACAGGGTACTCCCTTGCATGTAATTAATTACATGATTTTTCCCTCAGTACATTCCATACTTTTATGTAATCTGTGACGGGCTGCTTAATTCAACAACTCAGCTGTTTAAATGACAATTCCACCCCTTCAGCAAATATTCACTGACTCTCCACCCTGGGAAGGGGCCTCCGTTCTACGCTCAGCATGAACGGTAGCTTCCCCGCGATACCCGTCCCTTCTGCTTTCGGCCCCCCGTTCAGACCAGGAGCCACACCCCTGAGTGGAGCTCCCAGGCCCCATATTCCATCTGAGACAGCTGATACATGCTGCCCTCTACGAGACTCCCCAGGAACTGCAAGCACTGCGCAAATGACTGGAAACCCCGCAGCACCTTCAGAGAGGCCGTTCAGGATCCTACATGAGCTGGGAGGTTTACAAAGTCTACGTTCAGATATCCAAGTAAAACTGATCACGTAATATAGATACTGGACGGCATCGTGACCGTCACATCATTAAATATAGACACAAGTGTCCAGCATAAATGTGCCAACAGTCCCGGCAAGCCCTCCTCGTGACTGGCCCGCTGGTCCCCTCCGTGGTCCCGGAGCACACCCCGCGGGGCTCCTGGCCCCAGGCTGGCGCAGCTGCCCGCCCACGCCCCGCACCCCTGACCCCGAGTTCAGGTTCTCACCCCTCTCATGACACACTATGCCTGATCCACATTCTCCTTCACGTGTCCCCATTCCATCCTGTTTCTGTGTTCCTGCCTTTGTTTATGTTGTACTTTGCACAGAAAACGTCTGATGCAATGTGTCTGCCAAAACGCTTTCGTCATTCGACTCCTGGGCTCACCTGCCACTGTTTGCCAAGCCACGTACCTTCCCGACACCAGGCAAGATACAAGCTCTTTCTCACCATGTTCCGAATGGTTCCTCCATACGCCGGCTGCCGACAGTACAGGTGGCTTTCCCCCGCCTGCCTTCCCCGGCCGCTGCCTCCTAGCCTCCCACCATGTGGCCAAATGCCTTCCTCCCGAACCCGCCACCAGGCAGTGTGAAACCCCACTGAGTGAATGGATTAGCGTTAGTGTTGGTGGGTCAGGAAGCGGCTGCTGCAGCTGCCACCGACTGGACACTGGAACGCTTCTCGCCTGACTTAAAGTGAGGAACTCTCAGCGTCTCTGGCTACGGCACCACAGGTACTGTTCCCAGAAGCAGCTATCTTCCACTACCGTCGGGTAAAGGACGGTGCGAAAGGCACAGCATTGAAGAAATGCTACGATTTTTCTTACACGATGGGAATTTAAGTTCTAAGCTACAATCACGTCTTTAATTCCAAGTTCAATTTATCAGTGTATCTGCTACTCAGAAAAGGAGATCTTCATCTAAGGAGTTAGGAGACAATAATTATTAGAGACCTCAACTGCAAAGGCCCAGTAGGCTTCTAAAACGTCCTTTTAAGGTTGGTCATACAAATGGACTTTAATTAAGTCACTGATGGTACATGATGAAATACATTAAAAAAATACTCTTAGAATATTCTAAAGAGGTATCCAAGCTTTGGTTAGCATTTGAATCTTACTAAGGTGGTCTCAACCGTGCACTACGTACCTAGAAATAGTCTTTATTTAACACACCCACTGCTTACATTTCTGGAAACACGTTGCCATTCCGCTAACCTTTAGCCTTCCCGCAGACATGGCCCCTTTAGCAGACCTACTCCATCGAACTCCCTTCCCTCCTTCCATTCTGGTCCTCTCCCACCTCTGCTCATTTGAATTCTATCTGTACTTCATGTGCGGCTCACAGCTATAAACTGGACATAAAAAACTGCAAGTACAACTGCTGTGCAGAGAAATGACCCGTTCCACTGGTTATTACTGCAGAAAAACAAAATTACAGATGAATACTCAGAAATCAAAGAAGTCTAAGGAATTTATTTTTTTAAAGATTTTATTTATTTGACAGAAAGAGAGAAAGAAAGTACACGCACACGAGTAGGAGGAGGGGCAGAGGGAGAGGGAGAAGCAGACTCCTGGCTGAGCAGGGAGCCCGACGGAGGACTCGATCTCAGGACCCCGAGATCATGACCTGAGCCCAAGGCAGATGCTTAACCGACTGAGCCCCCAGGCTCCCCAGAAGTCTAAGGCATTTCTAACTATACACACACATACACACACGTGTGTATATACATAAAACCAACATGTGTACTTTCAACCCCAAATACCACAATCTCTGACCAGCTCGAAGAGGACCCGATGTCTCCATCTGGCCACAGCTGCTCTGGTCTGGAATGTCCACCCTGGCCGGCTGAACAGAGGGGCATGTCGGTCGCTGCTGCTTCATCCCTGCTCACGATACTTGGACTGGGACCAGGGCAGCTCTTAGGAGCACTGAAGCAAACTTACCACCTGTCAGGTCACAGTAACTCATCAACATTATGAAGCTCTCACTACCTGCCCCACTTCTTCTGAATAAAAATAAGATTATACACTATGATAAAAATGGTATAAAATAAAATTCTTTTAGAACCATTAAACCACTTCTGTCTTATTTCCAAATAATAATGCGCACACTAATCTAGCCTAGAAAAACTGAACTCTGTATGACAAGTCCATTCCTTTTCTTTTTTCAAAGATTTTATTTACTTATTTGGGAGAAAGAGCAAGCGCACGAGGGGAGGGGAGGAGCAGAAGGAGAGAGAGAAGATTCCCCTTCAAGCAGGGAGCCCAACACGGGTTTCGATCCCAGAACCCTGGGATCAAGACCTGAGCGGAAGGCAAATGTTTAACCGACTGAGCCCCCCAGATGCCCCAAGTCCATTCTTTTTCTAATTAAGAAAGGAAAATGGGGTCCAGGAAGTTTTTACTGCTACATACCAAAGTAACACATGTGTCAGTAAAAGAATGAGCTATATAAACATTAACCAAATATCAGCGGAATGGTATTAGACACTAATAAGACTGTGCTGTCCGGTACGGTGGCCACAGACCACATGTGCCTTTATGGAGTCCTCGGAATGTGGACATGTGGCTAGTCGAAGCTGAAATGTGTATTAAGTACACAATATACCCAGGTATCAAAGCTTTGTATGGAAAAAAGAATCTAAATATGTCATTAATGACCTACATTCATCAACTACATGTTGGAATTGTAACATTTTGGATATACTATGTAAAATAAAACACATTATTAGAATTAATTTCAGGGTTTTTTTAATGTAGCTAATAGAACATTTAAAATTACCTTTGTGACTCACACATTTTATTGGATAACACTATTCTAAAACTATAGACTTTTCATTCTATATGTTATTAGTAACCACAAGTACTAGCAATAAATTTATAATTATGCAGAAAACTGGGTAAAAACAAGATTTTCACAATATATAACATTATGCATCCTGATTTCCAACCATGGGAAGAGTAACCATAATCATTAAAATGGAAAGGCTAAATAATTTTAAGAATTACTTGTTTAAAGCTACCTAAACTGGTATTTGAAGATATTTCTGTATTTTTAGTCTTTTATTTGTAAAATTTAAAAGATTAATCAGAATCATCCAGAATTATCCAGTCCCCATTTAACAAATCAAATTTCTTTTTTTTTCCTTTTTTTAAGATTTATTTATCTGAGAAGAGAGTGCGTGCGAGCACAAGCAGGGAGAGCAGCAGGGGGAGAAGGAGGAAACCCAGGCGGCCCCCAAATTCCTTTTGTAAAAGGGTCTCCTGGAAAGCAGTTATATATTTCAAAGGCACCAGGAATTATGAATGACACGAAGTACAATTTTGGAATGTAATTAAACTAATGAGAAGTAAATTTTTAAGTATCAAAGCCGCATTTTCCCTTCCGAAGACGCTTGGAGACTAACGCGGCGGTCCCGGGCCCGAGCTGCTCTGTTTGGGGTCTGTGAGCCCCGACATCACCCCGACTCCTGGGGAGTACAGAGCGGTAACCAATACGCCCCAGCCGGGCCAGGCCAAAAACAAGCGCCAAGAGCTAGAGCCTCAGCCCTTAGAAAAGCGATTATAGTGAACTAGCAGAGATCACCACATGCGAGATCTGAGTATTTAATCTTAACTGCACCTTGACTCTGCTCCTCTTTCTTTTCAAAGGGAAAAGAAGAGGGACTGGGGAGGGAAGTGGGATTACTGAGGAAGAGGAGGGCAGGGCAGAGGAGGAGAGGGTTAGCAGAAGTGTACTGGGGTTTCCCTGTGGAAAAGGGCAGAAGAAGAGTGGCAGTAAGTTAACAGAAAAGGTTCCCAAATAGAACGATCGAGGCAGAAATAAGAACTCAGCGGCTACATGCCACACATTCCCCAGAACTTGACCAAACGCGCCCGTGGCTTAGCTGCTTACGTGTTGGATGCGGACCGGCTACAGGGACAAGGCTGCCCCCGGACAGCTGGCCTCTGCTCCCGCTGGCGCACCTTCGGGAACACGGGAGGGTGAGGTCCTCTCACCCCGGGCACGGAAACTCAGTCAGGAGGAACCTACGCCTCACGCCCAGTCGCCAACGGAGCGTGTGGGGGAGTTACGACATGACTAACAGCATAAAAACATCACTAACACACAGTCCAAAAAAAAAAAAAAGCAGCAGTAGGAGGAAGGAAGATATGCCGGCAGAGAGTCAAGCCTATTGTTCCCAGGGCTGGAGACCCCGACTGGGCTCTTTACTGAAGGTTCCAGAACAATAGTGGGCTGGGAGGACCCGAGAGCCCAGCAGCACTTAAACTCATCAGGATGTTCGGTACAGCGCTCTGCCCACGTGCTCCTTTCTCAGCGTCTGAAAGCAGCTTTATTTCTCATCAGACAAGGTATTCTGATTCGCAAACTATTAAAACTCAGACGAGGGTTTTAAAAACACTGAAAAGCTCTCTCTTCTTGCTAGGAATTACCTTAATTTTGAAACAACCAGTTTTAAAACTCTTTCTTGATACCCAGCCCACCCTCGACAAGCCTGAGAGTGCGGGCTGGGTGCTCCCGGACAGGCATGGTCCGCAACAAGCCCACGCTTGGTGTCGGTGAGCCAGGCTCCAGGTCCGGCTCTGTTCACCGCTTACGCTCTGCAGAGAATACAAAACACACCCCATCTATCCTTTCCCTCTTTATAAAATGAAGGAAATGAACGAAATAGGGGACTCTTAAGTTGGGTCCCTCGGATGGGCTGCAGGGGGTCCGCGGCTGTGTTTGCACGGCACGGGGGCAAAGGCGCGGCGTTTTCCCGAGATCTCAAAGTGCTCTGGGAATGAAGAGAGTGAGACCAGTGCAGGCGAGCTCCTGTCCACTGCTCAGGCAGGTATGCCCCATGCGGGGGCGAGGCCTGACTCCCAAGCCTTGGCTGAGAGCAAGTGGGCGAGGCCGAGGCAATCTGAACCTTCCTCAGACTGGGATGCCCCACAGCCGATCCCCTGTGTCCAGTGAGCCACATAAAGATCATTTCTTACCACGTGTCCTATCATGTGAAATAGTTCTGCTTTAAAGCATTAACGTTTAATGTTTCTACTACGTTAATACTATAATAAAATTCAGCAATTTCATCAATGCAAGAAACTAGTGCTTAGACCATTACTATAAAATAGATAAAAAATTATTCTCTTATATAATTTACTATTTTGCTTTTAAAACAAAAATATGAAACATTATTTCCAAACTCATGAACAACAGCCATGGAAGGCACTGCACTAGTCGTTTCATACAACCTAAGGGAAAATTATTTCTGGCACTTCCATGAAAGAAATTCTGCAGTCACACTGGGTACTTTGAATGATTTTAAAAAGGAACCAAAATTTCCTGACTCCATCTTTTTGACTAGGTCTTTCCCATGTGGTTACAATAAGGATATTAAAGAATGTGAGAAGAAAGGTCTCAAATTCTTCAGAGGACTTAACTGTAGTTTATCATGTCAGGAATTTACTCTTCTAACAGTGAGAAGGTGGTATATTAATAAACATTGTTTTCATCTTCTCCTTTTTAAGGCACAGGAATCTTTTTTTGTGTTTTAAGCTAATTAGGATTTAAAGACTTAAAATCAGTATATAGTCTAAAAGCACAAACTGAAACACCTTTAAGACACTATTCAACTGTTCATTTTTAAATAAGACAGTAACATATTCTAAAGTATCTTTAAAATGGTCATTTTTAGCCTCACTTGTAGCAAAAATGGGTTTCAGAGCCAGTGAAAGCCCCCTCACGCATCCGCGGGAAGCTCCCCCGAACGCTCGACCCGGCGCGCAGCGTCACCGCAAGCCATCCTCACCGCAGCATGATCAACACGACTACACGTATGGGTTTTTTTCTCGTGCGAAAAGGATATAGGAACCTTTTCTTCTTATGAACTTTAAGAATGTGCAACATGAAAATACAGAGCAACAAACCCCTGGGTGTGTAATTACAAGTTACAGTAAGCGGTTGCTTCATAAGCGAGTTAATTATTGGCAAGTTTCGACAAGTTCTAATGGCAGCGGCCGCATTCCAGGGAGGATCACAGTTAGGAGTCCGCCCGAGAACATCCACGACACAACAGCACCCTGAAGAAACTCACCACCGATCCTGTTCTTCCGACAACAGAGAACCACATTCTGATCTCAGGACTACAGCGACTTCTCCAGCGAAGGGAAAAAACAACGATCGGCTTCCCTTGGTTTCCCACAGCAGCCGGAGCTGGTCTCTGAGGACTGGGGTCCGCACCGCTCCGAGCGGGACATCGGGACACCGCGCGGCACCTACCAGCCCGGGCTGCAGTGAGCGCCGCACTCAGACTCTTACGTAACCAGTAGGCTCTAACTTGCCTTCACTTTGTACTTTATTAAACTTTAAAAAGAGCTAGGAAAATAAAGAGGGAATTGTTTGTATTTTAAAAATCCAAATTAAACAGGAAGCATCGTGTTGTCCCACAGATGAGTAAGAAGGAGCATACTAAACGTCCCTAAAAGCAATGGTTTAGAAAAGTAAACTGCACACACGTACTCTTCCAAATCATCTGGATTTCATAAACTGAACCGCAATGTGGAAGGCACGTCGGGGAGCTGAACATCAAAACATCATCCAGGCTCACAGCAGCTAGCCACACACTAATTAGGGAAAAAATAAAAAATGACTGGGCCAGATACAAAGACCACAAGAGCTTAAAGAAAACACAAACTATACAGACGCCGGTAATAGTTACTGGGGACTCCAGGCTCTTCTGCGCCAACCGCGCAGCTACAAGGGGGGATCGAGACGATGGGCGGCACCGTGCCGCCAGTGGGTGCCAGGGCAGACCCACCCCAGCCTCCTCACGCTCGTCTGGCGTGATCTGCTCGGGGCTCCAAGGCCGAGAGGCGCACATGCAGATCCCGCGCCACCGGGCCAGCAGAGGAGGCGAGCGAGCCCTGGCAAGAGGGACGAGACGACTCCCAGTCATGCTGAAGCCTCGCCCGCCCGGGCGCGGGCCTGCCTGGCACTTAAAACACATTCTTGAAATCCCGAAAACAAAGCTCTTCTATTGTTAGAACTGATGCGGACCCATGCGACCTATCAGCCTCACAATGCTGCTTCAGCGATGCGTGGAAATTAAAGGACTTCTGATTTTTATTGCTGAATGTTCCTTTCCTAGCACCAAAAACATTACAAGTAAGTCGGAGAAAAACAGGTTACTTCGTGAAGCAACTGGGAACCGTGAGATTCATGTGTCATTTCAAGAGCAGGCATGAATGCCCTGTTCCTGTCTCCAAGGGGCACTGTCCTTCACAGACCGTGCCCTGAGTTACTTTCTCTAGAACATCTCCCTGCGTGCTGACATCCAAATTGTGTCTCGGGCTCTGAGTTTCTGAGTTCCATACCCATATATCCAACCGCTGCGTGATGTCCTCACTCCCCTAGCTAGACCGTGTCCCGGCTCTCAAAGGCAGCATGTGCAAAACTGAACACCTGACGCTCTCCCTGCCGACGCCTCACCCCTGCCCCAGCCCCGCTTTCAGGACGCGCCACGTCCACACGCTCCACGGCTGAGGACAGGGGCGCCGTGCGTCCTGCTATTTCACTCTCAGCCCCTATAGCCAATTCACCCATCACACGGACAGCTGCGGTACCACAAGCATGCCCCAGCAACGAGACCGAGTGCCCGACCTCAGCGACTGTGCTCTGCCCCGCGCGGCCGCTCCCCGGGGCTGCGCCTCTGTCACCTCGCATCGGGACGCTGCAGAGCTTCCTTACCACCGCTCTGTGGCCACTGCGGAGCCCCTCGAGCCCGCGCTCTCTCCGAAGGACCAACAATCAACTTTCGAAACCTCACTCTGACCCTGTTGCGCCTTTATCTGAACCCCTTCAACGGCTACTTCTCTGAGCGATGCCCGCCGAGATCTCAGAGACTCTAAGTCCCTCTGAGACACAGTCACACTCCCGCCCCGGGCGGCAGCCGAGGCCGCAAGGCCCACAACGCAGAGGACACTTGCCACCTGGCCCCCGCAGGAAAAACGCGACGACTCTGCCGTACAAGACGCGGTCCCACCTCCTCTCTCCCAGAGGCACCCCGGAAGGCTGGCCCCGGAAACTGTGCTCCAGCCACACGGCTGTGCCTTTGCCTGTGGCCCCTCTTCTGAAATTCTCTGCCCACCATCCCCTACCTGGCTAATATGTGCCTTCAAGTTTCAGCTTAAAAGGCATTTCCTCAAGAAGGCCCTCACTGATCTCCACTCTCCACTGGCGTTCAGACATTCAGTAAATATCCTTGAACAATGACCTCTGATGTCATGCACTCATTCCTATTTATTTTTGCTTCAGCCCTCAAGTGATCAAGGGTTTATGTGCTGATAAAGATATTCTCGGTGGGAGAAACTATCACGAGAACCAGGTGCATACTTAGTTTTATTAAATTTATTCTTTAATAAGCTAATGAATTCACCACCTTAGCATTAAATCTGGAATCTCTTTTCAAAAAACTTGTATTATTACTTTTCTTCTAGTTCTAAACTTATACTTTCACTGAGGAAAGTATTTAAAAAGGCCAGAAACAAGAACAGAGTGGGAATCTCAGTCTAGGAAAGGAAGGAGCAGGCCCTCACGGCCTCCCTCCCACGGGGTCTGCTAGGGGAGCAAGGCACGCCGGGGTGAGGACACTGAGCGTGTGCCCCGGGTCCCGGGCTCTCCGGCCCTGCGGCACGAGCCGGCGGCGGGAAAGAGAGCACGCCACCGGCAGAGACAAGGCAGCAGCCGGCTGCCGCAGACGCAACACACGAGCCACGCTCTCCGCTCCAGCTTCGGGCGAGAGAAAGGCGAACTTTCGATTTCTATCCAACTTCCTGTGTTGTTCCTGTCCCCCACGGAGCCCCAATTCTGTAATCCTATACCCCAATGAGAAATGCTAACACTGATATTTTCCCGTTTTTCCTACCAAATCTTTTTTGTTTTTTAATGTGTCAGTACAGAAAACAGCACCAACAGACCCCTGGAGACGTCAAGGTTAAAACGTGAAAGTTAGACTCTATTTTTATACGGCAGACACCTAGTATTCTGTTGGAATAAGCTGTGCCCTAATGATGAACTACTAGTTTCACGCGGAGTTTATTACTCCAGTGTTAGCAAAAGGAACAAAAGACTTCCCCTTAAGACTACTCTGTAACCTGGAGCTAAATCCTGTGTGTTCCCTTACGTGAGGACATGTCACCGTGCTACCACGATGTCAGCACAAGTCACAGAGACTTCTGGAACAGCAAGGATTCCAGAGTCCTCTCTGTCTCTACGACCAAGTACTTGTACTGACAAGAGAGCACGCCGTGTTCCCCATGCTTCCTTGCGTGAAGGCAGGTGCACACGGACGGCGCGGGAGCCCCGAGGGAGGGGCGGCCGCACAGGTGGGGGTGTAAGAGGTGAGCAAGCGCAGGGAACCACCAGCAGGACAGAAACACGGCTGCGCGGCCAGCAGCAGGGCAGGGGGCGAAGGCCGCGTGGACCAGCTGTCGTCCGCGGTCCCGGCCTGAGCAGCTCCACGCAGAGACCTCCTCAGGGGGCCTCAGCGGAGGTCCGGCCCTCCGCACTCGCTCACTGCCGTCTCACCCCTCCCCCAGCTGCAGTCTGTGTGAAGGTGGATGGGCCCCTCCCGGCAGGGAGAGGACTCTCCCCGTGGCCTGCATCTGGAACCATTCCTGGGGGAGAACGAAGGCCTGCGGCCGGCGCCCTCCCTTCTGCCTCTCCCCCACAGGCACAGCTAGTGAATCAAGGCGTGACTGTGACTTCAGCCGGTGTCCTAGTCCTAACCTAACCTAACCCTGTCCTAGTCCTAACCTCGTCCTAACCGCCCGCCTAACTGCCACGCAGCCGCAGGCGAGAACAGAGGCCAGAGGGGAGGGCGGGGCCAGGGGCCTCACTGTGTACGCGAGGCCTTTACATGTTACAGGAAAGGATCAAAGACGCTTAGGAAAATCAGACTTGAATCTTCAGAAAATAGGTGGTTGTGTACTGAGAGAGGGCACAACTTTCTAAGCTGGGAAAGATGGCAGTGCCGATCAGCGATGGCCTTCCCACCCCACAGGTTAGTACTTCAAATCCCAAGCAAGACGAGCTCTGGAGAGAAGATCCATGTGTATAAACACGTAACAGGAAACATGCAGGTTAAAATTTCCCTGTGTCTCTGAGTGTGGCAAGGTAATTGTTCATCCTGATATTTTTTTTTCCCCTAAAAATGAGCATTTGATTCAGTTGGTAAGCAGAGAAAATAGTCTATGTCTAATACCTGCCCATTCACAACTGCAAAAGTTTTGAGTTGTGCGTCCATTACATTAGAATAGTCTGGAAATATGGCCCACGAGCATGACCCTCATCAGGAGTAAGGGACTCTGCACCATGATCTGGGCTGACAGGTTCTGGACCCACGATCCGGCCCAGCCTGGGCAACTCCCACGTAACCAGGCACCTCAGAAGCAGACTACTGCGCCCTCTGCCCCTCTGTACACACCCGACACAGGCTCCCCTTGGCCCGCTGTCCCCGGCCGGAGCCCCACCAGGGTCCCAGGCTCTTCCGGTCACCCTGCATACCGCGCCTTCCTGAAACGTCAGTTCCACCACGTCCCTTTCATTTCTATCTGGGGCCTACAAGGCGCAGTGCAAACCCCTCACGTTTCAACCAGGGGTTTCCAGAATCAGCCGAGCACCACTCTCCCTCAGCCGAGCGGGTTTCAAATGACCGAGACACAGCCCGCAGCCTGGCATCGCGCCCGCTGCTGCTCCCGACTACGGACTCTAAGGCCGGCCGGGACGCCCTCTGTGTGGAGCTGCAGCACCCAGCGCGCAGCGCGCCCACACGCAGCCCAGGGGACGGAGGCGACCTCCTCAGCCCCGCCGCACACCGTCTGGAAAAGAGCGCCTGGACGGGGACGCGGAAGTCGGCCTGGGGGACGAGTGTGCGGGTACGCGTCTGTGCACCAGCACTCGAGGAGCTGTCCGAGGCCCCGCTCTGACCCTGTGGGAGCCCTAGCTCCTGTCTCGGGCTAAGGGACCCCCTTCTCCCGCACCTGTCGTGACTCCCGGAGCTAAGGGACCCCC
>CM052886.1:1041067-1064252 GCA_028534135.1 Potos flavus
ATCGCATTCACCGTGATAAACGGCCCAGGCGACGAGCAAGGATTACAGATGCGGCTCATGGGGTAACCTGGCAAAAGGTCAGTACTCTCGCCTCCAGAGCCGCGAAGATGAAACTAGTCATAAACGCTATTTAAACATTAAAGAACTTAATTTAGAAAACAAAACTACACTTCCATTACTATCAGATTAGAAAAACCCAATCATAAAAATGAAATTAAAATGTTATTTTATTACCTTTCAAAATAAATTACTAGGTGTTTTTTAAAGAAGAAATGTACACTTATCTTACACCATCTACGGGGAGATCAGTGAGAGACAGCTATAACAAAGATGATCTGACATCTGTCTCCTGGGAGAATGCAGGGGTCATGTGACGTCAGGCCACCCCGTGATGCGGGCGGCCCTGCTCCAAGAACTTTGGGGAACGAAGTCACGGCTCAGGGACAAGGCCAGTCCTTGAGCTGATCCCTGAGCAAATGAGGAGCTGCCCACTGAAGGTCCGTTATACACGTGCCACACCTCACCCGAAGGGGACGCAGTTACAGAGGGAAGCTACCAGTGCGTACACACTAAGGAATAATTTACTCAAATATGCAAGTAGAAGGCACACTGCCAACAATGGTAATTATATACATGTGGGTTGTTCATTCAGAACCAAGGTCAGTGAGAGAACACTTGAAGGAAAATAAGTAAGATTTGGTGACATTACAACTTTTTTTTCTCTTAGATTAAGACTTGAAAGACTTGAAAGCTCCTGCGGGATCTCTGAATACACTAGGAAGATGAAGAACCCGTGATCCCATCTAGAAAGGTACTTGCTGTCCTATAAAATCTGGGAGCTGGGAACGCTATCACTCGAGCTGTGGCAAACAGCTCGAGAGGCCGAGAGCGCGAGAGGCACCGTCCCCGGGGCAGAGGCTCCAGGCGGCTGGCTCTGATGTGGCGGGGCCGCTGGCCGCTCCTCGGCCGCTGGACACGGTAGGACACACGCTCCAGTCCAAAGCAGGCCACTCAGTCATGACAAATAATGACTTGGAATTTGATGTACAAAACACACAGTACATGCTTTATTTTATGTTAAGTATTGCCACCTTACACAATCTATGTTTTCTTAGAAATTAGACACATAACAGGTGCAGTTTTGACTGACCCCTGATCAATATTTTCGGGTCGTACAAGGAAGTCTCTGAAGCTTCAGAAGCTATCTGGCTGTGTTTGCACACCAGAACCTCTAACCCTTGGCCCAGGCACACTGGGCAATTCCCATCGGCGGACAGGGGAAGAAATGGCCATGTGCAATCACACATAACACACTGAGCCCGACCCACAGGAACCTGGACCAAAGTACAGCCACATCTGTTTGCTCCTTCCAACCCTTAAGTGGCTTAAAAGATGAAAATGACAATTACAGGAAAATACGTAATGTGAGAGGTATTTAAATGAAACTCAACAACAGAGTTCGAAAAGGAAAACTTTCATTTGTTTCTATTAATCAGATATGGCAGTCCATGGCACAGGGAAACATTCTTTGTTGTTTAAAACTCTCTGCAGGAGGCAAAGCAGAACTTTCCATAAAATGTATGAAACTAGTAAGCACTAGGACTGACTACTCTTTCAAAAGATACAAAATTATCAGCAAGTGATTTGACAAATATTTAAAACAAGGTAGAACCATAAGGAAAAATATTTCTACCATAGAAATACATTTTCTAATAAAATTCATAAGGGTATCGTATTACTATCTTTTAAAAATATGTATTAACATTAAGGCTGGTATAGCTGTGGGTAGAAATATTTTTGTTTGTGGACAAAAGTGTACAGACATGGCCTAGAAAAAATAGATATATATAAATCCCGGTTTAAGATTTTTTAAAATAAAATCGGTATTTAAAGGTGATTTTAAAATATTCTTATCACAACAGTGCTCACTATAATCAAGGAACGAGTTTGCGTTACATCTTCACACCGTAAGGGACACAGGTCAGTGTGGACCCTGCCCGTTACTCTCGCGATACTTGCCACATCTGTGCTCTCGCGCAGAACATGGCTCTCGTAATCTGCACCTTCAAAGTAGATCGTCCAGGTACCTGGCGAGCGTGTATGAGGAATCAACCTGCAAAATCCTGAGGAGAAAACAAGCCAATTATAAAACTGAAAAGCATGGCATGTCAGCCACAAAACCTTCAAGAAGGGCGGCAACATCACAGGCCAATGGCTTAGTATCTACAGACGACCTTTATTTTTCCTACTCAACATACACTTATTCCCTCTGGAAATGGAACTACTGGACATTTAAAATCATTGTTTTGGTCCAATGGAATTCAACACCAAGCTGAAAAGTGAAATTGGTCTCCCCTTCTTGTTTGTCTCAAAGAACTTTTCTCCTTACTTCTACGAGAAATCACTGAATTGCACTGTAACTCCTTCCTTGCTGAGCGAGAGCTCCTCAATAATACCCAGAATGCCTGTCACAACGGAGACTCGAAACAAGACTAGTTCACATGTCTGCCCACAGTGCCACACCCTGGGCCCTACGGTTTTCAGGCAAGACAGTGTCTGACGTGTAGGATGGACCCCTTCTCACGACTCTGTCCAAATTTCCTAACCAGTCACTTTAAGTTTCTTACAAATAAATTTTAGAATCATTTATAATGTTTTAAAAAGTATCTATGATATTCTCATCATGAACAAATGACATCTTTACAAAACTAAGGCTTTCAATTCAAAATATGTCATTCTTCATTTAGCCAGATCTTATTGTGTTTCTCTGGACCTTCTTGACAAAGTCGTTATCACATAGGCCTCGCACAATTCTTACATTTTCTCCAAAGCGGTCTGGCCTTCCTGTTACTAGCAGCTGAACGGTTCTGAGAAGCACAGCCCGTGCCCGACGTCACACGGACGGCTCAGCACACAGCCTCAGCTAGTCCTGGGGCCTGGGACTGGGGACAGCCCTCGCTGGCACCCGCCAGCACTCTCTCCCACTCTAGGATTCCACCGGTGAGGAAAGTTCACCCGTTATTTTTGGGCAATTACGAGGTTTTTTTGCAGTAAGCGGAAAAAGGAGACGTCAAAAGAGCACATTTAAAATAAAAATATAGGGGCACCTGGGTGGCTCAGTGGGTTAAAGCCTCTGCCTTCGGCTCAGGTCATGATCTCAGGGTCCTGAGATCGAGCCCTGCATCGGGCTCTCTGCTCAGTGGGGAGCCTGCTTCCCTCTCTCTCTCTGCCTGCCTCTCTGCCTACTTGTGATCTCTCTCCTCTCTGTCAAATAAACAAATAAAATCTTAAAAATATATATATATTAAAAAAATAATAAAAATATAAACTTATAGTCCTTTTTTTTTTAAATCACTGTTTCAATCCAGTTTCATTAAAATATAACAACAACTTCTCTTTCCCCCGCTTGAGGGGACTGTGATTATCACAATTTTGAAATGAACAGTTTTTTATTATTTTCTTGTTTTATTCAAATGCCAAGGCTAGATCATACATCAAGCAGACATTTTCTGCTCTCTTGGAAGGAATGCGTCTCAGATCAGGTATGAGTCCGTGCTGGTTTTATAGCCTTCTCTCACACAACTGTGTTATAGCACAAAACAAAAGGAACATAAATTGAGAGCACATAGTAGTTCTTTATTTGGCTTACAAAGAATTGAGCGTGAAGAATTAAAAACACTGATGTCATGAAAGAACACACCCAGTTCTTTATAAGTCCTGTAAGGCCCGTCTGTAATAGGCTGTGTTTTCATCTGACACACACGGAACAAGGCGGGGATGCCAAGACCGTGATGAAATACCACGTAGGCTCTGAAATCAATCATTCCAGGGAGCCTCAGGGGAAGTCACGGAGAAGACTGCACCACCCAGGCAAGAGCTCGCTCTTCCCGACCTGGCAAGCACCTCCTCTGTGGCACATACTACAGAACCTGCAGCTGGGTACACACCACAAGTTCACACACACAGACCTGAAAAATGCTAGTAAATTAGTCTTGCCGTGTGCTCATTCAAAGGGTTAGTGAAGAGCTGAGCACTTGACGCCCAGCAGCCGGGCACTAGGTGCTGGGGGGCAAGGGGGCCCGGCCCCAGGACTCCAGCTCGACCCCAGAGACAGGCGGACACACGCGCTTCAAGCGCTGTCACAAAAACATCCCAAGAGAACAAAGACTCCCTTGTGGGGAGAGTGGCAGAAGTGTCAGGAGGAGACCGCGGTTTTCTAGACACAGAGCTACCTGATCGGGACTTCAGAAAGTAAACCCGAGCGTGCTAGTGAAGCAGCGGGTCCAGGGGGCAGGGCCCAGGGGCGCCCGCGGGGCCACGCACACGCAGTCCATACCAACGACAGGCTGGGAGCGGGGTGTCCCGCTCAGCCGCCGGCGTGCCTGGCTCCCGGGGGCGAAGGGGCAGTGCGGGGGGCCGGGGAGCCAGCAGTGATGTGCCGCGAAGCATCCGAGGGTGGCGGAAGGTGGGGGGCCCAAAGGGGGCACGGAGGGTGGCCCTGGCAGCAGCCAGCCAGTGTGCGCGACTGTCGCCCACATGCGGGTGCGCCAGGTGCTGACGGGCCCAGCCCCGCAGACATGACAAGCAGTGCCCGCACAGCAACGGAGGCCCCTGGGCTGGGCCCCGAGGCCACACGCCAGTGCCAGGGACAGATTCGGGCCCTCTCTGCTGGGCGGGAGGGTTCCCCTGATGGGAGCCTTGACACGGGGACTCCCCATGCCCGACTGAAGCTTTCTTAGACATCACTGCATCCTGGACCTCGGTCGTCCCTGCTTGTCCCGGACAAGAGCCCAGGTCCGCCCCGGCCCCCTTCCTCCTTACACAAAGCTCCCCGAGGACGCACATGCCTCAGCTCTGCTGCTCTGAGGACGGTGCTGAGAGCAGGCGAGAGCCCGCGCTCCCAGCTTGGCTCCAGACACACTGGCTAGTGGATGAACTAACACACTACCCTTTCGTTATGAGAAGCAGCCTTTGTTACGTGGAAATTTTAAACTATCATAACCTTTAAAGACATAAAAATCTATTTATTATAGCATGTGAAATAGTCATTGAAATTAAAAATCACACT
Source organism: Potos flavus (assembly GCA_028534135.1). Taxonomy (NCBI): domain Eukaryota; kingdom Metazoa; phylum Chordata; class Mammalia; order Carnivora; family Procyonidae; genus Potos; species Potos flavus. The sequence continues at coordinate 1,046,136 of CM052886.1, forward strand.
ACCAAATTCATGTCAACGAACATAAAACCTTAACTTTGCTATTATTATTTTTGTTTCGACTAACTCCTGAATTCTGAATCTATTTTTCAATTCATCTGAGCTCCATATTACAAAACATAGACTGGGACTGAACTGTGGTCTAATTTAAAAGTTTTTGCTTCGGGTGTAAGCATGGTGTTTTGAGGGGAAGGAGCAGAGGGAGAGAGAATCTCAAGCAGACTCCCCGCTGAGTAGGGAGCCTGACACAAGACTTGATCCCAAGACCCTGAGATCAGGACCTGGGTTGAAACCAAGAGTCGGCAGCTTCAACTGGCTGAGCCCCCTGGCCGCCCCATAAGTGTGGGATTTTTACCACACATTCCAACAATATGTAAATGGATATGAGATCAAATGAGGGGAGCTCGCTGCCCTTAGACAAGACCAGCTGGAGCGTGGCTCACGAGCCCACGGCAGGTGCCGAGCCCACGGCAGGTGCCGAGCCCACAGTAGGTGCCGAGCCCACGGCCAGTGCCGCACGCAGTGGTCACAGTGGTGACCGCGCCAATGCGGGGTTGGGGGCCGCGCTCCGTGCCACAGGTCTAAGCACCCCATGGGCGGCTGGCCCGGTCCCCGGCACAACCCCGTGAGTGCCTGCAGTCCACGTGCCCATCTTCTGGACGGGCAGTCACAGGTGATGGAGCTAGGGTCCGAGCTGAGACGGCCTGCTTGCCACACTCGTACTGCTCCTGACAACTCTGCTGGTAACAACACACGTGGACAACTCAGTTCCACAGGATAAGCCAAGCTCCCAGCTCCGGAAAAAACAGCGGGAGGAGCAACAAAAGGTCCTCCTTCCTAGCAGGCCAGGCAGCAACATGGCTGTGACAGCTGGCAGGCGGAGCCATGCCCATGGGAGGGTCACAGCACGCCCATAGGAGCCTCGCGGCCCGACGCTGCCGACCCCACGTCACCGTGAAACGCTTACTTTCACATCCTGCAACACGGCTTTCTCCAGAAGCACATGGCGTGTGCTCCACACGTGTGGACTGCCACACACATGCACACACCTGCTACAATGCTCACTTCAACCTGGCTCAGAGTTCAGACTGCAGGTACAGTAAGCGAGACTCACCTCTCTGGCACAAAGGGTCTAAAAATTCTTGTAAGCCGTTTGGAATGTTCCTGACGACGTCGCAAGAATAGCCATCCTCTGGCAGAAGGAAAGGCAGCTGCAGATCGGGGTCCTCTTCGAGCTGCACCTCCCTCCCGTCACTGCGTGCCAGCTCGTCGGCCGTGTTCTCGGCCACGGCCACCACGTTCTCGATCAGGTCCTGGTCAGAACACAGATGCACAGTGAGGATGACATGCCGGCGGGCTGCTACTCAGACTTGCCGTGTGTGGCGCGGCCACACGCGCAGGCGGAGCTGCGAGGGACAACAGTCTGCAGAGCGATGGGTCACTAGCAAAGCACATCCTTCAAACATACGAACCAAGACAGTCAGAATTAATTTCAAGTAACCTGCAGACTTAAAAAGAAATTATTCAATTGTAAGAAAATGGTTTTCCCTTTTTCATTTTTTTCCTTGCAATTTTTTAGCATTCAGGTGCTAATAATCCTATTTTTGTAGAATTCTCAATGACAGAAGAAACTCACACAATGGTGAACGTAAAAAATCAGGACAAAAGTATCTGTTCCCAGCTAATAGAGAAGAAGGGCTGCCACAGCTTCGCCGTACAGCTCGACGAAAGAACACGGCGCCTCAACTCCCCCAGCTCACGGAGCAGCAGCCCCTCGCCACCCCGTATTCCTCCCCAGGTCAGCGTCCCGGGCTTCTCCCGCCACAGATCCCGCCCGTCCGCTCTTGGAACCTGCACACGTGGAAGCGTGCCGTATGCACTCCATGTCGGACTTCTGTGCACACGCGCAGTGCGCTCATCTGCTGTGCAAATTCACAGCCCGGTGCCCTGCCGCGCTCCTCTGCCGACGGTGACAGGACCTTCCCTATGCTCCTCCGTCGGGGGCATCTGCCGATTTCTGTTCCTGGGCTACTCTGCACACGTCTTGTGTTGGCACGAAGTCAGTCCTAGAGCTCCACCCCCCCACCTCCCGCGTGTCCCTGGTCCGCACTCCTGCCCTGAGCGGCTTGTATTCGCAGGTGATGACGAGCACTTGCAGCCTTTCTCACTCTACACACATGAGCTGTAGCACACATCGCGGACCAGGCTGCTCACCCTCCACGCCTTTTCTCGAGGGGCACGAGTGCCAAACTCGATTCCCACAGCCGGAGGCGTCTGCGAGGGTCTCGGAGGCCCCCTGGCCGCGCTGCTTGCTGTTGGCGGCACATGAGGCTGTGCGGCGCCCAGGGTGCGCGGACGCCCACGGCCGCGGCAGGAGCTCCTGGGCCTCTGAGCCTCAGTCCCAGTGGTGAGCCCGGAAACCAGGGCGACTTCTTAACTTTCTCTCCCCCAGGCCTTCCAGTGATTTTCCAAGAACCTAATTCCCTGAATAAATGCCTTTCTACAAAACACACTTGTGTATTTTCTACTTCCCGTACTGAACTCTAACTCAAATGTCAACAAGAAATATCTTAGGAGATGATTAAGTAAAGTAGCTTATTTATTGAAGAACTGAAGTAATTATAAACACCACCCCCCCACTTTTTGGAATCGGACATTTCAGACATTTCCCTACGCAAACACGTCTCCCGCTGCGTGGCTGCCAGGGTCACTCACCGTGGGGATGAAAGGCTCATCAGGCGCACAGTGGTAATTCTGCAACAGGGCCTGAAGCTGCAGAGAATTTAACTTAAAGCAGGTGCTGTTTATATGTGGAATGTCATCAGGTGCGTATTTATCCATTGTAAGCAGAGTGGTTGCCTGTTGAAAAGAGTAACAGGAGATATGATTCAAAAGAATTTCATAACTCTTCCCCTTTATGTAACATTTAAAACTGTAATAACTTGCTAATTTAGTTTTAAAATGCAGAATGTTTTTTAGGGAAACACACTTTCATTAACATTGAATTGAACTGAAAAAGCATTGTCTTAAGGTCTTAGATGGTTTCTTAATTTCACTAAAATATATATTTATATTTTACTAAATATAAAAATGTAAACGAGATTCAATTATTTGTTCATAAATCATTTTTAAAAATTCTCTTAGAAACTGTAAGCATTTACATCACGACCACTCTGATTACCAATTACTGGGGTCTGAATAAAATTTCATTGTAACGACTTTTTTATAGCCAGCTGATGCAATCCAAGGAGGACAGTAGCCTCTTTCTAGACTAAATTACTTTAAAAGAGATTAAGAAATTGAGAAAAAAAATGCAAAATCATACACTGTAATAATAAAGAAAGCCCGTCCTAGGTTCCGAGGCTGCAGATCCTCATTTCCCTGACTGCGAAAGCCCCGATCCAGGGTGGGCTCCGCAGGGACTCCCTGAGAGCCGGCTGAGTTCCTAGCACACAGCTCTAGAGAGCGCCCCTGTGCCCTTCTCCATCTCCTGCTCTCATCCTCCGGGACGTGACGACTGCTAAGTGCTAGACCCCTTTCTCCTTCTCTTCTGTGTGTCCACTACGGGTTTTTGCTTTGTGCGCAACTGGTTCTATGTGCTGAAGAGCCACGCGTCACCCAGTTTCACACTGGAATCCATCCATTCAGCAGGAGCTTCACGAAATACTGGTCTTGTAAAAAAGAACCTTTTAAGGGAATTTATTCTATTGTTTACCACCTGCTGCGGGCTGAACTGTGTCGCCTAAGATTCATACACTGATGTCCCAACCCCGTGTACCCCAGATCACGACCTTACTTGGAGCAGTAAGTGAGAACAGGTCTAACGTGACTTACGTCCGTATAAAGAGTGGACGTGTGGAGACACACATGCCCACAGGGAGAACACCTGTGAAGACGAAGGTAGAGAACCACCCTGCCCACACCCTGACCTTAGACTTCTGGCCTCCTGGACTGTGAAACAACGTCTGTCGTTGAAGCACGGGGCTTGCGGAGGGCTGCTCAGAGACCCAGGCAAACCAACACACCGCTGCTTCTTTAGCTGTGCACGTGCAACGGCCCAGAGGGGGCTGCTGATTTGGCTGAATCCCAGCTCTGACCCCTGACGGAACGAGAGGCACTGAGAGCGAAGTGCACGACCCGTGGGCAGGCGAGAATCGGGACAGCCCACCTGCACTATCCGGCTGAGGTGACAGTCCGCGGCCAGCTCCAAGCCCTGCTTCTCCGCCCAGGCTTCCACGTGTCCCAGCTGCTGGCGGATAATCGCCCCCCAGTAGTGAGAGCACAGTCCCGACTCGGGGTCGGTCACCAATCTGTTGAAGAGCCACATGTTGATAAAGTGGAAGAGCTGCGAGAAGAGCTGGATGGTCAGGGCCGCGTTGACTCGGCAGCGCCGCAGCAAAGACATGGCTCCCGTGAGCGTGTGCAAAACGTCATCTGTGCGGAGACGCGGGACGAAAGCAAGAGTCGTGAACCGACGGTGAATGCGCAAGATGGCAGTTATGGTAAGAATGCCTACTCGGTCACTCTTAAGACACCAGTCTCTTCAGACAGGAGGCGGTAGTGAGGTCTGAAACCACACACGGGGGTTAGCCACGCGTACTGCAGCTCACCCCAAGAGGCTTTCTGAAAAAGCACGACACCCCAAAACGAGAGCTATTCTTTAAAACAAAACAGATGGTGGTTGCCATTTACTAAAGAACACCAAATCCAACAGGTTATCTCATTTATTTTGAAAATACCTCCTTCTTATGCATATTAAATATTAAAATGAAGTGAAACAGGAAGGAGGGAAGAAGGAAAGCTGAGAGAGAGAGAGAGAAAGAGAGAGACGAAGGAGAAAAAGAACATCCTAACCTATTTTTGGTCTTTGTAGGCTGTTCTCTTCAGGGTCATCCAGAAAGGCAGGCATGTAATTATTCAGTTCGGATTGAAGACAATGAACTAGATACCTGAAAATACGTAGGCAATTTTAATAACGCCAGCAGGATGCACTGCTATTGTCAGACATGACATCACAAGCGAAACAGTTTATACTGTCTAGGAAAAGTTCTCATTCACAATAGTTCTATTCTCAGGATTCCTGAAACACAGCTCAAGAAATTCCATCTCTTCAACCAACACATGTGGCTCACAGTTATTCATGCTTCTCGCTACTCATCTTCAATTAGGGTAAATAAAAACCTTTAAAAAAATCCCTATAGGATAGCGCAATCTCCAAAAACGTGCTCCTTACTTAAACGCCATCTGAACCAAGTGTGCTAAAACGTCTTGGGCGTCCAGTGTGATTCGACTAAGATCTCGGTCCTGTTTAATGAAGTTGAGCAGCTCAGATGCATTAGCCATCCAGAAGGCAAGCGCCCCCGCAATATTCTTCTGTTTCTGTAGACAGAACATATTTCCATAAGCAACCCCAAGACGAACAAAAAGAACGAAAATAAAAAGGAATGCTCTTGAAAAGCTGCTGGAGATAGACCAGTACCTTCCCACTGTCACCAAGGTATTTACCACAGATACCAGATATTTGCAAAGGAATTTGGATACGTTCACAGTAGTGGAACTGCAACACCTTCTTAGGATTCATGGAGAGACACATGGATCCAGTTGGCTACCACGGATGGAATCAGGGCCAAAAACAGAGATATCAAACCCTATGACACCCAATTGGAGATTGTGCATTATCTGGTAATCTGTGAAGGACACACGCGTCTATCCACGGTTACCCACAGCCACCCTGATAGGCGCAGTCACTGGCTCGGACGCCGAGCAACTCGCTATCAAGTACTGATCTATCGCATCATCTCCCGACCGACCACATGTGCAGGCCAGGCAACCTCAGATGAAATCCAAAGAATAGGAACCAAGGATAAACAAGAAAGAGGAGAAACAGAACTTTTGTCATTTCATATCCACACTGAAGTGCATTAAGCAGAAATTATGAAATGCTGATAAAGGTTGCACAGTCAAAAAAGGATTTAGTACTGCATGTTTCAGTTGCTGAATGAGTGTTATGAACCGTCCAGTCCGGTTGCTGGAGTATTGTGTTTGACATGGAAGCAGCGCGAGAAACTCAGCTAAGCCGACAAAGCCAGGACCAGTTCCCAGCAGCACGTCCTACCTGATCAACCTGGTCTACTTCCTGGAGAAAAACAGACGAAGGGAAATCAAGCAGAACGAGAGAAAGAAACTTGTAAACAATCATGATAGTTTAAAAAAATCAAAACACTAACATGAAGGTACGACATGAAGGTACGACATTTAGTTTTGTTATTCCCAAATTACATAACCACTCCTGGCTCTGAAGCAGCTTTGGAAGCACATGTCATAAGGATTAGTTCTATGTTCTTGACACTGGTTCAATAAGGGAGGGAATTCCCAGAATTTATATAAAGAAATGTGACAATTAACACAGGAACACACTGATCTCTTTGAAAGATTTATAAATGAAGGACTTCTAAACGTCTTTTAATGATATCGTGTGTCTGACTACTTAAAGGTATGTAAGTTGAGAGTTTATCCTCTGGTTTAATAGGATGAAAGAGACAGAAAAGACCAACAGAAACAAAAATAAAAGTTAAAAATTTTAAAATGTATAAAAAAACATAACTATACTAAAATGGAGTAAATTGGTTTTTGAAAGTAGGTTTTTACAAATTAAAGAATTTATTACTACAGTTCTTTCCTGAAACTTTAAGATTCCTCCAATCACATACTAACCCAAAATGTGTTTTAAAAGACCTGTTTTGATAATGATGATCTCACTGACTTGTTCAAATTCAGTCAGAAAAAGTCTATATTGACAGTAGTCTGATGACAGGAGTTTCACAATTTCAAACAGGCTTTAGAAATGCAAACATGAGGGAAGACAGACAATGGCTCTGAACTAAAAGGAAATCCATGTTTCTTTATAAATTAGGAAGAGAGGGAACACAAAATGGGATCCAAATAAAATGACAATCCTTTTTAGCTGTTTTTTCACTTGGATAAAAGAATCATAAGCCCATTAGATTCATGGGCTCACCCCTCAAACAGAAAAGAAACAGTTCTTGAAAAATTTGGCCTTTTAATACAATTCTGAAGCAATCAACAGATTTGTTTGCTCAAACTATCTTCACAGGAGGGAAACAACCAAACCATCTAATCATGTTGCTTCACAATACGTACCTAGAGTTTTATATTTTGTGGCCGAATAATAGCACTGATAAGTGGTTTGGAAAAACTTAAAAAATAAAACAAAACCAAACAAAAAAACTACATTGACTTTTAAGGACTTAGAATTAAATCTTCAAATTATCCGTGAGTTTGGAAAATTGCTATGCTAATTTTGTCAACTACAAAGATGAAGAGTACCTAACAAGAAACAAACCACACTACAAAGAGAATACCCTTACTTCCTTAAGCTTTCAACAGTTTTATGCAAGACTCTGAACATGTCATCATCATTGAGAAATGTCGTGATGTCCATCACACCTAAAGGAGTGCTATCAAAAATCCACAGAATTCCTACCAACATCATACTCTCACTAGAAAAGAGCAAATGCCTTCATAATCTTGAGAAGATTCTAAGAAGGCAGTTGCCAGGGACTGGCGGGGGGGTTATGAGGACAAACTGCTTCATGGGCACAGGGTTTTACTTTGGAGTGATGGGAATGTTCTGGAACCACACGTGGTTGCTGCACAACACTGTGAATGTCCGAAATGCTACTAAGTGAGTCCCTTTAAAATGGTTAATTTTACGTTAATGTGAAATTCACCTCAACAAATTATTTTTTCTAAAAAAAAAATCCCCACGTCTCAATGCGTTCTCACAACTACCGCCAACTTAAGGATCTTTACTGTGATCATTAGGTTCCCACACAGAGATTAAGGAGAAAACCAGTTCACATTTCTTTTCCACTTTTAAAGCTATACACGTGTCCGTGCTCTTTCCGGAGCTGGTGAAGGCAGACGCGGGAGCGGGCGGGGCCCCGGGACAAGAGGCGCGCGCTGAGCTGGCTGTGCGCGCTGCGGCTTACCTGGATCACCCCCTCCATCATGCTCACCATCTTGTGGACTATGGCAATCACTCTGTGAGTGCGCTCGGTAGGACTGACATCAGGTCTGCACTGGCTGGACAATACATACCGACATGCCATATATAATACATATGTAGGTGACAACTTAAAATGGACTGTAGAGCTATTAGTATAATTTATAATGGCAGATAAAAATGAATCTTCAGCTGTGAAAAGATTTCAAAAAAGAAGAAAAAGAAAAAAAAGAACAAAAAAAAAACCCATGAAAATCAGATGGAGGAAAATGGAACAAGAAATAATTCACTAACAATGGAATCTGAAATTACTCACAACTTTCCCTGAATTCAATGCTTGCAGGCAAGATCAGCTCAGGCCCGGGAGCATCCTGAGTTCTGAAAGAAGAAAGCGGCATCTCTTAAAATCATGGTATCACTAACAACCTGTGCCTATTTCGGCACCTGTTGGTGCCGTCTCCATACAGCTCTCACAGATAGTACACAGCCCAGTGCCTCGTGTTCACATGGACACTGCTCCGACATTCAGATGTGCACACTGGGAGTGATCACGTGCCTGTTCCTCACAGAGGTAGTTCCTTGAAGTATCTGCTTCCATCGTGAGAACTGATCTGACCACGAGTCTCTATTATTCATGACAGTTTCGTGCGGAGGAGGGCGACCAGGCTGTCCTGCACCTGCTACGGCAATGGCTTGGGTCACAACGCAAAGCCACTGCTGGGAGACACGAGAAAAACTAAACCACCGTGAGCCTGAAACTGAGCTCCTACACACGAAGAACACGTTCCTAAGAGCCAGACGCTGCCCGTGGCTTCTGACAGAGCTCAGAGAAGATGATCCCCGCAGACCCCTCCGGTCACTCCGTATCAGCATTGCTCGATGCTCACGGGAAAGCCCACCTTCAGAAAAAGACGTCCTACTCACACTTTTTTCTTAAAGTCACATCAGTCCCAGACACCCTTCATCATTTAGTCGGACACCACAAAAACCAGGCACTGCCAAGAAATATAACCCAACCCAGCTAGGATTTGGAACACTTGGAAGAATTAGCGCTGTACTAACGTTGTGTATTTCCACATATCCTGGATCAAAGTACTTCAAAGGTTAGGTACATTTCTGTCTCTATAAATAGAGTTCTCCAAGCAGTGGATCACCCTGCCCCCACCGGAAGGACGGCAGGTTCACCGTTCTGTGAAATTCTCCTTTCAGCTATAAACATACCCATCTGTAGGCACGTGTCCACCGGGGCACAACACACAACAAGATTCTGTGCTGTGCACTGTGGGTGAACAACATCTGAAAGCCATCGGTAAACAAAGAGTTTCTAAAACGTGTAAAATAATTACAAATCCAATTTAGACCTCCTTACCTTAGATTTATACTGTTCTCGATGGTTTCAGTTTAACTTAACTACTCTTTCATGTAGACATGTGATTAGAATTTCAAGCAATTTAATCATCACTCTAAGCTGGTTGGCTACTAGCTATATTTTATGTATAACATTTGTAAGTTGCCCCTCACCCCTAACTAACTGGCAAGTGATTAGATTCCCAAAGATTAGTTTAAATCTTTACCACTTTAGTTCAGCTTTAACAGATAACCGGGAAAAATTTTCCAAAAATCTGTCGCACAGATTAAGAAAACTAAAACTGACAGCAAAAGCAAAGAAACATGTGTTGTGCCTTCCCACAAACTTAACTGGGGAGTGAAGAGTGGGGCTACAGTGATTTACACCGGGATGAAACCGAGGGAGGGACCGGGCTCAGACGAACCTAGGTCAGTACCTCAAACGGAGCTTCACATCTGGTGGAGGGGAGACTCAACAGCATTATCGTGCTTATGAATTGGTTAGTGAGTTAAATGACAGTCCCTTTCAGCAGCAACACTGAAGTCTACCAACCCTGGGCAAACGGTGACAAACCTGCCCGATTTCCGTGTTTGGAGTCATTGCTGTAACCGCTCACTCAGTAAACTGGCTCCTGTGACAACTTCTTCAAGAAGGGAGCCAAGAGGGAGAAGAGCCCGTGATGGCCACAGACTCAAGTCACTCATCCCCGGCAGCTCGCGTCCCACCATCCCACCTCCCCCGGGCACTGAAGGAGCAACAAGGAGAAACACAGCAAGTTACCTCAAACTGTTATAATCGCTAGAAGGAAAAACAAAAGTCTTCCCATCAGATTACATGCTTCAAAGTTTCTTATCCTGTCTATGATTGAATCATTTGGATTTAACTCAACAATTCAGGTATTAAAAAAGCTCTTAGAAACAACAGAATTTAAATGCCTAATTATGTTAACATGTCTCTCTTAACTGGTATATTTATAGCTATCTGAAATTGCAGATAAGCAGTTACTTTCAGCTTACTAGCAACACAATAAACTGGATGAATCTTACCCACTGTTGGTTTCATCAATTTAACGAATCTGATAAAAATAAGGAATTTAAATTCTCACCAAAGAAAATAATGTGTCAATCATAACTTAAGGCACTCCATTATTCAAAAAGATTTTTTCCATAAAATCAGTATTTTAAAATATCTATCAAAACAACTTAGATTTTTATGAATATACCAATTAAGTGAAGCACTGCTTATACCCACATTGTATATGTGAAAAACAAAGACCAAAAATAGAAGAATCATCAGTTTACATCACTGCTGTAGTATCAACGAAGTAGTATATACCTATAGTTCCAATAAAACCTTCAGTAAAATCTTTGCTCACAGGATAAAATCAATTCTAACACACAATGAACCATCAGATGGCTACTGGACACTGTGCTAACCTACTATATTTACTTACCAACTATATATATATATATACACACACACACACTTATTAATTTTGCATGTCCTAAAAGAATTATCCTAATTGCTCTTTCCTCTTCTCCATTTGATTTATTCACTCTTTCAAATATTTATGGGCTAAGAACTATGATACATTCCTCTCAATCACCTTATAAATAAATAGAGGCACTCTTTACGATACTAGTTTACCATCTGAAACATCTTATTCTAGAATACACCACCAAAAACAGTACAGACACAGGAAGTAGACTTATTATTACACCTAAAAAAAAATGCACATAGCCAACAAAAATCTTGAATAATATCTTGAATAATAACCAAAAGTGCAGGATAAAAATAAGGGAAAAACCTGAGATGCCCATATCAATATATAAACTGAGTTACTGTGATAAATGAACTTGCAACACACAGCGCCCTCTACTGGAAGATGGAAAATTAAAGAACTACATCAGCTGCCTGTCACCAAATGGACACATGACCTTGGTCCGGTCACCAGCCACAGTTATGGGACCTGAGAGAGAACAGTTAGAATGGCACCAAGAGATGGACACTCCCAGTTGCACTGCTGATGAAGAGAGGACGTGTGACGGTCCTCATGAGCTAGTCCGACCACCGTCTGTGCTCCGGACCCTGCCGGAGAAGCGGCTGGAGCTCACCAGCTGCTGGAACTCAGCACTTGTTATTTCAGTGTGTGAGGCACTGACATCACTTTTCAACATTTAAACAATGTTAAAAGTCACAGAGAAGTAGAATTCTAATACAGGTAATATGTCCTTAAAAATCGTAAGAGAAGGAAATAACAAAGGGTAGAAACTCTCTGTTCAAAAACACTAGGCAAGAAGCACGCAGGAGAAACAGATATGCAGCCCCGCGCTTTTCAGCAGAACGTGAGACACAGTAACGTGGCACTCGATAAATCCTAAAAACTCCACCTGAAGTCATGTTTGGCTTCATGTATTTAAATATGGAAGGATTTGTATATGGATGGGTGAAATGATTACATTATTTAAATATAAAAATTATCAAATATTAACATCCTAGAAAAACTTCCTTTCTCCGTGTTTTACAGAATAGCCCATTTAAAACAGAAACATCTTTAACTCCAAGTGCCTCCCATTTCACCCAGACGACACCGTGGCCCAGGGGTAAGGGGTCCCCCTGCTCATGGGGCTCTCTGTTCAGCTCAGTACCGTGAAAAGAAAATAACACTCTAAAAATGTCAGCCAAACCTCAGTCAATTCAATAATCTTTACCCCAAGCCCTTTCCGGGAATACTTTCACTTCTTTCTCATTGAGAACAGAGCTACTTCCTACCTGCTCTCTTGCCTGCGGTAGTCCTGCTGCTGCTCCACTCGGATCATCGGCTTCACCATCCCGCGCTCCGCCGAGCCGGAGGCAGGCACCGCCCGGTCGCCGTCCAGCCTCGTGGCGCTCTAAGCCGGGGGAGACACAGAGCACGTGAGAACGCCACGCGAACCACCCAGGCGTACACTGACTGCTGCAGGCGAAGCTCTGATGCCAGGCTGCCAGGCAGGGGAAGGCAGGGGAGGGATGCAGGGGAGGAGCACCACGAGGAGGAGGCGCAGCACCGCTGGGGACGCCATGTCCGCATCGGCACTCCCCCAAACGCACTGTCACTGAAAGAGCAGGACAACACGCAGCACCTTTCCTTTTCCAAGAGTTAGATGTGGGCTTTTAACACTGTCAGGCAAAGTGCTGCAAATACGCAAGGGTTCTTCTAACAGTACAGTAAGAATAGCAACTCCTCCCCAAAGTTCTCTTAATGCAGGACAGAGCTGAGAAAATATGTGCAATATGAAAGTCAGGGTGTTTTACTTGTTAAGAAAGGATTTAAAAATCTGCTCATCATAGCTCGACACCCAATGACGAACTGAGTACAGAAGCCAAAGCCCATTTATGACAGCCCAGCACAGTACATTTAAGCTCTTCCAAGCAGGGCACATCGCTAACCCATCCATGGCAGACAAAACAGATAAGTGACATATATTAGTAAGAAAATACTCGGAGGAGAATCAATAAAATTATACAAAGAAATTCACTGTAGCAAAAATTTTATGTCAAATTTCTCATCATATTTGTTTATTGTAGAAATTGACCTTGATAATAGAAATCATTCTTGTCTTATCAACCAGAGAGTAACGCTGGGCTGTATTTATCTTTACGATTTTTCTTATTTTCCATAAATGGGGTTATACAACCTACTTTGTAAAAAATTCTCTTTTTCATATGTTGTAAACATCTAACAATATTTTTATGTTACAGAACTACAATGGTGGTATAACATTTTGTTGTTTATTTACCAAAGTTCACTGAACTACTCCTTGATTACACTGTTTAAAGTGTTCACCAGGACAGGGCGTCCTGACAACCATGCCTGTAAATACACATACTCACACATACTAGTTACTACCATAAAACACATTTATAGAAATAAAAATGCTTGGTCAATGGATGGCAGCAGACTACAAAAAACTGTTACAAATAAACAATAAGGCAATAGATAAGTTATGGTATGTTTATAAGCTAACATATTGCAAAATAATTTTAGCCCATTTTCAAATAAAATGCTTACAAAATCATAGCCAAAGGTCATAGGACAGAAAGGTTTGTGTGTGCACGCAGATACTTGATTATTTGGAAGTGTATAAATGAACACGTCTGCGACATAAAGAGCTCAGAAAAGGATCCATCAAAATGTTACCAATAGCCAACTATAAATTGTGGATGATGATTTTCATTTCTGTACTTTTTCTTAATTTACCAGGTTTTCTGTTTTAACTATATACACTTTTATAAGAAACTAAACTTTTTTTTAAAAAAGATAGAATTTATTTTAGAGAGGGAGCCCGAGAGAGCACGAGCATGCATGCGTGGAGGGGAGGGGCAGAAGGAGAGAGAGAATCCTCAAGACGACACCCCGCTGAGCGTGGAGCCCGATGCTGAGGTCATGACCTGCGTTCATGACCTGAGCTGAAATCAGACTCCGACGCCCAATCGACTGAGCCACCGAGGCGCCCCTAAGAAACTCAACTTTTTCTGAAGACCATTACACTTGGTTCCAAGAGCATTTGCTCACGCAGCAGCCCAGCAGCTCTGTGCTGCAGCTCCTCAAGGCCCTGAGTGCTCTCCGAGCACGAGCAGCACAGCACTGAACACGTCAAGGGAGACCCGCGCTGCACAGTCAGCACACGAGACAAGGATCAGGTGGTAGTACAGGCTGGCACAAGGGATTTAAAGTAAGGTGCCATTATGCCCAGACGCTCAAGGAGGTGACGTGTAAGCTGAGGTCTCATTAGGAAGGGGCTAGCTGCACGAAAACCAGCGGGAAGAACGTCCTCTAGAAAGAGCAAACACGCCCGAGCCTTCAGATGGGGAAGTGTGTGCGGTCAGTGTGGCGGACACAGGCTGAGCTGCGAGGGCCGCTGGGCCGGGTCAGAAGGAGCTGTGCAAGCCAGAGGGAAGAGTGTGGGGTATGTGGGGTGAGGGGCTGTGAAAGCAGGGCCATCCCAGGATCGAGTTCCTGTTTTCAGAACAGCAGCCTGGCCCCTGGGAGAGGAGTGACAGGCCAGGGCAGCAGAGGAAAGGTCAGAAGCCATGCAGATTCCCTGCCGGGTGACACCTGCAGCCTCTGCCTGGCCGCTCACGGAGGCGACGGACAAAGACAGGCACGTGTGGACTATTCCAGACTAAGAGTGACCGGAACTTGCCAACGACTGAACGTGGAGGCTGAGGGAAGGGAAGGAACCCAGGATAACCAGTGATGGACTTCTGTGGGGACAGCGCTGTGGATGAGCATATCATTTACTGAGATGGTGAAGGATCGGGGAAAGAAAGAAAATCTAGTTCTGTCTTAGCTGCGTTAAACTTGAAATATGTCTTAGACAACACCACAGCTATAGCAAGCAAGCCTTTGAAGTCTGTAGAGGTCAGGGCCAAAGACACAGTTTGGAGCAATTAATGTTCAGATGTACTTTACTCCCTGACTGCATAAGATCACCTAGGGAACACGTGTACACGGGAGAGAAGGGGCCCGAGGTCTGAAACCCATGTGAGGAGTCAAGTGGAGGAGGCACCACCAACAGATGAGACCCAGGAGGACCGTGCACCGAGGTGGGAGAAATCGGGATGGGGGGGAGCGACACCCCAAGGCTGAAATAAGAAAGTGCCCCAAGTAAGTGGTGCTGACCTGGCTCGGGCCAGCGGAGGGAAACTCGCACTGCACTGGGCACTCTGGACGCGGCCTCGGCCAGCCACACCTGGAGCAGCCCCTTCCCTGAATCGGCACTAAGCCTGTGTTTGGCTTTAACCAACAGAAGGTGAGGGAAGCGAAGCTGGGCACCAGCTCTGGTCCAAGCCTAAGAAGGCCTATCAATTCCAGGATTCTGTGAGGCACCAAAGCATGTGGCTGCTCTCGGGGAGAGATGGGCCAGAGGTCCCAGGGAGAGAACCCGAGATGACAGGTAGACAGGGAGGCCCAGCCAGCCCACCGGCCAGCCCACCAGAAGCTGAATGCAGCAACACGAGTCAGCCGAGCAAGACCAGCAAACAAGCAGCCCCGGAGAGTCCAAACCACACTGCACATCTGTTGGTAAAGAAAATGGGTGCTGTTTTACTTTAGTCCAAGTTTTGGGGTGGTTTGTTACTGAGCGCTAGCGAACCAAAATGAGGACAAAGTCCCTGATCACGCGAGATAAGGGTAACTGTGGAAGCAGAGTGCCTGAGAAGGGCTGCCGAGACAGAGGCTAAGCCTAGGATGCACTGCTGGGAGGGGAAAGCACCGTCCCCGGCCTCAGGCCTGCTACGTCTCACTACGAGACAGCACGACAGATGAGCACAACCCTCGGCTGGAGACCACTGTGTGTGTGTCTTCTCTGTCTTCGCAACCGTGCCACCAGTACACTAGCAATAATCTGTCCGTGTGCCCTAGGATGCCACACGAACGCAGTCCTAGCGGGTCATGGACGGTACCCACCTTGCTGGTTGGTAACGCTGCTCCACTGTGAACATCTCCTCCCAAATCAAAAGTTGTCTCTTGAACAATTCTTTCAGGATGAAAAAAAATACATACATAGAATTAGTAACTCTCAAATGATAAGACATCCTTTTTCTCAGTAACACAAAAGGAACAGCTAAATATCCCAATTCAAAGAGCCTTAAGAAATCGATTTCCGGCATATCAAGTTACAGACTAAAAAAGCTGTTAAAATTTTATGAACTTTTCGGGGCACCTGGGTGGCTCAGTTGGTTAACCGTCTGCCTTTGGCTCAGGTCATGATCCCAGGGTCCTGGGATCGAGCCCCACATTAGGCTCCCTGCTCAGTGGAGAACCTGCTTCCCCCTCTGCCGCGCTCTCTCTCTTTCTCGCTCTCAAATAAATAAATAAAATCTTTAAAAAACAAAAAACTTTATAAACTTTTCTTACAGCTATATACTGAATACTTTCAGGATCTTTTTTTAACGCTATATTTTAATAACAATAAATTGGAAAACACCATAAATGAAAAAAGCAAGCTGCTTCATCACATCATAGCACATAAGTGAGCGCACAGGTCTCCGGTGCCATGAGCCCACCTGCTGACACAGGGAGGGCAACCGTGTCCACAGGAGGATAAGGCACAGGAGCGAAGCTGCCATCCTCCGGAAGTCAATCTGATGACTTTTTAAAAGCACATGGGTACCACTACTTAGGCTATAATAAAGAAATGGGGAACTTTTGTATAATGTTAGTGATCAGGTCAAGAGCTATTCTATTTTAAACAATTTTTTTAGAGTATCTAAAAATACCAAACTTTTAAAATCATCATTATGAAAAATTCAGAACAAAAAAAATCTCATTTTGAAGAATCAATAACCTGAGGCAAGCTATGGTTCTTCAGCACAAATAAGGGTAAATACAATCCATTAATCCCAGCCCAAGGGAAAGGCCCCAAAAAAGGGGAAAAAAGAGCCCTAAAAACACCTGCAAACCAACAGGATGGGATTAGTGCTTAAATTTCCCAGGCTTCTGCCCAAGGTAATCAACAAGAATGCCCATCTCTTCTGTTATCTGGGAGACAACAGTCTAGTTTCACAGCACTGTGGTAACTTTAAACTTGTATTTAAGCCCAATTTACAGAAGGAAACCACAAGTGATGCAGAAGTTCAGAACAATTTTTCAAATTAGAAAATCAGGTACAAATTCCTCTTCTACCTCATCCCCATGAAAATAAAATCGTCTTGTGAAAAACAATACCACACTTCAAACAGTAACTGGAGAAAGTAAAAGCTTGTACTCAAAGGTAAATACTTTGTCACCTACCCTCTGTCACCAAGATATTCACAAAACATAGAAATTGTTTTCCTGGTTTCTAATGTTTGAATGGGAAATTCAGTTGAGTTATTTTGTCTCCGATAATGAAAACAGAAGTACAATAATTCACCTGTCATCTATCAAAGCTGTCATCTATCAAAGCTACACATACACTGTACCTATTGGTAACTCAATGGTATCAATTACAGAAATACAGCCCAAGCCTTCTTGACTCCACTTGTAATTATCATTCTAAAATAACAAATTTACTCAACACCATGCAAAGCTCTTTATTTTTTCCCCCAAAGCTAACAAGACTTTAAAGTTTCACATGGACCCATTTGTCCTACATTCTAGATTCGTAAATGATTACAAAGTGACTTTATTCATGATTTTCATGACACTATCTAAGTATGACCATGGAGGATAAGAACCATGTCTCGGCCACCTCAGCCCAGAGCACACGGACACACTGACATGTGACACAGGTACTCCATGAACGCAGGCTGGATGAATACGCACATGAAGAGGTGAATGAGTGCACTGAATGCAAAACAGAAGTCCCACCCTGATCATCAATATCAAATTGTCCACCATTCACTAAGGCTTTGAGGACACAGACCCTGAAACCGGCAATTAAGAACACATGCATCATGTATCCCTCAAGGAACTAGAAACAAAGAACAAACAAAGCCCAAAGTTACTAGAGGGAAGGAAATAAATAAAATCAGAAATTAAAAGAAAAGACTTAATAATGGCACCCAGAAATAAAATAATGTAACAGTCTATTAGAAACAACTATACACCAACAAACTGGACAACCCAGGAAAAATGAAGTCCTAGAAACACACAAACTACCAAGACTGAATCATGATGAGATAGAGAATCTGAACAGATGGATTACTAGCAAGGAGAGTGAATCATTAATCAAAAACCACCCAACAAACAAAAGTCCAGGACCAAATGGCTTTACTGGTG
>CM052886.1:1064752-1077584 GCA_028534135.1 Potos flavus
AGAGCCGAGGGCTTTTTCTCTAACATCAGGAGCAAGACAAGGATGCCCACTCTCACTTTGATACAACACAGTATTAGAAGTCCTAGCCAGAGCAATTAGGCAAGAAAAAGAAGAGGCATCCAAATTGGAAAGGCAGAAACGAATCTGTCACTATTTGCAGATTACATGATATTACCTACAGGAAACCCTAAAGACTCCACCAAAAATATATTAGTTATATATTTATATATGTTTACTTATATTTATATACATATAAATCCTTACATATTTATATTTATATATAATAACTAATATACACTAGCTACATACATATATAAAATGAAATGTTATTCAGCTATAAGAAAGAAGGGAAGCTTGCCATTTGCACGACATGGATGAACCCGGAGAGCACTGTGCTCAGGGAAATTAGCTGGACAGAGAAAGACAAACACTGTATTATCTCACTCACGTGTGGAATCTAAACAAAACAAAACAAACCTAAGCTCATAGACACAGAGAACAGATTGGTAGTTGCCAAAGGCAAGGGGGGTGACGGGTGGGTGAAGCAGGTCAAAAACTCCCAGTTATAAGTCACGGGGATGTGATATATAGCATGGAAACTATAGTTACTAATACTGTACTGCGTATTGGAAAGTTGCTAAGAGAGTTCATCTTGCAAGTTCTCATCACAAGAAAAAAAAGCACCCATGTACAGTGATGGATAGTTGCTGGACTTACTGTGGTGATCACTTAGCAATATATACAAATATTGCATCATTATGCTTTGCACCTGAAACTAACACATGTCAATTATACCTCAATAAAAAAACACAGATACACGTCTGTGGGAAAAAAAACTCCACGGGTTATCTACCTAGACATTTGTACCACAGCTTGACAATAGAACAAAATTAGTGTTTATAAAAAAAAAATGAAAGTTCTGGTTTACGGATGGCCATATAAGTACTGGCATATTCAACCACTGAGCAGTTTTCACCAGGTATGTAAGGAAAAGATGCAATAATACACATAAAATTTCACAGCACATTTCCATCAAAGAAACCAAAGCCATGTTCTTAGTATGATTCAGCTTTCGGCCAGAGATAGGATGAGGACAGACACCAGCAGGCCTCCGAAGCAGGAGCCACAACGGCAGAACAACTGGGGAGGGACCTCGCATCCAGAACAGCAGACAACCCTGCCGAGCAGAACTCCAGGGCTGCCGTGATGGGACAGGAACAGTCTTACCACTGCAGCAGCAGCAACTACTATGGAAGTAAGGATCATCTACCACTCAGGCATGAAGCACGACTGGGAAAACCGCAGGGACCGCTGAGAAACCATGGGCAACAGGCCAAAAGAAGCCATTCCACGCGATGACTTCTTTGGCCAATCGCCCTCCAGGTAAGCGGCAAATAAGACGCTCAGGTGTACCTCGGCCTGTCACCCTGCCTGGTGCGGAAAGATGCAGGCCTGAAGAAGAGTGGAGGGTCAGAATGGAAACCATCTGAATGGGACTGTCGGCTGAAGCAAAGGGGCCACGCAGAGGTCACGACAAGGGGCAGGAAATGCAGACATGGCTCATAAGTAAATACAACCTTAAAAAAAGGGATATAAAACAACCAGTTCTCCCAGACACAAAACGGAAGGATGAGTTTAGATACACATTCCGTTTAAAG
Source organism: Potos flavus (assembly GCA_028534135.1). Classification (NCBI taxonomy): domain Eukaryota; kingdom Metazoa; phylum Chordata; class Mammalia; order Carnivora; family Procyonidae; genus Potos; species Potos flavus. The sequence continues at coordinate 1,066,411 of CM052886.1, forward strand.
CTAGAGGACTAGTCAGACAGAAATGGGCTTTCTTGGGAAGTCAAGGCCCACGAGGGACTGGGCCTTGGCCGAAACGTGGAGCCGGAGGGGAGCAGCTGGGAACAGGTCTCAACCAGCCCATGACATCTCCCATGTCCCAGGTGCCTAGGGGAACACGTGTGATGATCCACAAAGTGGCATCTCGGAGAAAGACATTAAGTCTTACTTGCACTAGCTACCTCTTCTCCTTTTTCTGGGCAGGGATTCAAGATGGACACAGAATGAACTAACAACCCACCGGGAATGGTCGCACTGGAGCTTACAACGCCGAGAAATGGTGAAAGACCAACACGAAGAGACTACACATTCGCACCTGCCCCAGAGCATGAACTCAGGGAGGCTAAGCAAAGGTCGGTCACAGAACAAACAGTGGCACAGGCAGCAGCGGGGACACCACGCATGCACTGTGTTCACAGTGCAGCGGGGCACAGAGCTGAATGCATTCGGCCGAGACTCTGGCTGTATTCAGCCTCGGGTGGGGGGACCCACGCCCTTGCGGCCTGCAAGATGGATGACAAGGGGGCTAAACAGCGTATTCTTTTAAAAAATTACCATTACCAAACCGGAAGTCTTACTCCCTTCCCCGTCAAAGAGTTTAATTAGATGATCAGTAAAGATTTTTATTTTTTTGGTAACAGGCCCACATCGCAAGTCCTCAGACACGCACTAGGTGGAGCTAAAATATTTTTAATTCCTTAAAGAGTTCATAGGGTGTTTCATTATTACTAATAAAGAAAAACACCTCCACAAAAATTTTAGTTATATGGGATCATTACATAAAATACCACAGTCCTTCATAAAAGAATAAACTACTGGCTAAAAAAACAAAATTTAAAACTAATTTAAAAACCAGCCACAACTTCCAATTTTACAATAAAGTCAAGAGCCCTTTCTTCTTTCCTCTGCAATCAACCCAAATCAATGAGAACAACCACCCACACTTTGAATTTTAAAAATAAAACAACCAGAAATGTATGCCTAATTCAGATTCCTTTACACATAAATCAAACCACTCTAAACTCTTAAAGCTGATGGATAGCAATTACCCAGGCTTATGTCTGGGACCCTTAGCCGTCAGGCCTCCATCCACAGATCTCTTTGCCAGAGCGTGGTCCTGGCTGGGGTCCACAAACTTGAACACATGTGAGGCCCCAAACTGCACTTTCATCCCACTTTGCAGCATGGTTGTCTCTGAGATGCGTTGTCCTTCCACATAAGTCTCAGCATCCATGCTTCTCGGCGTGACAGTGACAACTCCATCCATGTTTGTGAGGTCACAGTGATGGGGCTGAATTCCTGATCCAAAGAGCTAAAATAAAACCAAAGAAACTTCCATAAAGGACATGGTATTTAAAAACAGAATTTTTGGGGCACCTGTGTGGCTCAGTTGGTTAAGTGGCTGACTCAATCTCAGCTCAGGTCTTGATCTCAAGGTTCTGAGTTCAAGCCCCGTAAAAAAAAAAAAACAAAACAAAAAACCTAGCATTTTAAAACCATGAGTTCCTCTTTTATGATAAATATAAAGTAAACTAGATTTCTAGTGCTTTTTAAGTGTATCCCCCCAGTATAAAAATAAGTAAACACTGTCAAAATAGTGTCAAAATAATCGAACACATTATGTTTAATGGAGCAACTTGCTTTAAGACACACTGTAAATCTGAATTGAAAACTACATGGTCATCTTAAACATTTGTTAGGTAAGTAAGAATAAATCTGTATAGATCATTAGGTTTACAAATTCTATTTATCTGTTTCACTGCTGTGCTGAAGGAAAGGATGTGAGAACTGAAAATGACACTAAATAACCTGACCCATCATATGCAAGTGGGAAATGACAGCACAGGGGAAAGGGGGTCTGCTGGAGCTCAGCTGAGTTCAATCAGGTAAGGAACCCTGGCCTTCCTCGTTTAAAGAACGCGCTAGGCTGTTTCACTAAGTCCCTGAGAACCATATCCGGCTAACACTGTACCTACAGTTCAGGGAATGCCCACTGCTACGGGCATCAGACCCAGCGGCAGGCTACCTTCCCCAACCCTGAAAAACACCCGTGAAGGTATCACCACCATGACCAGGTCAAGTTTCCAGAGGTGGAGAGTGGACATACTTCACAGTCTGCTCTGTTCATGCTGAAGCAAAGGAAAGTGACCCAGAGGACGCAATTATTTATATTAAAACATAAAGTCTTTCCTGTTTGCCCATCCTCGCATTTGCTACCATGCGGCAGGCCCTGCACCGGGTGCCCCTTCCCACCCAAATGTAAGAGCTGCAGAAGGCGCTCGAGCCGCGCCCGCGCACCTGGATAGAGTCCTCGTCGAACTTTTCCGTCCCGACCTCCGTGACACTCAGCTGAAGGCGGTAAAGCTTGGGCTTATCTCTGGAGTCCGAGCCGTCTGCGGAAAGAAGAACAAAGCTTATTTGCCAAGTCTGATGTTCTTGTCATGGTGTTTGAAGTAAGCCAACAAAGCAAGTGACCAAAGGGTTATCTTAAAAATGACATAACAGTTCTCAATTCTCAGGGTTTCATTTCAAAGAACTCTCCAAATTTTAATCATGCAACGTAACTAACCAGATATGGAAAATTTAAATTAAGACATTGACACATTAGTTTCTGTTTAAGGTGCTAACATCATCATCCATAAGCAACATTTTCTTATCACATAAAAAGAAATTTCTCCACCACCCAGTCCTGGATTTTTGTGAATGATTCTGAAGAGAGCTTCTATGAGGTGGACACGCGGACCTACCCCTTGAGCAGACTGCTCTCCCAGCAAACGGGCCACCTGTAGAGCCCACGGCACCGTAGGGACTGATGGAGGTTTTCAGTGTACAGCCTCGCGGCTCATCCAGACGTCTGGAGCCCAGTCTCTGCACACATGCCCGCTGAAGAATGCCCCCAAGTGATTCCAACGCCCATTCCTGACAGTAAGTTCCAGTAAGAACTACCGCTGAAAGTGCTTAGCTTTGCAGAGTGGAATGTGGGTGGGGGTGGGCAAGGGACAGAAAGGGACACTGGGTTTTTGGTTTTTGTCATTTTATACCTCTGTGAACTGCTGAAATTTTTCACTTCCCTGTGCCTGAATTTCTATGATGGAGATGGCGCGGGGAGAAGGAAGAAGAACCAGTGCCAAGACCTCCATTCATTTATACCCAAATGTTCTTTCACTTCTCACCTACTATATTCAACCTAATATAGGATGTCAATCAAAGATTTATTCTGATTTCAGAGCTGTTAACATACAAGGAAACATGCCTCACAGAATTAATGAATCATGACACCATCTTCCAGCTGTGAGAGCCAACCTAGTGTGGGTGTGCGAAGTCCTACAAGGGCCACGCAGAGTCTCCCTGACCTACTTTAGTGCACTAATAACTTGCTGATTCACTTATTAAGTTGCCAGTTAAAATTTCTGGTCACTGGGACCAGGAATTAAGCTGTGAGAGCTTCAGAAGTTAAGCACTAGGAGCGTAAGCAGATTTTAGACTGCTAAAATCTCTTAGCTGTGCTGTGGTCTGAACTCTCACAGACAAAACACACCGGGAATATAAAAATTCTGTTACAATTGCTGTTAATTGTAAAGCACACAAAATAACATTCTAATCACAACATTTCTCACTTCTGATATATTTCTGAAACCTGTCAAATCCGGATGAAAGTAACCCGTATTTGAGAGCCACAACGTCTAACATGCATGAAGAAACTGGTTCATCATCCACCCTGCTTCACAGCTCGCACAGCCTCATAGTGTGCGGTGGCAAAGGAAGCATTATTTTTAAATAGTTTTATTTTCAACTCCAACTCCACGTCCTGATCCAAAGGGAGCCATCGGAGCCATCGGAGCCATCGGAGCCTTTTTCTGGAGGTGGGCAATTCCCCTGTAGAGCTGCTGAGTCCAAATCCCCAAGGAGTGTCGATTATTTTGCTCGCTTTGACAGCACAGGTGGTCCCAGTAACTCCTCCCTGTCAGGAAACACTCTGTGTTCTTCCGTCCTCCACGGCTACCGTGTCTTCCTATCGCTAACCCTAGTCCACGGTTACCTCCATTTACTCGCCCCCCCAAACCCATCCTTCGAGGCTAGATTAAAAAAAAAAAACTCTTGATCCTGGCGCTCGGTACAGTGTCTGGTCCACAGTATATATTCAACAAAAATTTAATTTATTAACAGTGAATGATTAGTAGCTAAAAATGAAGAAAATAAAATAAATACGGTTTCACAGAAATTACATAAATGAATTACGAAGAAAGCAAAAGCAGCAAATAAATGATGAACGATTATTTCAAAACAAAGTTAAAAATATAAGAATATGAAAAATATGTGTTTAGGGGTGAAAGAAAAAATTCGCATTAATATTCTTCTGCATTTTGAGTGCTTCTGAAACGTATCTTATGACTAATAAAGGGATAGTATGTACTTTTCTATATCAACAGATTTGCAAGTGTAAAGAAAAAGGGGGAAAACAAAGTTCCCCTCTAGTCCTTCCTTCCTCACCATGTCACTATACTGGAAACCTCCCCACACACGAGGGGAGAGGCAAGCTGCTTTTCCGGTCCCTCTTTTCTTAGACTTCACAGCAACAGAAAATACAGGAAAAGTCTTTATGGACAGATTTTAAATAACCCAAACAGTGGCCATAGAATTTACTAGTTACAATGGTGTTTGATTTGAGTTGGGGAGTAAGGGGAGATGCAGGCAGGTAATTTTCAAATAACTAACATCTTTCTTTTTGGAAAATCTCATTCCCTTCTCCTTATTAAGAGTACGAGGACCATCTCATGGGCATTAATGAACACAGAATAGTGTTGCCTAAAACAATACCTGTGTTTTCTCCCCTCCTCACCTGACAAGAGTGCCGGAGTACCTTTCTCCCCCACAGATGACAAATCTGCAGCACCTTTAAAAGCAGAGACAAATCTAAGCAACCCTCCCACATACGACAGTGCTTCTACCAGAGGGTTTTTGGGCTTTTCCTTTATGTCATAATGTAGAATTTAAAATATATTAAATATTCACATGGTTTGAAATTTAAAAGGCACAGAAGTATACAATGCAAAGCACCCTTCCTTTCCTGCCTTAATTCCCCACCCAGAAGCAAATCTTTCTGTTTTATGCATATATAATTAAGGAATTCAATAAATGCATTTTTCTTTCTTTTTTTTTTTTTTTGCACCGACATTAGTATATGTGCTGCCGAAGCGAGCACATTGCACCAACATTAGAATACTAATGAAATACATGGCATCTAGTTAAATGGGCAATCGGTGGGACCCACTTAGGCAAAAAACCAGTTTTCTATCTAAAACTGCTAATGCCTCTGGATGTCTTGAATTTTATTTGCCAATTCTGGTACCCCTAAATTACTATTCACATTGTTCTGCATTTTGTTTTTCTGCTTTTGCTTTTTTTTTTTTTTTTGGTAATTTGAGATATAACCGGAAGTTTTCTTTAGTATCCTAAATATTAACAGGAAACAGACCATTATGAACATAGCATAAGAACATTTTTTAAAGAGTACTTTTGTTTTGACAACAGTTCTCTGCCTCCAGCTCTGCTTCTGCCTTTGCTGGCTTCCCTGGACACACCCAGGTGCGGTCAGTGTGTGGCGACAGGTGTGGTTTTTGCCATGCTACTTAGGGGACGGGGAGGGACTCGTTCACTGAAAGAGCGCTGACCGAGCAGTTCAGAGTCCCAGGGGTGGGGCAGAAGCTGAACACACATTCACATCCCCGCAGAGCTCGCATTTTAGTGAAGTAACATAACAGTTAAAAAACTATCAAATTTCTGAAGCTTACTGAAGCACAGAACTTAGAGCATATTTTCAGTAACTCTTGAGAAAAACAATCTAGCTCTCCTCAGATACAACTGGAGAACTAAAAGCACTTTGATGAGTTTATTCTATGCATTTTTTATACACACCAGGTAAAAAAGGAAATGTCATTTTCTCTCTAGTTTCCATTACTTTACAGTATGAAATTAACAAACACATAAAAACATTAAAGAATCCTTTTCAGGAATTAAAAAAAAACAATAAAAACAGGTCTTAGACTCTATGCATATATAAGTATCAAAATAGGTGATAAATATCACTTGTTTATATATTTGTTTAAAAGGAACAAAACTCAGAACTCCAAGTTCAGTTAATATCCAATGAACATCTGACTACCAGTTTGGAGATAATTCAACAAACAAATACAAGATGCTAAAAGGTGGGTAAACTTTATATAGCACAGGAAAGCGTCTGTTACATTCGACATGTAAAAAAATAACATTTAAAACATAAAACAGACAAAAAAGTATTTCCATAAAACCAAAAAGTAGCTGTACTACGGCAGATGACGAAGACAGAGGTACACAAATCTGAGAAACATGTTCTAAGTAAGAAAGTACATGTTTGCTAACAAGAAGAAACGGATTTCAACCAGGAGACAAGGAGAACCCTAAGGACACCCTAAAACCTGGTCATAATGTAACACACCAGCTCCCCACAAAAAGATGGTAAGTATGAGTGAAGGCCAAGCGTATGGCTGAGTCTTCCTCTCACCTTCCCAAATGTTGTCAGACACGCACCACTGATGGGGACACCTCTTCCCCATCAGCATGACAACCTGAGGGTGTGACCTCGGAGTCCCTCCCGCACACCTCTGGGTCCTGGGTACATTCTTACCCACCACCCTCACTCTTTCCCCCCTAACCCCGTCTTCCCCCAGCTTCTCCCCTCTTCCTAACCTTTTTTGCGGGGAGGAGGGGAAGGACAGGAACACAGCCTGTCCAATTTCTCTCTCTAGACTTAGCCTGAATAAAGGACCTAGACATTTCTATAAAATCGGCTTCTGGGAAATGAAGTGAACGTGGCACACAGAACAATTACTGGATACCACCAAAGTGATGGCACGTTACATTTCTTAGAATAAAGTTATTTGTATCAATTAAGGAACTAATACATAAAATGTTTGGCCAGTTAACATTATTTTGCCCAAGAGGTTGTTAGTGCTCTAGTTAAAAAAGTAGAATGAAGCATAGCATTACCTTCGTAAGTGTGATAGTTGTAGTAGGCAAAGTGATTCCTTCTCCCTAGGGTTAGAAACACATGCACGGGGCCCAGGTGAAGGCAGCAGCGGCAGGACAGAGGCCGTGCAGAGCACGCGGAAGGGGGAAGGAGAGAGAGACAGGAGAGGGTGAGCTGTGGTGGGGCACCTTTCAAAGGATGAAAAGCACGTTTCACCCATAGCTTTCGGAGCTGTGAACACAAGACAACAGCGCTCCAGGAGTGTGTGTTAGAGACCAGTGTGCACTGTTAAGGAAAACACCAAGACGACAGGTGAGTCACCGTGCGGCCAGAGAGCAAGTTAGTTCATCGTCTAGGAGACTACCGCCCAACTCGGCTAAGACCTTCTGTTAAAGGAACATGTTCAATTCCAAACCAAAGAATTTAATGACTTTTTACCCTCATTTCTCCAAAAGACAGTAAAGACAGTATAAGGACACACCCACATCTCAAAAACCTCCCAACTACCACTCCTGCACCTCGGCCCAACCTCCAGGGTACTTGCTTGGCCGGCACTATGTCCAGCGGAGGGACAGCACTTATCTGTTCAGGACAGATCAACATTTACCAGTATTATTTTCTTGTAAATGTAAAAAGAAATCAATTTCATTCAGCATGCTGACTGTGCTCAACTAATAATAACAAAAACTGAAAAACACAGCATGACCAAGTAAACAGAACACGGCTTCGGTGTGAGGAAGACCCTGGCCCAGCCTCCAGGCCCCCCACCAAGGGCTCCCCCTGCAGCCAGCGGGTGCCGAGGTGAAGGACAGACCCCTGCGGAACGACAAGCAGGGCCGTCGGCAGGCAGCCCCAAGCACTCGGGAGGGAGTCGGGCTGCAGGCAGTCCCTGCGTGATCTCACATGTGGGAGTCACGCAAAGGCAGGGACAGCCCTCTCCGCTCTGGTGCTCACGGCTTTCCCTGAAGTAGGCGCTCAGTGAATGCTGAGTAAAGACAGCAGAGCGCCACGAAGGGAGGAAACGTGTTACGAGCATTAACTCAATATTTAGTGAGAAGTACTGGAGAATTTATTTTTATCTATAGCCTGTTATCTTCCCGCGCCTACAAAAATGTCTATATGTGTTTTTAGCTGGGAATATAAAAATACGAGATAAGCCGTCAAAATAGCAAATCTCACTACAATGGAAGTTACCAAGGTTAGCGGGTTTCATCTGTTTTGTCGGTGCTCCACCTCAAAGGCTCAAGACGGGGAGGGTCTGACGCATAATAAGCATCAATAAATACTTGTCAGATAGATGAAGGACTGAATTCTCATGCTCTCTCTGTGAGCCATCCAAACCACCTTCCCATTATTCATTTGAGAACTGTTCAACATCAGCGGCTATTACCAATTCTCTCTAGACTAATATTCCTAAATCCTCAAAAATTTTGGGAAAACAATCATTAGTTTCTAGCATGTAATGCAAAATTTTAAAGAGCAGACCCAAGATCCTCAACACCCGTCAGTTCCAGCACAGCTGGTGGCCTTCCGTCGCCGCTGCCACCCAGCAGCCCCCGGCTCCGCGAGGGCCACAGCGCACCGCAATAGCAGTGCGTGTCTCCGGCCACAGCAAGGGGTTTAAATGACTTTTCCAGCCAGAGAACCAAGGGACAAAGCAACACTAACATATTCCTCACAAACAGCTAGCCTAAAATACTCCTCAAATAGAATTAAGTATACAAACTACTACCTCAGCATATTGCCACTGATTATAAATGACAGAGTACTAGTCAAACCAATACCGTGAGTCCTGTGTCTCTCGTCCTGCTTATGCCACCAACACCATAGGACCACGGGTACCTCCTCTATTCACTAGTTACAATCTCGTCAGCAGAAATAAATGCTCATGAATCACAGAAGAGAAAAACGTAATTCCTGTGCAAGCAACCACAGATGAGCTACATCACCGTTTTGGCTTCCAGCTTTTTCTGTACTTACTAACTGAGCTTTACCTAAACGCAGTTCTGTGGATGTCTGGGGGGCTGTCAGTTGACCTTCTGACTCATGATTTCAGCTCTGGTCATGATCTCAGGGTCCTGGGACCGAGCCCCACATCAGGCTCCATGCTCAGCCGCAGTCCACTTGGGATTCTCTCCCTCTGCCCAACACCCCGCCCCTCACCATCCCCCAAAATAAATAAATAAATCTTAAAAAAATAAAAAAATAAAATAAAAGTTCTGGGAAGGAGAGCCTGATGCTCTGTTCTTCACAGTATTTCATAATACAGATTACATACTACCATTTGAACCAAATGAACAAAAATGTCGTTTAGCTGAATGATAAAAAGTCATATACGTATATACATGTCACATCTATACACTGCATTGAGATATGTGCATAAAACACTTCGCACGAATGTCAATGTATTTCTCTACCTCATGGCTAACTTAGAACAACAGCTTTAGCTTAATTAAGAGAGCTCTAAAAAGAAATATTTAGAGGTCTAACATGAAAATAAACTTAGTCTATTATTATTTTAAAACCAAACAAATATTCTTCCTCTTACGGATGGATTTCTTACATGTACTGTTAAACTTAAAGATATTTTTTTCACACACTGTTCATACATTAAACAACAGTATGGTAAGTGCACACAAACTTGCTTTTATTAAATTGTCCTAAGAGTACATTTCAGTTTGTCATTTTTTAGTATTTTATAAGGTTATTTTAGAAAAAAAAATTTTAAAGTGGATCATTTAAACTTCTCCTTCAACTCTCTATATTCACTATTTTAAATTTTGTTTTTCAATATTCATTTCTGTCCATGTGAACTCTATTTTTATTCATAAATATGCATATCCTGGGACCTTAAGGTTCTGGTTTTTTTAATGTCATCTTATAATAACTTTTTTAAAAAAATAAATGGTCTAAAAAAGGTTGTCAGCCAATAGACAGGAGACTTAAATAAAATTCATTAAAAGTATAAACATCTGAAGCTAAAACAACGTCTACTGATACTATTTCTCACCTGGGCTTAGCTCTACTAAATAGGGCAGCTTCTCGGGCGGAAGTACAGAGCCATAGCCCGACCCCTCCGCTCTCTCCTTGCCCTTCACCAGCTTTCCATCGACGTGTTTCTTAGTTTTCTTTGGGATATAGTGTGGTGGCCTCCTCTTCAACTGAAAGACTAAAACCCCTAGAACAGTGCACACCGTCAATCATCAAGCAGACTCAAATCAGTATAAATGGCCAAATGACTCACCATCAACTCTTCTGAGATCTACCAAGAAAATATAATTTAACATCTCCCAAGGAGTGATTGAGTGAAGCTTACCCAATTTAAACTTTTACTCAGTAGAGGAAATTTTAGTCACTCGTGTTCTGAAAAAGTCTACTAGCAATTTCCAAAAATTATTTTAAATCAACAACTACCCAAGCACATTACATGCTTGAGAACAACACAGCAGCAGTTTAAGAACAAATGAATGTTCACGTTGGTAAATAACCCTATGATCAATAAGCACATTCACACACACACACACACACACACACCACATGCATACACAAATACATATATACAAACATATTTTTAGTTGATCTGATTTTTATTTAATTCAACTGATGTAACTCAGAATTCAAAACAATTTGACTTCATAATACAATTTAACTTTAACACTGTCTAGAAAGAGTAGACTAAGCAAGTGTACTTTAATTTAAACTACCAGGCGACACTACTGATGGGATGAATAGGCAATCAATTTGTATGTTTTCACTACGCCAAGGCCTCTGCTCAAGGACAGCCAGCTTATGGTGTGAAACTGAAAGCAAGAAAACTAGATTTCATCAGAAACACAGCTTTCAACCTTCACTGCTCTGAAATAATTAGGGGAACCTGTCTAGTGAAAAGTCTGGCCTTCTCATTGGAAATGACTAAATTCCTGGATAATCTCTAAGGCTGCGGGTCGCCGTCCCCATCGGAAGCGCTCAGGTGGACGGGACCCCGCCACTGACTCACATGGTGAGTCTGGGGTGTAGGCCTGGAACAGGCCGTCCCGGTGGAGGAGGAACCCTGTCGGGACGGGACAGACGGACTCACATGGTGAGTCTGGGGTGTAGGCCTGGAAAAGACCGTCCCGGTGGAGGAGGAGCC
>CM052886.1:1077684-1102963 GCA_028534135.1 Potos flavus
CACACACACCCATCCAGCAAGCCTAGGAAGGAGCTACAAAACTATACAGCAATCACACAGACACACAGACACACACACAATACCGCCACGCACGCTCCCCTGCATCCTCAGTTAAAAAACTAACATATCCAGCAGAGATTTAATGTATCATATAAGTAATCCTTTATCAAACAAAATTACCCTTTACCTTTGTCACTTGGCCATTCCCTGAAGATTTGTAAAGGACACTCATCATCATCAAGGATAATTTCTTTAGCACCTTTTTCATCAGAATGCTGGGCTCCAGGAGGAAGCATAACCTGAAAGAGAAAAATAATGAACTGTGCTATACCTAAAAAATGAAATTACCAGGACTTACAAACCAGAATTTATTGTAAATAAAAGTCATGGTAGAATTAAACTGACCAAACTCTACAGACAATTCCCCAACTATCAACAAAAATGAAGGACAACAGCTTCCAATAAAAAGCTTAGCCAGTTGATTGGGCTATTTTTACCTACCTGCTTCTCTGGTCCCCAGAAAGAACTAGTGCAGTAATTTGTTTTTTAACAAACTCTTCTAGGGAAGGATGGTAGTAACGGTCAAATTTGGAGTTTCTTTTTTTTTTTTTTTTTTTTAAAGATTTTATTTACTATTTGACAGAGAGACAGATCACAAGTAGGCAGAGAGGCGGGGCGGGGGAAGCAGGCTCCCTGCTGAGCAGAGAGCCCGATTCGGGGCTTGATCCCAGGACTCTGAGATCATGACCTGAGCTGAAGGCAGAAGCTTTAACCCACTGAGCCACCCAGGCACCCCTGATTTGGAGTAACTTCTTAAGGAGAGATCACTCCACTATTGCTCAGTCTCTGGTCCCTAACCCACCTTTGCATCATCAAATAATTGTTTTTATAGTTTCATCTATTGTGAGATCTCAGGATAACCATCACCTAACAAGGAAACAGCACAGCATTCTTTTTCTTGTAGATAATGTGCCTTTATGATTAAATTTTAAAACATTTGTTTTAGCTATACCACAGGGTTATTCATTCAACAAATGTTTTTAAGCATCTATTTTAAAAGACTACATTCAAAGACACTCTTAAAATTCATAACGCTATATTAATTTTTATGTTTTTATGGCCGCCAAACAATTTTCTTCATCATCTGAGAACGCCCCCAGTAATATATAGGAAAGATCTAGGTGACGGCAGCCCAATAATCTCCCACACAGCCTGGTCTTCTGCCCTCCTTCATTCTCATTTAGTATTAAAGCAAATCAAAACACAATTATAGACTAGGAGAAGAAGCCAAGCCACCGGCACCTGAACATTATTTTCTACCTACAGGACTGCAATAACATTATCTACCACCCAAATACATCATCATAGTCCTACACCAAATGGATCAGACTCTTATAGAGAACACTGTAATTTCTCTCCACACTGCTTCAAATTACCTGAAAAAGACAAATGTATTATAACAGACTATCTACTAAAGTAATTAATCTTTCCTTGTACTGTTTTGTATTGAATTTAGTATGTTGGGCTTAGAACACACATAGTTCAGAACCTGACCTTCACTCCTCTCGTGTCCCAATCTTTGTCACGCACCCTGGTAGATCCCAGACACGCCGAACTACTCAGAGCTCACAGATTAAGCCATGAGTTCTACATGTCCATGATCTCTTAAGCCTAAAAGGCTCATTTCCCAGCATCCATGTCTAGCTCAACTACAGCTCCTCCAGGAAGCCCTCCCTGACCGCCACTCTCATTCCAGAGCTCCTTGATTTGTATTTCTCACTCTTGGCTTCTCTGTCTCCCTTTAGTGTAAGTTCTTTTAGAGATCGCTCTTGCTTTTGTATCCCCACAGAGTACCTAACGAATAAGAGGAACTTAAATATTTATTGAATAATTAAATAGCTAAAATAACAAATGAATGAATATGGAAGCACTACCTCTTACATAATTGATAAGATGGCAAACCAAGAGAACAAAGAATATCTAATTCAAGATTAAAATAATAATCAACTCCTGATTTGTACTCCCTAAGCTTATGAAGTAGAATTTGCAAAGACATAATAGAATAGAAAAAACAAAGCAGGAGACCCTCAAAAGAAAACATCAAATGACCTCAAAAAGGCCTGTCACTACACGCCCAAAGGGAGGCTTTTGTAACTTCATGACCTCAATTAGGTGCCCTTTCACATCTGATTTTCATCAGTAAATGTATGGCAGAAATTAATGAATGGGAAAAAAATGATAAAGTTCATTACCACATAATGGATCAAATGCAACTTTATGTGGAACTGAGTATTATTTAATGGATTCACACGCACTTACACAAAAACATTCCCTTGGCGAATACTTGAGCAACCCCAAGTCTTGGGCACAAGGCAACGCAGTCCCTGCCCTGGGTGCCCAGACTAGCAGGGGTGCAGCTAGAAGAGGGTTCGGTCTCTGTTCCACAAGGCAGGCCCTACGCACACTGCTGACTTACTGATTTTATTCTGACCAGGAACACAATCTACGGCCACAACTAACCAAGACCATAAGGAACATGCATCCAAATCCATCCTTCTCCACGGGCCCAATCACTGCAGAGGCTCAAGTGTACTTCCCAGATATGCAGTAATGCTCGCCATGGATCCCTCCTGAACAGGAAAGCAGCGATCTCACCAAACCCAGCATTACAGCGGTGCTCTCCTCTACTTCGCACTTAACCGCCAGGAGGAAATGCACCAGAAGGGCTTGTATCTAAAGTATCTCCCCTTCAGAGGCAATGCTTGATTACCTTCATTACCTACTCTCCCAACTTCATCCACTCCCCTCCCCAAGTAGGGCAGAATTTCAGTGCAGGATACTGTTTCCTTATCTGTGAACCCTATTCTCCAAAAATCCTGTATAAAATGTATCTTTTATTTCTGGAAGCATCACTTTCCCTTCTAATTTATCAACACCATTTTCTACTCTCTCCTAGTGAGCCCAAAGGAAATGAAAAAGTGTATCAAAAACAAACACTCGTGATCACCTATCTTTCCCCACCCCACAAAGAAACAAGCTTTGGGTTTTTTTTTTTTTTAAGATTGTATTTATTTATTTGACAGAGAGAGAGAGATCACAAGTAGGCAGAGAGGTAGGCAGAGGGAGAGGGGGAAGCAGGCTCCCTGCTGAGCAGAGAGCCCGATGCGGGGCTTGATCCCAGGACCCTGAGATCATGACCTGAGCCGAAGGTAGAGGCTTTAACCCACTGAGCCACCCAGGCGCCCCATATATATATATATATATATATATATATATATATTTTTTTTTTTTTGGTTCCAAATAATACAGGCTTACTATAAAAAACTGCGATATAGAAAAGCATAAGAAAGTAAGGCCAAAAAAAAAAAAAACCCACTGTGAGATGACTGTTCTTCTAATCACACATTCAGTGATGATCTTTATGCATCTATCACATGTAAGAGGGCTCACATCTGAATCACACGTGTCTTTCAAAGTCTTCTTTTCCTCCTTCCTCCCTTCACGTAGGTAACTGGTAACCTGCTGTGTATTTTTCCTAGGCATCTATCTTTCTCTACGGTCACATACGCACAGACACAGATTTGTGTCGTTCCATCTTATTTCATGGCGACTGTTTTTCCAAAAACGGGGTATTTTATAAAATGTATGTATCCCCAAGTCAACTCGTGTAGATTTAATTCATGATGCTTCATAGCAACAGGTATCCAATGGCATAAGCATTCCTTTAGTGATGGGTGTTTAGTTTTGCTTATTTATTGCTGTAACACACAGCTGAAGAAAACGTCCTCGCCGACACACACTCAGGAAAGCACTAGCCCTTTGTTTTAGACAGTGTAACTTTTACCACCTCGTTTACGAACACGACTTTCAAACCCCAACACTCCCCACTGTGCAGTGGGTGCTATGTGGGACGACTGCAGACACCTTCCAGACTCTCCTTCTTCATCACCCTCGGGATGACCTTCTGTGCTAGATTCTACTTGGGGAGCCTGTACTTTCTATTTCTTGGCCCACTCCACCATTTTGCTGGAGGATGTCCTTCACTACCTTTTCGAGAAAGGCTGGATGGGTGGTAAATGTTGCCTTGAATGTTTGAAATGTCTTTGTTCCATCCATCTACCACTCGACAGTCGACTGGAGAGCATCTCACTATGAGTTAGAAAGCTCTGTGTCTCGTCATGTATCCTAGACTCCTTGGTTCTGATGCAATAACTGGCACCAATCTAGCCCCTCGACCCTTTACATGTGACTGGAACCTTTTTCTTTGGAATCATTATTCTCTTTTCTCCAGTTTTCTACAATTTCAAGATAATACACCTCAGTTTGGCTCTTTTTGGAAGTAACTGTACCGTTATTCACCGGGCCCTCTTTGAGCTCGAAACTCAAGTCCTTCAGTTCTGGGAGCCATCCCAGTACATTTCCTTGGTAACTTCCACCTCTCCATGTCCTCTTGCTTTCTCTCTCCGGCCCTCCTTTAGCTAAGTGCCAGGCAGTCTACAAGGTGACCTTTTTGATCTTTTCTTTTTGTTCTATGCTTGGGCAGATGTCTTGAACTTCCGCCCCCTCCATTGGCATTTTTCTCCTATCCCTTTTTTACGTATACTTTAAAGTTCCCAGGTCTCCTTCTCCGAGTGGCGCTCGTGACAGCACTGTGGTCTTATCCCCCAGATGCACAGTCTCCTTCTCCCTCTGAGTCGCTCAGCTTTTCTGAACACTTCCATCTGCTTTTTGCCTTGTCTCTTCCATGAAATAAGACCAGGTTCTTTCACCTGTTTGTGTTGGTCTTTCATTTTAAAGGTGTTTCGAGTATCTGCTGAAGCTTGCCGTCTGCTCACATTTGACAGTGGGGCACAAGGAAGCCCCAGGCGAGGGGTAAGGATTACTGTCGGGAGCCCTCTGAGCGAGGTTACCGGCCTGAACTCCCACAGGTCGGTTTCCATACAGATCTTCCTCACGTGGCCGGAGGGTGCCTTCTGGGAGAAAGCCTCCGATCTGCTGGCTGTCAGGGTCCTGGGCACAGCTTCCGCCTCACCCTCCCATCTTCAAGGGCAGACCCTTGCCGTACCCCGCGAGGCCGGTTACCGCCGAATGCAAGGCCTCCTTCCCCTCTACCCTCTACTGCAGCCCGCAGATGGAGAGATGACACGGGAGCGGGGATGGGGAAGGCAATCTGGTGCGGTCTACCGCTTCTTATGAAAACTCTCAACCCCATTTCATTTCAGCCCAACTTCGATGCTGACTCAGCAAGCGCTACAGCCTCTCACTCCCGAGTCCGCTGGGGACTGTGATGCGGGCACTTGGCCACGTCTTCCTGCTACATTGTCTCCGCAGCTTTCCCTGCGCCCAACAAGTGGGATACCATTCGGGTAACTTCTCCAGAATTTCCTCACAACTCTGCTCTTCTGCCATCTCCTCTTTCATTCTCTTTGTTCTTGTGCATTTATACAGATTAATTTCTTTATTATCATTTTAATGGGAAAAAATGTTTTCTTATTTTCAGCTAAAAACTGAGCTATATTCATAAAATTAGAGATCTATCAAATAGTCTTTCCAATTGAGTATAACTTCTTAGCTTTTCAGCAAAAAGATAAAAGCCATAAAACTCGACAAGCCCTTTTATTTAATGCCATCTATAGCTAACAAAAGAGGTCTAAGACCACTACGCTGAATACTCTAAAACACTGCTGGGGCTCAAAGACCACACCAACAAAGAGGCGCCCTGTGGCCACAGCCTGGCAGACGGGACACTTGCGGGTGGACGTCTCTTGGACTCTTCTATAGAACCCATGCAAACCCAGTCACAATTCTAGCACCTTCTGTGTACAAACTGACAAGCTGATTCTGAAATTTATTCAGGAACACAAATGACCTAGAAAAACTGAAGCAATTTTTAAAAGGAAAAACAAAAAAACAAAATTGGGACTTACTTTATGTAGTAAGACTTTAAGACTTGTTATAAATCTGCAGTACTCAGTGCAGCTAGACGCTCACACAAGATAAAAGACATGCAGACTAACAGAACAGACTCTATATATACACATATAGAGAGCCAACTGATTTCCAACGAAGGTGTCAAAGCACTCAAGGGGAGGAGAGGAGGCCTTAACGAATGGTGCTGGATCGACTGGATACCTGCATGGAAAAAAATGAACATCTACCCTAATCTCACATGGTACACAAATGTTAACTTGAAATGGAACATACAGACCTAAGTGTAAAAACTAAAACTATAAAACTTCTCTAAGACACAGGAGGAGGGGCACCTGGGTGGTCAGTTAAACATCCGACTTCTCCTCAGGTCATGATCCCGGGGTCTTGGGACAGGCCTCATCCATCACTGGGCTCCCTGCTCAGCGGGGAGTCTGCTTCTCCCTCTCCCTCTGCTCCTGCTCTCTCTCTCTCTTTCTCTCAGATAAATGAATAAAATCTTTAAAAAAATAATATTAAGACACAAGAGGAAAGTATTTGCAACCTCAGAAGAGGCAAATTCTTTTATAGAACACAAAAACAACAGAATGCTAAAAAAAGTTGACTTACACAAAAATCAAGAAAATTTTATTCTCTAAAGGGCATCATTAAAAAAATGAAAGGCAAACCAAATCATAGACTGGGAAAAAATATTCACAACTGTATCACACAAAGCACTTAACATATATATCTCAAGAGGAAAATTTAAAAAATTTTTTTAAAGACTTTACTTATTTATTGGAGAGAGAGAGTATGAGCAGGGAGTAGGGGCAGAAGAAGAGGGAGAAGCAGGCTCCCCGTTAAGCAGGGAGCCCAATGCGGGGTTCGCTCCCAGGACCCTGGGATCATGCCCTGAGCCAAAGGCAGACGCGTAACCAACTGAGCCACCCAGGCGCCCCTAAAAATGTTTTCCACAATGAGATACCAGTATAACCTATCAGAACGGCTGGTATGTAAAATAACTGACCACATCAAATATGGTGTTCTCACAAACTTCTAGTGCAGATGGAACACGATATAATCAGCTTGAAATACAGTTTCGAAGTTTCTTAAGAAGTTACACAAACACTTTACTCAAGGGAAAAACGTCTGTCTATGAGAAGACCTGCCCGCAAACGCTCACAGTAGCTTTACTCTAACAGCCCAAAACTGGAAACTGGCAACAACGCAAATGTCCATCAACAGGTAAGTAGATGCATAAATCTGGAAATATCAATATAATGAAACACTACTCGGCAACAAAAAGGAAGCAAGCCTGGGTACACACAAGCACACAAGAAACCGTTGCGCTGAGCACAAGAAAGCAGGCAATGAGAGCACACGCTATTCAATGCCACTTACACACTAATTCTACAAAACCTAAGTACTTTCTAGGGACAGAAAGCAAACCAGGGGCCGCTGGGGAAGGGAGAGGAGGAAGGGATGAATGACACAGAGGCACACGGAGATTTCTGCAGGCGACGAGGTGTCCCTTGGCGCTGGCGCACCATCCTAGCGGGGTGGCGGAGGCTGAGTCCGTGCTGCTCACCGCACGGCAACCATGCCTCCACAGTCCTGGGGGGAGGGGGCGGGGGGACTGAAACGAGGAACCACACTATTTTATGATTAATCATCGACTGCGAAGATGAGGAAAGGAAGACATCCCTCGTAAAACCCCAGTGCCAATGCGCCTTGACAGGGAACTCCTGGTAATGAAAAAGTCAGCACACACTTGTCACTGACGTTAGTTAGGGTTAAGAACTGTCCAAGTAGTCTGTCTCAGAGAGAAACCCTGCTTGCTTTTACGTAACGTGAGCCTCTCGGTTCTGAGGAATAGAGCTCACTGTCCTTGTGAGAACCGGGCGAGACATACAATGATGGATGGTGATAAATGCAGACACCAGGTGCTGGCAAGAACAGCAAACTGGAGTGTTCATTTAGAAGCTGAATCTTCATGCTGTTATCTTAGTAAAACATTAGAAGAACACTTAAAAAATATTTAGTTACCTATATATGCAAAACAAAAACTAAAAAGATATATAAATGTTAATAAGAGTTATCCTTTGGTATTAGAACTATAGCTGATTTTAATTCTCTTCAAGTCATCTTTTTATACTTTTTTTACTTTATATTTATTTATTACTTTTGTAATGGAAGAGAGAATGTTAGTTTTTTATACATATTTAAGACAGGGGTTCCACTTATTACATTTTAAATGACACCGTGGGAAGAAAATTAGCCTACCTTTAATGTCATCTAAAGAGTATCTTTCCACTGAAATAGGAGTTGCAGCCTGTGTAATACTGGTAAGCTCTGAACTGACAGTTACGTACCCGGGCAATGCAGTAATCCTTCGGGTTTTCTCTCTCCAGACCGTATTTCTCTAAAGCTTCAGCCACGGCAAAGTCTGCAGGGTCTGTGGTAGACAGCAGGATTGTCTTGTACGGAATATTTGGTTTTAAACTATCTGCATAAATTCTCAATGTTCCACCTGAAAGAAACATTTTGACATCTTTGAGTACTACTTTATTTTATTCCAATAACAAAGACAGCTAACATTTACGATCACTTAAAAAAAGGGCACCTAAGTTCCAGTTGCAAGAAGTACAAAGACGGAATCTGTGTAACAATTCTACATTCGTGTCCTGTTAGACAACATACACTCATAGTCACTTGCTGATCTAACAACACTTCGCTACAGTGAATCATCCGCTATGACACAGATGGTGTCTGTCCTCTCTTCAAGCCCAAGCAGTTTTTATAATGGTGAACTGATTCCCACTATGGGTCCAGGATGAGAAACGGAAGAAACTCCAGAGCGTTTTGATAGCGCCTCCTGTCAACACGTTTAACCGCATACGAACTCACATAGACTGGGGGCCCCCACGTTCCAATACTGAGGACACAGCGACGAACAGGTCAGTGTCCCCGCCTGCAGACAGCTCACAGTGTAGCTGTGGGACGCAGGAGGAAAAGACAGACAAGAAAACAAGCAAATAAGATAGTGGTATGTGACATGGAAAACGTGAGCAGGGCTGTGAGGAAGAAAATGACCCAGAGCTTCCCAAGGTCCTGGGACTGTAACGCCTCCTGTGAGGACAAACACGGGGCACGCAGCAGCCTCGGGGCCCCCTCGAGAACTCCCTGGGCAGAGGGACTGGCAGGTGCTAAGGCCTACGGCTGGTGTGGGTCTAGCTGGGCTCACCGGCCAGAGATGAACCCCAGGCGAAAAGAGGGAAACTCAGTGAGACTGGCCGAGGCCGGGTCACGCAGGCCTTCCTCGCCCACAATCACACAGGCCAAAGCCAGACCACGATCGTGACAGTCTGGACTGGACTCTAGTTGAAGCGGGAGCCACTGGAAGACTTCGGCTCTGTGTGCGCACACGCACGGAAGAGCGAGCCTGCGCCTGTGCGTGTAGGGAATGCGCGGAACACCCCTCGCGCTGTCCTGGGGGGCCCGGCTTCTGGGGAAAGAACAGCTGCAGGTGGGGACGAGGGCCCCAGTGGCAAGGCCAGTTTTGAAGCACATATCCGACTCCACCGAAATGCATTCTGTTCCGATTTAATTACCCTCTACTTTCAGATGCGTACTGGAATTAAATTATTAGAAAAACATGTACAAGAGAATGAGTAAAAATTTTGTAGACTGAGGTAACATCTCTTGTGTGCTTTAATTAGACAACCAAAGAGCAAATCAGACCACCTGCTTTGAAAGCTGATGAGATGGCTACAAAAAAATGCAAATGGTCAGAAATTTAATTTTTCTAAAAAAAATTTTGCATCTGCTAAAAGCAAGACAAGTACTTTGCAATTCCAAAGTCACAGACCACAGAGGATGAAAGACTATTTGGTCTGAAAAAATTAAAGGTCAGGGTTTACCAGAAAATCATTTAAAAAGTCAGTATGGTTCCTACAGATAACATACTTTCAAGCAGAACATAAAGGACACATGACGATGAGGTAGCCGTAAAATTCATATTCATTGGCCAAATGAACTTAGCTATTGGATGGAACGACTTTTAGCGCCCATCTGAAAGTTTGAGAATATCTACAACTTGAACTGGTTTTAGTATAATGAGCGTGGAATCTAATTCAAAAGGCTTTCAGTTGGTAAGCCTAACGCCACAGTATCCTCCTCGTAGAGATACAAACCACCCAACTTGCTAAGGAAGAAGAGAGGAGCCGCTAACAATTTCACACCCCTACTATGGACTGAAATCGACTGGCATAATCTACATTTCAGCTCTAGGACTAAGGCTGGGCGGCTACCCCGCTCTGAGGAGGAGCACACCGAGGCCTGCGGCCCTCCGGCACCCCGACTGCGGGACCCCCGTCACAGTGCTCTGCCGCTCCTCTAACCGCTCGTGAGGAAGCGGAGGCAGGAGGACACACTCCTAGAAGAGCCTCACGATGCTGCCAACGATGTCTCGGTAAGAAATCCATGGCCCTAACTGGTGGCAAAACATTGTGCCACGGACCAATTACCTGACAGATACAGGGCATTTCGGGGCCGACTGCACTTTGAGGCCATCACAAACGAATACACCCGAGTGTTTTTTTAAAAAGGCTTCACAAAGTCCAGGGTCCAAGCTCCTTGCAAGCTACGAGTCTGATCAGCTGTGCAGTGAGTCAGGTCATGAGAACTCAGGGAACCAGTCCTCAGGCCAACCAGACAGGAAAATAACAGACTGAGCCATCAGTCTCAGAAGCCTTACCCACACGTGACCATGGCCCCCGCATTTTCTACCAATCAAACAGCCAAGCTAGTAACTATAACAGGTTATGAAAATATATTTTTCTAAGTCATTTATTAAAGACAAACAAAATAGCTGAACTTAATATATTTGACATCCTTGATATTAACCATAAACAGCTATTTTGCTAATAATATTTAGTTTTTTAGGGTTTCCTGGAAGTTTATATAGAAAAACGTTCCTTCGCTCCCAACTATCCCTTTAACCTCTACCTCTTAGATGTTCTGCTAGTTTTCCTCCTAATTCTATGGAGGTTTTTTTTCCTCTTGTCTTTGCCTACTCCTCTCAACAGCAGCCTTCCCTTAAATTCTTCTATTACCTGTATACTTTCTACCAAAAACAATCTCGCCCATGTCCAGTGACGCTGCCTGACGACCGCAGATTGCTCCCCGATCTCTCTCGCCATCTGACACTGCCGACCAGAACCCGCTCTCGAGCCACTCCCCCAGCAGCTCAGAACATCCCCCAGATCACACCAGCCGCTGCACAAAACCCGTCTTCTGCTCCCAAATGTTCTCTCACTGCAGTGCATCAACATGCATCTGACTGGAGACGGGTGTCACAGTCGTGCCAGGGCCCGGGAACTCCACCTCCGGGGTCTGCCCACAGCCCCGGCTGTGCTCAGAGACCCAATCCGCACGTGACCCGCAGGTGACCCGCACATGGGCAGCACGCGCTCCCTTCCAAAGGCGATTCGGTCAGATCCATCCTCTACTCCGCTCCCACAGGAACCACTCCAGGCCTGAAGGTCAGGCTGCGGTAAGAGCTTTCTGAATCCCCCCCTTCTAACTCCTCGGCAGCTTACTAACAGACCACATCCAATTTCTCCATCCAATTTTCCCAATAAACATGGTTCTCTGCGGGCACAGCCTGAAGTGACATGGAGAGTTTCCTATAACAATACATACAAATGTTACATCCTAATCCACGTTAAAAGCGTATTTCTTCTAAAAATATTTTATTAAGTTACTTATAAAAGTGAACCCTCTCAGCTCGCTATGTTTCTCATGACTCACATGTCCCTGAGTGCACTTGGCTAGTCCTCAAGGAATCACTGAGGAAATGATCATTTCGATCATGTCAAACTCCTCCCTGGGAGAATCCCTCCAGGTCTGTTAGGCATCTCTGAGCACTCCTCTTGTTCTTTCAAAAATTTTAATTACCTTTCTTCCTCTTCATCTTTGTATTTTCTTTCCCTCCTCTTCGTTTTCTTTTTTTCCTTAGTGCATATATTTCTAAGTCACTTCGAACCTTTCCTCAAACAAGACAGGATACATATAAGCGGATCATCTCCTGGAGCTCAGAAGTTATCGGTTATGCTATTTATGGAACTAGTAAGTAGCCCGCTCCCCTCGCTGTTTCGAATCACTGACACCACAGCTCCCACAGAACGTGTAACCAAGGCTCGGTCAGAAGAACGCTGAGGACCCAAGGGAACACGTGACGGAGCCCGAGTGGTTCCCCGTGGGGAACACCACCCCGAAACAGCGCCTGTCTGTGTGAGTTCCGAAGACATGGCATCACCAGCAGTTTCCGCCAAGTGACCGAGCATATCAGAGCCACGGTCCACAGACAGCCCCATGGAAGGAGACAAGAGAGACTAAGAGAGAGGATGATGCTGTTTGCATGAATGCAATACGAGTGTCAACACAGTCCCCCTGACGGGTCCGACCCGCTGCCACACACGCAGACTGGATTCCAGTCACAAGCATCATCTGGGTAGGGGCAGAAACCCTCTGACTCAGGCTGGGACTCCAGAGAAAGGGTCCACAGTTGGAGAAACGCTACCAGTCCCGACATTCAAAACCCGAAACGGAGTAAGTGAGCGAGCAGGTGCGGAGCAGACCACGCACCACCAGCAGCTCCCGGTCCGCGAGCGTCAGGTCGGAAGGACTGCAGGCAGGGGCCCCGCTAGGTCAGACCCTTGCACGAAGGCCAGATCGGTGCTACAGCCCCCTCATACACGGCGTCTTTTTGAAACTCAAAATGATTACGATATCATTTTTTAACAAGCAAAACTGACAAGTTTCTAACAAATATTTTCTTTGCTGAATACAATTATAGGTTAATTACAATGAAAGTTGTATGTCAAATAGCTAAATAGCTAAAAACACACAAGCCCAGTTTATAGCGAAAATAGTAAAGTCATTTGTTTTAACTCTCTCTACAATCTGTATTTCCCTCAGAAACAGAGAGTAATCTCTAGCATATGCCGGTAAGTGGAAAAGACAAGGTGGGGGAAACATGTACATAACACGCTGCTGTTTAATTAAAGGGGCTGATGAGGACAAAAGCTGAACTTCTCTACATATACCTTGTTTTGTAGATTTGACTTGGGAACTACTACAGTACATTAAATTTTTAAGAAGCAAACCTCTAAAATCAAAAGCAAAACAAAACAAATAAAGCTAAGTATAAATCAATATAAGTATATAACCACATGGTCAGGAATCAATGTTGTGATTTCAAAACACAGTAATTTGATAGTACATCCTTATAGGGTATACTCACAGATGAGTTTCCTAAAAAGCTTAAAATTATTCCAGTATCATATTATTGTTAATAATAGCATTATTTTTATTTTGATATTACTACTTATCATAGGGAAAAGCAAGTAATTACGTTATCGGTGTTAGGTGTAAAGAATTTTGTTTTTTTTTTAAGATTTTATTTATTTATTTGACAGAGAGAGATCACAAGTAGGCAGAGAGGGAAGCAGAGGGAGAGGGGGAAGCAGGCTCCCCGCTGAGCAGAGAGCCCAATGCGGGGCTCAATCCCAGGACCCTGAGATCATGACCTGAGCCGAAGGCAGAGGCTTTAACCCACTGAGCCACCCAGGCACCCCAGGTGTGAAGAATTTTTATCGTAAGAGAAAAGATACTCAGATTTTCTGAAATCAAAGTAGTAAAAAAAAAAAAAAGGTATTAAAAGTATTTCCTAGCTCCGTCCACTAAGTAGAATCAGAAGCAAACACTAACCAGGAACAAGGAGCACTCCTAGCAACCAAATACTTATCCCCCTACAAAGAACCAGGAGTCCTTGGAGGGACAGCCGCTTCCTAGCCGGGGGCAAGAAATACACTGGGTGGGCCTAGATGTCCTGTCACACAGGGAGACGCGCCGAGACCACTGGGGACATGCAGAAGCCTGAGAGGCCAGGTGGAGGACACCCTCACCATTTCAGAGCGACAGCTCAAGGATCAGAAGGGCAGTAACTGCGACAGATGGAAGAATACTGCCAAGTTTTAACTCCACGAGTTCACGAAAACATTCCACAAAGACCGCTCGCCTGTGGATGCTAATAGGGTAAGTATTTCGGCCCTCTCTCTCCCCCAAAAACCTAAACCTGCCTCTTCACCTCACTGAGGAAACAGAGAAAGCAGGTGGAAAAAATGGTCATCTTCAGGATGCTGTCAGCCAATGCTACAAGACAAAGAAGCGCCCAGCGAAGCACCCTGGACGTGAGCTAAGAGAAAGGACCGGGACCCGGAGTGACACACACGCCGAGCAGGGGCCATGTGCAGGTTCCGTCTGGCCCCCGACGCAACTGGACACTTCTCTGAGGCTGTCAGCAGCACGTGACCAGTGACGGGACAGCTGACGGCATTAGGGAATTAGCGTCAATTTTTTTGCACGTGACAATGGGACTGTGGTTTCTTCTGTTTTTATTTTTCAAGAATCCTTACCTCTAGAAAAATATAGTGAAACACTGAGAAATTTGGGATTTGCTTCAGAACAGTCCAGTTTGGGGACAGGAGAATACATGCAGGAGCAGAGACGAGACACACGTCATTAATTACGGACACCGGGTAGTAAGTACACCGGGAATTGTATCTGTCTGTCTTCTTTCATATGTATTTTCCAGAATTCAAAAATGAAAACAAAAGAAGAGCCACGCTGGGGAAAACTACGTAACTAGACCTATGTCTAAGTGAAGGGAACCCCTGCACTTCAGGCCGAGCCGGGCCCGCAGCAGTCCCGCAGGGCGCATGGCGCCGGCAACGCGGCCAGGCCCGGGGCCCGGTGAGCAGCGCGGGCGAGCCCGCTGCGGGTACCTGAGTCCGGCCGCCCGTCCGAGCTCCGGAACTCCTGCATCCTCCTCTCCAGCTTCTGCTGCCGGCGACGCTTCATGACCACCTCCGGATTCGAAATCGTTCGGGTAAAGCTGGTCTCAGGCATGTCTTTGTAAACCTCAGCAGCCAGGCGGGAATTCTCACTGCCAGACAAGAAAAGCACCGACAGCATTTCCTCAATGTTCTATTAGAAAGAGCTGCGCTGTAGTCAGACACACACGCGCGTGGCGGGCGTCCCTGGGCTCGCTCTGTCCCATGCACAGGTGTGCCATGGGCGAGTGACTGCGAGCTGGCGAGTGACTGCGAGCTGACGAGTGCAGCAGGTACAAAACGAGGTTCTTCTCGATACGAGCAACACATGAACTAAAGGGAGATTTATCATCAGAAACTCCCAGTGAGTTTATGTCCCTTAATTACTGTGGATTTACTAATCAGGCTAAAAGAAAAATGTATAATTTACACATGTAGGAATCTCCACCAGTGTTTTCCTAATAAAATAGACCAAATGAGCAATAAAACATCCCAACCATAAGAAATAAAGGATCAAATATACTTTTAGTAAAAATCTCTCTTAAAATTACAGTAAATCTTGAGCTCAAATAGCATGATTTTTTAACAACAAAATGATTTGCCAACATTCACTTTCTTGAAGCTAAGTTTTCAAAAGGAAAAAAAAGGAGTCAACTGACAAGGGGTCGACTACAGAGAATGAGGAGTTGAAGACTGCATACTAAAGAAAGACTGATGACTAAATTTTGATAAATACACATTAAAGGTGTCATTTTTAATCATAAAAATCAAGCACTGGGGGCCCTGGGTGGCGCAGTCGGCTGAGCGTCTGATTCTTGGTTTCAGCTCAGGTCATGATCTCAGGGTCACGAGATGGAGCCCCACATGGGACTCAGGGATCAGCACTCACAGCAGGGAGTCTGTCTCTCTGCCCTTCCCCCTGCTCCCTGCTCACTCTTTCTAACAACAAAAAAATCAAGCTTTGAATCAATCAAATTGAACTAAACTTGCTTTAAGTAACTAAACACAGACAATATATCCTTCCATAAACTAAACTGCTAAATAGAACAAGCCACAGCCTGAGGTTCAAATGCTCCTTTTCTTTGATATTTTTCATGTATAAGCAATATATTTATGTAAGTTCTGTCTACTGTTTATGCTAGAGAGTCTTACTATGTAATACTTTACTCAAGAGTTTATGCTCATTACATAGACATCACTGCCTGACGGAATAATACCTAAACCCACTCTGATGCAATCCGAAATGGGCTTGAGTCCACTCTAAAGTAAATATCCTTAACTAAGGAATGGTTAAGTGTCCTCAATAGATACAGAATACTGTAACAAACAATAAAGACTTAAAGAAGTCACTACAACAGAATATAAATGGTTAGTGAATGTGTAAAAAGACATCTACCCTGTTAATGATAAAATAAATAGGAGTTATTGGAGGTATTATGCACAGTTCTCAGGGTAGGAGGAAGCGAGCAGACTCGTGGGCTCCGGAAAACACTTCCAGGGGCAGCCTGGCGACATACGCGTCCTCAGGCTGCCCCCGAGCTGTCTTCCACAGTGTTCCCAGAGTTGGAGAGTGAGGACGCCCACAGGAGTATTCCTTATAATACAAAACAACCTGTGAACTACCTACAAGCACATAAAAAGGGGCCAGTGAGATAAAAAAAAAAACAAAAACAAAAAAAACTACATGAGAGATTACTACATAATCATCTAAATTACTTCATACTTTTGTGACAATATATCCTTGTGAATATATATACGCATTTGTGGGATATATTCTAGTAGAAAAAATGTCATGTGCAAAGCTCTAGTTTTAAAAGCCTATGATTATATTTGTTTAAAAACTCTACATAAACATATAAAGTATATATTTGTGTATGACAAACAAACTACTGGGGCGCCTGGGTGGCTCAGTCATTAAGTGTCTGCCTTCGGCTCAGGTCATGATCTCAGGGTCCTGGGATCGAGCCCCGCATCGGGCTCCCTGCCCCTCGGAGAGCCTGCTTCTCCCTCTGCCTCTGCCTGCTGCTCCCCCTGCTTGCGTGCTCTCTCTCTGACAAATAAATAAAATCTTAAACAGAAACAGTAACAACCCTCCGGTCCTCTTTGGGCCCCTGTGAGGACAGGTGACTCCTCCTCCCTCTCTGGCAAGCCTGTACGCTCGGACTCCCTACCACGAAGGCCTGCTACCTCAGCACGGGAAGAAGAGCGTGGACGCTGCGCGGCAGTCCCCAGCCAGGCGAGTCGGAGGGAGCATACAACACGCTGTGGGCCTAGTGGCCGGACTGACGCAGGTGCAGACGGCGGGACGAGGCCACGCTCTCCCACCTCTGACGTCTTTTCTGTTACAATCAAAATGCAGTGATTTCCCTTATTCCGTCAGCTCTGAGGTCAGAAGTTCAAAGGCCTTTCGAGAGGTAAGTACAACTAGGACGGGGCTGGTGTGACGAAATAAGGAAGGGGAGCTGGCGGGGCCGGAGTCAACGAGGCCGTGCGTCGGACCCTTAGCTGTTGTTCTGGCCGTTCTCGCCACCCTCCGGTGAGTGGTCAGGGTAGGTAAGGACCACAGGAAAGCACTGCTGCCGTAAGGACCAAAAAAACCAGAGACGAAAGGCCAAAGACGGAGAAAACACCGACATCAGTGGTCTACTCAGAAAAAACACCACTGTTCGCCAGGTTGCTTCTTGGGATTAGCAAACCCAAGAGACAGGCAGGGTCGGCCGTAAACCTTGCTTAGGTGAGACCCTCCCCACACACAAGAGCCACGGGATAGCGAAACTAACTTCAGAACGGAGGTTCACCCTCTTCGCGGTTTCTCTGGTAATTTAACGTGGTCTGCTACATTAAAAACATTCAGCTTATTAGAGCAAAAGGAAATAGAGATATTTCCAGAATTACTTACATGTCATCCCCTTGGAAAGGCCTATCATCCTTATCAGATGCCTGCCTCACTGCTTCTTTTTCTCTCTTCTTTTTCTCCTTCTTTTCCTTCTTTGAGAGAGTTCTCTTGAAGTTCTGGATAACGCCTTCTTTCTCCTGCTTTTCAGGTCCGTTGCTTTGAGCCTTCTGGTAAAAGTAGCATCATTACTATGCCGGCTGTTACACGGAATCACAGAAAGCCCTCTATGGCCCAGCTACCTGCATGTCACATGTTACCGCCAACACCCAGCTGCAGGAACAGGGAAAGGTCCGGGGGATGGAAATGTTCTTTACCTTCACTAGGCTAATGGTTACAGGTGTGTATTTCGCGAAGCTTAATGAATTATACATCCAAGATCTGTGCATCTCACCGTGTGTATATTTTACCTCAATTCAAAACTACTATGTAAACAAACAGAAAACCAAACCCACCAAGAAAACTAGGGTGGGAATCATGAAATCTGATTTTCAGTAAATAAAAATCCAATAATTTACATAAAGTTACTATTAAAAAAGAAGCTTAATCAAAATATGGAACTAACTGGGGTGCCTGGGTGGCTTAGTTGATTGAACGTGGGACTCATGATTTCAGCTCAGGTCATCGTCTCGGGGTTGTGGGATCGAGCCCCTGCACTGGACTCCGTGCTTGGTACGGTATCTGTTTGTCCTTCTACGTCCCCCTTTGCCCCTCCCCTTGCTCTCTCTAATAAATACAATCTTAAAAACAAACAAAAAAAGGAGATAACTATTTAAATCATTATCTACTTGATAGTTTCTCTAACTTCAAAAGAAATGTTAAGCATACTATAAGAAACTGGCTTTTTGAAGCAAAATTATTAAGTACTGTTTGTGCAAAGACTTCTAATTTCTTTTCCAGATCTTGTTTATCTGCTCGTTTATTCTTAATTTACAACATGGCCTGCTAGCAGATGATACAGAGACTTTTTTTTTGTATAATTAATAGGCTGACTGGTAAAGAATCAAGAAAAACACGCAAGAACGGTTACTGTTTTGGGAAATAAACTACCTTCTGTTTTATTTAAGTTAGCGTTTCCATTTTCATTGCTAGCCATGTCAGCATTGTCCTAACCCTCATAAGAGCCCTCATGCACATGAATGAGGATCTCTGGCCCACTGCGAGGCACATCAGCTGAAATCAGGTTACAGAAATGAAATAAAACATGGGCCAAAAGAAAAAAAAAAAGAGGAAGATGTCCATTATTCCTTTATATGAATTTGCTACAAATGCCAAGCCTCTAAAGCACAGTAACAAGGCCAAGAACACATTCTGTGTACCGAAAAATCTTCAAAACAGAACACCAACATCACACAAATAAAGTGAAAAGTTTCTGTTTCCAGAAGTGAACAATGGTACTCTTTTCCCAATCTGTTGAGGAAAATGATCAAATAGAAGATTTTTCTCAAAATATTCCTGACTTTTGCATTTGCTATCACTTGTCAATACTGAATTCTAGTGTAAGGTGCCACTTGATTTAACACGGAGATTACAGTTAGTTTCAAATCTCGTATTTCATAGTGTCCCACAGAAGAACAGCAGCACAGGAATCCCAGACACCCTACACCTGAGAGAGTTTTGGCATCACTACATTGCATGACATCAGCCCAGAAAGTTTGCTAACTTCTAATCTCACACATAGAGTAAGAAAAAGGTTGAAAATGTGCTGTATTAAGTTGTATCTGAAAAATTCACACAAAATAGGTTATTAAAGTTATTTTTCCTCTATGATTCTTATTAAAACATATTTTAACTTTCTAATTTGGTAAAAAACCTAGAGCTGATTACCTGATCATTAAATCTCTTAATAACAAAATCTTCCATAATGCTTCTTTGCAAAAGTAAAGAGCAATATTAGGGATTATTTAGTGAAACAGGATGAAACAGAGAGAAGCAGAAGTCCTTTCCATTTGCTTTCTGGGAGGAGGGTAAAAAGGCATGTAGGAGCAGCAGCAGACGGGACAGTTCAGTGGGGTCCTTTTACTACTGTCAGTCTCGCGTTCGTCACGGTCAGACCCAGGCCCCGGACGCGGTCAGCAGGGGACACGGCCAGCATGGGACACCATCAGCAGGGGATGCAGAAGGACCCTACCTTAGGAGGAAGGGCATCATTCTCATTCTTAAGAACGAATCTGCCCTCTCGATCATCTTTATTCCAATTCAACTGAACAACAAGGGGCTTCTCATCTATATCCAATCTTCTTTCTTCTTCATATCATGAAATGAAAAAAAGTTAAGTCATGGTTATTTAATGGCACCAGCTAATACAACATTCTCATATACATTTAATTTTATAGACATAAAATACCTTATTACCACAAGTACTTACTAACAGGCTGAAATGTCATTCAAAATGTTACATGCTAGTTTTAATTATTTACTATTTTGTCACCACTGTAATATATACTACCATGTACCCAGTGCCAAACACTGACCAGGGATAATGTCCTTACAACATTTAGAATCCAATCGGGAAAATAAGAGGAATATACACAAACAAGAAAAAAAAAATATATAGGGCTTTGCTATCAGCCTAATTCTGTAGATCAAATTATCTCATATATGCACCTGGAAAATAAGGAAACAACGTTAACATAACATAGGAGTTCGGCTGACCTACGAGATTTCCTTCTCACACGAGTCAGTGACAGCTCTCCTCTTCGTTCTATCCCTCGTCTCCCAAACTCACCAGGGCCAGCCCTCACAGCACCTCCCACCGTGGAACAACCATCCCATGTCTTCGTTAGGATGAAGAGCTAGGTTTAGAATATTCCTTCCTTGCTTGCTAGACATCTGCTGGTCAGGACTGTGACGGAGTGGGCTCCCTGAGGGCCTGGCACACCTCAGCCGCTTACTAGAAGCCTACAGTGGGCAAAGAGCACCCACGTAACTGTAGGATGTCTACAACGGGAGTGGCAAACACAGGCGGTGGAGGCCAGTGGAGAACCACCATGGTGAAGGAAGCAGGAATGAACGGGACAGATTTAAAGGATAAACAGACTTATACAGGCTTTTAGTAAATACTGTTTGTAAACAGCAATGTTAATTACAAGAATACAGGAATAACAAATTCTAATTTATTATTTTATGAACTGAAAATGTGAGAAATGAAAATTAGAGCAATAAATCAGGGACTGGATGAAGTTTGAAATTCCTGCTACAAACCCAAATTACCACGTTCTTCTTGTTGCAAAATTTATACTAGATCAAAATTCTTCACAGTATATTTTTAGAGAAATAACTTTAAGAACAACTAAGTCGAAACTGTGAAAGTAAAATAAAAACAAGGGTGATATTCTAAAGCATGTGAGCCTATTTATTAAATGGAAATACAGTCAGGGTCCTACCACAACTTTATAACTTTAAGGTCTCTTTCTGCCTTAGGGCTTCTCATATTGTTGTTTCTTAAAAGCAGAATCCTGTTTATTTTCCCAGCTGACTTCACATAAGGACTCCTGAGACACAGAAAGGAGGAGAGCGGGGTCTCGCTGGCGGTGGAGTGCGGCTCGGGGCCTGGGCTTCGGCGCACTGGACCTACGGTCCGCAAGCATGAGGTGAGGGGCCCTGACCGCTCGCTGGGGAGGAGCCCGCTGACCGCTAGGGAAACGAGCTGCACCGGGCAGACGCGGCAGGAACTGCTGGCCGCAGGCAGCCCCTCGCCCACACCAGACTGCCTCGTCCACTCTGCTAGCGCCATGGCAGGGTCCAGGCGGGAGCTCTGGGGTGCTGGACAAAACCAGAGGCACTGATCCAGACCCACACGGATGCAAAATGAGGGCACACAAACCCCATCAGGGATGAAAATTTTAGTTCTTGGGGCGCCTGGGTGGCTCAGTGGGTTAAAGCCTCTGCCTTCAGCTCACGTCATGATCTCAGCGTCCTGGGATGGAGCCCCGCATCAGGCTCTCTGCTCAGTAGGGAGCCTGCTTCCCCCCCTCTCTCTGCCTTTCTGCCTACTTGTGATCTCTCTCTGTCAAATAAATAAATAAAATCTTTAAAAAAAAAAAAAAAGAAAATTTTAGTTCTTGCATTTTATGTGCACGATTTTTTCAAACATCTATCAAGTTGTTAGAGCATAAATACTTACTAACTTGTCTGAATTGAACTACTCAATAAAATGAAATGTTAAGTATTTCCTTTGACCCAGAGGTGTCACTGAAAAATCACTGACACCCTAGGGGCTCCCTGACCTGAAAACTGAGAACACGCACATGAGGGCTCTCTGCGTATCAGAGGCACAGGTGCAGCACCCTATGATGGGCATGCCCGTGTGCAGGGACACAGCCAGACTGTCCTAGCCACTCACCTCAGGGGGTGGGCGGCTTTCCCCTCCTCCAAACACCTTTATTGTGCGTTCACCGCCTTATAGGTAAGATAGTTTACTTTTTAATTACAGGAAATATAAAAGAAAAAATTTCTTTAAAAAAAATCAAAATCATTCCATTTTTAGATCTCAAATTCCAACCTTACATATTATTCCAAAGACTTCACTTGGTGGTTTTCAAATGACCGAAAAGTGAAAACACAAAAAGGTGTGGAAGTGAGAAGTATTTTCTTCTCGATAACCTGGTTATAATGATTCCTAGGTAAAGGAAAAACTCAACCTCAGAAAAACCATCCAAAGTGAAGTATCCTATGTTGTCAAATCTAGTTTTGGTATTATCTGTGTAGTGGAATACCCTCATAACATGAACAGAGTAATAAGTGAATATGGCCTACCTGATATTCTACTGGGGAAAAAAGTGTGTGGTCATACCCCAAATCCACACAGTACAAAACTTTTCACCCGATTCCAAATGTACACAGAAAGCTGTAATTTTAAAGTTAAGACAATTTATGTTCAAAAAGGACTTGGGGATGGAATTTAACAGGTATTAAATTTTGGTTTGGACTATATGTAATCTTTTATTTGCTGCACTGAGATTTGTATCTTTTTTATAGGTGACTCAATATTTCCAAAGCACTCATAAAAAATTTTAGAAATTTCTATATTTCTAATCAGTCCAACTTAAAACTGCTGCTTGATATAGATACACAGGATATTTTCAGAAATTTTAAACATTAAAAACAAGGAGAAATTACTAACTACATAATATAATTTCCTCAAGATGCCCTCATTATTCCCAAAGAACAATGAAAATATACTGCCTCATGTTACAAAACATTCATTTTTGTAAGATCAATGGCTCATATAATATTTAACGGGGTTAAAATTAACTGTCATATTATATATAATCCACACACAAGAGTTCCAAGAACCACGGCTCCAGAAGCAAGCAGCATCCTGTGTCATCAGTGCGCAGACGACACCTTGATCTGCTGCTGGCTCATTTTAATGAGGAAATGGCATGCTACTTATCTCTGAATTAACACATGCACGCTAACATCCCACAGGGTCTCTCGTAAGAACATTTCACAGACACGCCAACACTTTGCCCGCCGGTCACATGCTCCGCAGCCCCTCCAGAAAGAGAAGCACCCGTGGGAAAGCAGGGCTATGACTGAACCGCCCCATGGACCAACGACTGTTTGGGGAGCTGGGGACCCCCTGCCAGCGCCCCGTGTGCACGCACAGACCTCCGCTGACGTGCACTTCATAGAGGGAGTACTTGGGGGACGACAGCATCCGCATGTCAGGCCGGAATTTCTCCGCCAGCGTCTCGATCACATCCTGAGTGGTAGCAGTACTAGACACCCGAATGCATTTTGTTGCAAAATTTCCAGCAGCTTTATCTTGAAAATAAAATCTCATCACTCCATGGAACTCCAAATCCTAAAAGAAAACAAAAAGATACGATTTTGGAAAAATAACATTCTAAAAAGATTCTGTTTTCATAACAATAATAAATGAAAAAGGCTATTCACCACTTTTTAAAAATGTTTCATTATCATAAACATCTGAGACAGAAACAGGGACATGGCATTTGAGTCCTCACATTTACTTCTGTGACTTGGGATGAGTTATTACAACTTGTGCCTCACTCGCCTCCGATCTCAGACGCCGGCTGGAGAGCGGCTGGCGTCACCAACAGCTGCTGGGACCTCGGCAAGCACCAGGCACACCCTGACAGGCATGACTGTACCCCGTCTTCGTAACGGCCAGGGAAACAGATCTGGAACTAAACTCTGTTTTCAAGATTTGGTCATTAAAACACAAAGTTTAAATAGCTCCCTCGAGTAGCTACACGGCAAATCCTGAGTTAAACCCCAGATCCACTGGTCACCAAAGTCCACACCTATCGCTCCCTGGGGTCCTGCCCGACCTTGAGAATATAAAGCCTCAATGAAGAAAGAGGCCACTCTAAAACCACAGGGGAAATGTTAGCCCCAATTGTACCATGAATGTGACTAAATGGAAACCCGTAACTTTTGCAGAATATAATTGTAACTAATTGTAATATGAACTACTTGCCCAAGATCACTAAACACAATTTAGATTTTTCTCAAAACCTTACTTCTAGAGAACTATGGGACGCTTCTTCCTTGTTATTTCCTTGTTCAGTTAGGTGAAACTCATTCAGGCTCCCAGGCCTTCTGCTACAACCGTAAGACTCAGTGGTCATACCCCAGAGCTGGACCACTGCATCAAAGAGAATCTGGTTCTTGTTTGGTGAGTTACACATTCCCTGGGAATATTGGGGGGAAAGGTCCAGAGCTCCTGTGTACCCCACTATTTCCCTGAGCACGAAAAAGGCACAGGTCCCAATGAAATTCCAAGGAGTGATTCTAACTCCTCGGCCAACCTCACTGCCCCCAGCACCACTGGAGGTCCCCTGGCTCATCGGTTCCTCAAACCACTTGCCCGCCACGCTAGCATGGCCAGTCACTCCACGCTCAACACACACCTACATCCATCCACAGTGTTGATAAAAGTAAGTCAGATGATGGCACTCCCCTTTGCTCCTGGCAATGGCCCTTCTACGGGTTCAAACCCCATCACAAGTAAGTTTTTCTCTAATTCTTCCCAATCTATTTCCTGATTCTTCACTAATAATTACGACATAATAGTTATAATAATAATGGGATACTGGAATGTGGCTAACTGTATAAACTACATGAAAAGTAAAGCAGAAAATGAGACAGTAACACACATTTCTAGCCCCAAAGTTTTACTATGCTTGCTCAGACCCTGTCATACCACTCAGCAGTCTGTCCTACCCATTTCCCACTGCCCCAAGAAATACTGGGTAAGTTAGCATGCGGGTAAAAAAAAATAATAAATATATATATATACATACACACACACACACGCACATACACACATATATATATACCATTGAAGTACAGATCTGGGGTTGAAATAGGGCATTGATAAAGGGGTGACACAGAAAAAGCTTTATTAGCAAAATTGGTACTAACAGTCATGCTCCGGTCTCTCAAAATCATATACACAGCCTCTTTGTTCAGCACAGTTCAGGCAGCAGAGAAAGTCAAGCAACATCCTTCTGGGAGGTTTGTCATTTAGTCTGGAAACCCGAGACCTCCATACAGTAACAATGCCTGTAGAAGACGCCCCTGAGCTGTCACAGTGCAGTCAGCGCAG
>CM052886.1:1103463-1164482 GCA_028534135.1 Potos flavus
GCACCACTGTGACCAGCACTGTGAGACGCCCCTGAACTGTCCCCGTGTGGTCAGCGCAGTACCGCACCACTGTGACCAGCATGTAAGCACCACGTTCCCGGTATTAACAGCTCCTGTGCGCCAAGTACCTCCTGTACTTCCTCGGTGCCAGCAGCTGCCTGAGCACTTCCCCCTGCAGGGCATCCCCAGCTCTCCTTGTTGGCTGGCCCCCTCCGCTCACCTGTCCCCTGGCCTGTCCTTCTCATCATGCAAATGCTTCCACTCCGGTTACACTGTCCCTATCCGCCCCTCCTGAGGCTCTCCTAAAACAGCACAGGAGGAAACAAGAATCAGACTACACATTTAGTTGAATAAAGAAGTCTTTATTATGGGAGTCCTACTTCGAACCCAGGATTCTGATGGCATCATCACCACTACCACTCTGAAATCATCTTCATATTACACTAACGGTCTCAAATATTAATTGGCAAAACTACCCTGGCCCTCCCATGGCTCATTATTTATAGATAAGCTAAACCAAAAAGGCAAAGTAACTCCCACTGGATCGTTTTGCTAACGGAGCAATCGCCCATCATTTGTGACACAACTAAGCCAGGTGCGCCTGTGCATCCCAAGACTAGAAAGCACCACTTTCTCAGGTGACTGCCCACAAACTCCTCCACACTACCAGACATCAAAGATCGGGGAGCGTGTGCCCAACTGCGCAAGAAATGAGAGAAAACCATCCAGAACGAATTTGGTATGGCAAGCATGGAAAAGAGGAGACCCCTTAACCACCCTCATGAAAATCCCTTATGTATAGATTACTACCGTTTTTAAGAGGAAAACTACAAATACAAAATCTCCGCTATTAATGTGGTTCTGCTGCTTATCTCACATAAAATGTTAAGATAAAAGGAAAAAAAGGAGCAAACCCAAGGCTAGAGATCCAGCAAGCAACAGCACCCATGTCTACAGAGAAATAGTATTTCTGTTGATGTTTTTAAAAAAACAAATCTCCAGGTTCTCTACCAAGCCTAAATAAAGCAGCCTATTAAAACTACCTTTGATTTCATCTGCACTAGATAAATGTTTTGTCAGGTTACCTCATTATCACACAGAATACCTGAGTATAGCTATTACTAGAATAACACCTTAATAAGTTAATACAGCAGCACTGTGTGTAATTATTCAGCCAAAAACAAGTTTGGCCTGTGTGACTAAGTCCACAGAATTTTATCAGATCTGAGAAGACTGATAAAATCAAGTTCTTGAACCTCAAAGATCGGTGTGTAATGACCAAACTGAAGGTAATAATAACTAACATATATTAAGGGCTACTATGTGCCAGGTACTAGGAGTTCAGCATTTAATTCCTCGAACGTGAATCAGGTACCACTACCATCCCAACTTTACAGGGGGTCCAAAACAAGGTCCACAGAGGTTTTAAGTATGTTTTAACTATGATCAGACAGCTTGCCAAGGAGCAGGGCTGAGACACAGACAGCATTAGCTGTCCCCTGAAACCTCAGCTTTTACACCACCATGCCCTAACCCTTCTTCAAGTCCCTTCACCATCTAGAGGAAGATAGGTATGAATGTCTTCCTTTTCTTTACAACAGGTACAAGAGGAGTTCCAGAAAAACAGTGTAGAGAAAGAATTCTGACACTCAGAGGGGTCAATGACTTGCTGCAATCCCCACCTAGACAGATCTGGCATTCAGATACAAGTATCTTAAAGCTCACTTTGGGATCGAAGGCAAGGCTCACACCGTGCGCAGTGCCCGATGACTTTCTCTATTGGCCTAGGAGCCTGCCCACTGCGGGGTGCAAGGGACACCTGGAGTTTGCAGCAGGGTAGAATTAAGTTGGCATTTCAATTTAATAGCTGTATCTTTGAATGAGCTCTCTGATATGCATGTGAGCTCCAATTTCCTCAATTATAAAATGAAAATAAGCTTGTTTTGCAGAGTAAACTATATAAAGAACTAGCAATCAGCACTCCCACTAGAGGGTAGCTTTCCTGAGGGAGCCTCTGATTCATTGTTCTAGGCCTTCCCTCAGTCTCTAATACATTGCTTCGCACATCAAAATAACAACAAACTTGAGTCAAAACTTCCAATAACAATATCCGATTCTTCCAGCTGTGGTTTGTCTGTTCTGAACTGATAAGGACTCTGGGACAAAACTTTAAATCTGTAATAAGCAGCCATGAAGTTTCAATAACAGGACTAACAGTTATAATTTTATAAAGACAAATGCTTCCTTAACAAAATCCTTACACAAACTACCCAAAAGACAACAATATTTAAAATTAAAAAACACTATTGTAGGTCCTCCAATACCTAAATGTACTACTGCCTACTTGCTAGCAGCGTATTTTCAGGAAGAAATTTGTGTTTGGAGCAGGCAGGCCAGTAACTGGGGTAAACCGGGGTAAGCACTATCATCAGCACAGGCCACCACCATGTGCCAAGGGCAATAATCCAGGTGAGAGGCAGAAGATACAATGTATCACCTGTTTTCCTTTCCTTAAGGGTTATTTTTCCTGACAGGAAAACAAGTTTCTTTCTTCCCTAAAGGTGTATATTTACCTTTGTATAAACATCTCCCTGAGAAATATCATCATAAGGATTATTACAATAGAAATGGAACACTACTTGGGGTGGATTTAATGACAACTCAGAAACAAAGTTATTTTAATATTTATAAGAATAGACTAAAAACAACAACAACCCCAAACCACAGAAGGCTATATTATAAATGCAAAATGCATTTATTATAATAAATATATATATATATTATATATATATAATTTATAATATATTATAAACGCAAAATGCATATATTATAAATGCAAAATGCAAAGAACAAAGGATTAAAGGTGGAGATTCACTTTTCAATATTTCATCAATATCTTAATTAATGAAACTGATCAATTGGCCCTCTCCAAACCAGTAAAAACTCACCAGGACAATCCCAAATCTCCTTCTGCTCAAACTACTCAGAAGCATTTGTTCTAAGCCAAATCGGCCGACCATGCTAATCCATCTTTCTTCTCACCGTGTCCAGCACTTGTGTGAAGCCACTTCCTAGCCTGCAGCAAAGCAACAATAACTGTAACGGGTAATCATCCGACTCCCCATGGAAAAAAGGGCCGCAGACAGAACGCACTGCTTTATTACACACAGAAAATTCATTCCTAACGCTGGTGCTTCCAAAAATAGGTGCAAATGCTAAGAAAAAATACAGCTGTGCCTCAAAACACACACACGTTATTAGTACATAAAGCGATCAACTGGAGAACAGCCATCTGAGTGTTAATAATTTAAGTAGAAGATGGAAGAAATACTTCAATATGGGTTTTTGGAACCTTACTTGTATAAACACTGTTTCTTAAACACTAGTACTTCAAGGATACTCTTTAAAATTATATGCATTTCAGGAAAGCTTAAGATAAGTAGCAACTGTCAAACGTCCTCACCAGGCTCATGCTTACTCCTCCCATGGCATTCATTCCCAGTGGGGCCTTTTCCCTACCCTTCCTGCCTACTCCCCATTCCTATGGGAGGGGAGCTCTTAAGAAATCCTATGTTTTCTTTTTAAAAAATTATTTATGTATTTATTATCAAGTATAATTAACATACAGTGCTATATCGGTTTCAGGTGTAGAATATAACAATTCAACAATTTCAAAGATTTCTCAGTGCTTATCACTGCAAGTGTCCTCTTCATCCCCTTCACCTAGTTCACCCACCCAACCCTTCCCCCTACAACCACCCGTTTGTTCTCTGTATTAAGAGTCAGTTTGTCTCTTTTTTCTTTGCTTATTCGTCCGTTTTCTTTTCTTTTTCAGCGATTGTAAGTCAGGTGTGCACGCGATGTGGGGCTCTAACTTACAACCCGAGATCGAGAGCTGCACAGAGCCAGCCAGGCGCCCCCTGTTTTGTTTCTAACAGCACTTATTACAGCACCCTGTAAATGGTACCTTACGAGGTTTCTGTAAAAACTAAGTAAATGGGTTTGTTTTATATTGAACTACCCTTCAAATAACTACAGAGCACAGATTAAGAGTTTCCTCTTGGGGCGCCTGGGTGGCTCGGTTGGTAAGCGTCTGCCCTCGGCTCAGGCCATGATCTCAGGGTCCTGGGATTGAGCCCCACATTGGGCTCCCTGCTCAGCGGGGGGGAAAGGGGGTCCTGCTTCGCGCGTGCATGCTCTCTCAAGCAAATAAATAAAAATCTTAAAAAAAAAAAAAAAGAGCTTCCTCTCTTCACTTCCAGTCCCAGCTCTACAATGAGGCAGAACTGTTTCAGAATCTGTTTCCTCTTCTGTGAGAAAGGACTTCCACAGGGCACCGTTACTGTGGGGAGGAACGTAAATGGCAGTCACGTGACAGTACTCCTCCCTGACCCAGCAATCATATTTTTATAATAAAATGATTCCAATATTTTTTTGTCTGAAAATAACGGTGTTATTTCTAACACATCACAGTGTACCTCTGTTCAAGTGTGAGCCAATTTACTTCTAACATCCTGATGCTAGTTCACCAAAGTTAAGAAAGATCAAGTTTACTGCAATAGGGGAAAAGTCATCTTTCAGGGGAAAAGCAAGTTTTCTGGGCTGAAACACACACACGCACACACACACCCCTCAAAGAGAACAAAGCACATCTCCCGGTTTACAAGCTCTTAACAAAAACCCATTCAATACACAAACACCTTTAAACACCATAAATAAAGCAGTTGCCCGCCGGAGAACACAGCCTGCTGTGAAACCAATAAGCCAACCAGATTTCTGAGATGCCTCCGTGGTGCTGCCAACAGGGACTTCTTACCACTGGTCTGACCCTTGTGAGCCTGGACTCTGCCAACCTTCCCGGCGAGCTAAACCTGTGTTCTGCTGCGAGACTCTAATGGAATCAGCAATCTACCCGATCCCTAAGTCCACATTACGGGAGGTGCAGGGGGGCATCAAGAAGTGAAGGTTTTCCCCATGGTACTCTTAGAATTTTTAAATGTCTATCTGAATAGCTACCACACATACATATATTGGGGACTGAAACGAGATCAGTTAAAGAATACATTAAACCACATGACAAAAGAGCAATTATCACATTCATAATCAAAGATTATGTCTATATTTCAAGTATAATCTTTAAATACATCTGCATAACAGATATTTAAAAAAAAAAAACCCTAAAAAAGCCACCTATCCGGTGCAGAGGTTAAAAGCAACTTTGCCAAAGATTCTTTGGAAGTCTAGTAAAGCCCATCAATCTGCTCTCAGAATAAAAATTTTAAATGAATTAAATAAAATACAAAGGATTACAAAGGAAACAATTACATTAAAACACAATTATTAAAATAATTTTTGGGGCGCCTGGGTGGTTCACTCAGTTAAGCACGTGCCATTGGCTCAGGTCATGATCCCAGGGTCCTGGGAGCAGAGAGCCTGCTTCTCCCTCTGCCTACTGCTCCCCTTCCTTGTACTCTCTCTGTCAAATAGATAAATAAAACCTATAAAAAAAAATAAAATAATTTTTAAAAACCATAATATAGTAAAAACTAGTGCATCTTTATTAATGTACTAAATAAACTCCAAAGTTGATTCACACAACTCTAATTTTGAAGTAGATGTGAGTGTATAATCTCATAAGTGAAGAAAATGATAAATTTTAGGTAAAGGTTAATAAAAATTTACTAAAAATAAAGATGTAATCACCTTCTCATCCATGTTCAAAGAGCCCGTGATGTCTGTTCATAGACCTCAAGTTAAGAAGCCCCATGACAACCCCAGTGATGGCAAACTCACTGGCCACGCAGGACGTTCTTCCTTTGTAGAGCTCGA
The DNA here is from genome assembly GCA_028534135.1 of Potos flavus. Taxonomy (NCBI): domain Eukaryota; kingdom Metazoa; phylum Chordata; class Mammalia; order Carnivora; family Procyonidae; genus Potos; species Potos flavus. Next base: position 1,109,293 of record CM052886.1, read on the forward strand.
CAGCAGGAAGGTCTGGCTTTATACCAAAGCAAATACATCTCTGATAGCTTCACCAGTTGGGCTTAATTTTACCCTTTGGTATTATTTAGGCCTATATTCAAATGGTGGCTTATGAATGATCATTTTTCTCCCCATTTATTAATTAAATGGTATATAGTAGACTTCTACTGGGTACAATGCACTCTGGGTAAGGAAACGGGGCAAGTACCAGCTCATGAAATCTTAATTCCAGTTATTCCTGTATATACTCTGGGCTACAAGGTAAAATGCAATTCTTTTGCTTACTACAGGGGACAGTTAAACCAATTTAGTCTGAGAAAGGGTTTTTTGAACTCAGCACCATGACATTTGGGACTGGATAATTCTTCACTGCGGGAGGTGTGCTGTGCACTGTGGGATGCCGAGAACACCGCAGGCCTCTATCACCTAGATGCCAGCCAGTAGCTCCCACCCAGCTGTGAAAACCAAAATCGTCTCCAGACGTTTGCATATGTCCTCCAGGGGACAACACGGCCCCTGCGGAGAACTGTGGATTTAGAACAAGTCTCATCCCTCTCCAGAACAGCATTCTAATTCTAGTTCCTCCAACTGTTCTCTTTCCTGTGACATAATTCTAAATCCACTTATTTTGTTCACTTCTCCCTTGAACACATTTGTGTCCTGTCCACCTGGCCTGACACCATCTCCAGAACTGATCGCCAGGACTCCAAACGTGTAGCTCTGATCAACTCTAAGGATACTGCTGTTTCTAACACGACATCTGTAACTAATGCAACGTAAGATTACATTAGCTTTCTGGTTACCACCTAATATTGTTGATTCTCATGAGGTTCCAGTGAATTTAAATTCTTGAGTCACTTGCACGCTAGTTACCAACTAGTAACATTTCTCCAGCTTGGCACTAATCTTGGTGCTTATCAGCCTTTGAGTACAACTGGTTCCTCATTCATCTAGCTGTACTTAGACCCAGATCATCAACACAAGAATACGATGAAAGACTGCTGAATTCCTTGATGAAGTCCAGATACATTACGGCTGATGCATTTCCTTGATCTACAAACCTGGTAACCCTACTGTCTCTCTCACACATGTGCACACACGAAATGCCATGTTCTCTCTACTGAGCCATGATGGTTCCTACGACTGGGATTACGCAACGTCCCTAACCCCAACACAGTTTCCCTTGCAGTCTGGCCACGGTCATGGAGAACACTTCTATGAAATGTTTTAAGTTCACCTTTCTACGGTGTCTACGTGTTCAGGCCACACAGTGGTTTTAAAGTTTTTACTATGTAACGAACAAACGCCTTTATGGAAATCTATATACTAAAATATAAATATATATCATACAGCAACTAAAGAAATGTTAACAAATTTGACTACATAAATTTTCATTTGGAGGAAAAAAAGCACACAATAGGGTAAGTCTAAAGACCAGTGACAAACTAGGGGGAAAACATTTCCAACTAACTGGCATACAATATAATCTTTCTAATATAGAAAGAGTTCCTGGGGGGCTACCAGGACCATGGGGCTTCGGACCACCGTGAAGATGAATCAGAAAGAGTGGGAGCTGAGAGCACTCACGCTCAGCCTGGATGATGCTGGCAAAACAGCTCTCCCCTCAAGAAGGGCCATGGGGAAGACCCCAACACTGCCGCCCCGATGCTCGGCTTCCACATTAAGAGCTCGGAGCACGGAGGACTGAAGCTGAGCCCCTGGGCTGTGGGTGGCCAGCGGTCCCTGAGGTCCTTCTGGCAGAACTGGCAGGGTACAGCGGCGGCCACCCGCGCAGCCCAACGGCCGGCAGGAGCTCCTGAGCCAGCACTGAAGGAGCCGGGCTGGAGCAACCCTCCTCACTCCGCCAACAAGGAGGACCTGCCCGGGGCAGTGTTCCCTAACGTCAGCCGTGAGGCCTGGGAGCCGGGCTCCGGCCACAGGCACCACAGGTGCGCCGGGGAGATCCTCCTGCCTGGCCCTGAATGGCTCCCAGGTGACCTTTCCGGCCACATCCACATGCCCCTTCCCTCGCGGCCCAGCTCCCCACCGCGGCGCTCACGGAGCACCACCCATGGGGGCACCCCAGCCCGGCCGCGCCACCTGTGCTGGGGGTGGGCACGCCACCGCTCTGTGGCCGGAGGGGCTGCCTCTGCTACTGCGGCTGTGGGCCTCAGCCTTGGCTTGGCTCCGAGAATAAACCCTTCCTTGCCTGCCCCCCATAAGTAAATTAAAAACAGAGTTCCTAAAATTTGAGAAGAAAAACACTCACTTGAAAAAATGAGCCAAAAAACATCCAGAAACTCTACAGGCAGCTCAGAAAAGAGGTAAATAGGACTCAAATATAAAACAGGATGAACACTCTCAGCCATAAAATGACTTCAAATAAAGATATTAGTAAGATGCCATTTCTCAACAGTCAAACTGGTAAAAACCTGAAAATTTAACAGCATACTCTATTTTGGGCGGTGGCAAGAAAAAGGTACATACTCAAGGAGCAGAGTCCGGCAACGTTTGGCAAAATGAGACTGACATGCACCCCCGCTTCTGTGGCCCTACCCCCAGGGCACTGGCACAAACGTGGAGCCTGAGTGCCTCACCCGGCCGGCTGTGTGGGCGCAAGTGCGGACAGGACCCAGCACAGGGCAGTGGCGGCGGGGGACACGCTGGCACTTTCAGATAACAGAGTAAAACGCCGCCACTGGCAGGATGGAGGAAGAGCTCTTCACACTGGGGCGCAGCTTGGTCAGCTGGAGAAAGCAAGGGGCAGGACAGTACATGCAGCAGGCCTCTTTTACGTGAAAGTGTAGGAAACACACACAGATGTCCTTGATCACATCTGCAAAAGGAAACCAAAAAGATGGAAGCAAAGCCTTTCTAACTGAAACTGATTACAGTTTCACCTCTGGAACCATGTGACTATTTTAAATAATAAAAATTAAATTTTAACAAAAAATAACCACTAAAACTTTAAAACAAACAAATTAATGTCTAACAATATATCAGGGTGGTTACATTACTATACAGAAAAAAGTATTTTTTTCAAGTAATGTTAGAAAATAGTATTTTGACTTTACATCCCTGATGGACTCGACTCTAAGGACAAATACCTTGCAAAGAAATATTAATCTTCGTTCGCAAGTCCTACTGTTAGTAGTAATATTGGCATTATGTATAATACAGGAACTATAAGACAGAATAAAGCAAACAAGTAATTGTGTTAATATAGTTATAAAAAAAGATTTTCAATTTAAGAGAAAGGAGATAAAAATGTTTTAAAAATCAAAGAAATTAAAAACCCTGTAAGGCCGAATCTGAACTGGTAACGTCAGAAGAAATTCATGGATTTTTTTTTCCCCACAAAAAGTATCTCCTAGTTCCTTCCATGCAAAGGCCTTGAAGCAAAAGATAAGCTCCAAAAAATAAGCATGTGTAGCACAGAGACTATGATCTCTAAATATCACTCTTCATTAAAAGGAATCAGGGTTCCTTGGAGAAATGCCTGAATCAAGGTGTACGTCAGAAAATGGACAACATGAGCCTGGTACATCTTGTTATGCCAGAAAAAAAGGAAGTTCTCAAAAACTAACGGGCTCATTCTAAAGAACCTTCTAGCCAAACAAAAGGTGCACCTGGCCAAATTTGGGGTAATCTGAACGCCAGCAAGAATAATGACTACAACTGACTGAAACACAGAACACGGAGAAGTCCTCCCACGCGCCCCGATGTCAACAGCAGCCGCACTATGGAAGCAGCCCAGGTATCCGCGCTGATGGATGGAGGAAGAAGTGATGCCATATGTAGGCACGATGCAATCAATAATAGCCATAAAAAAGAATGAACTCTCGCCATTTGCAATGACTTGGGTGGATCTACAGAGCATGATACTAAGTGAAATAAGTCAGAGAAAGACAAGTACCATATGATTTCACTCATATGTGGAATTTAAGAAACAAAACAAAAAAACAAAGGAAAAGGGAGGGAGAGAGAGGGAGAGAGAGAGAGAGAGAAACCAAAAATGAGACTCTTAATTGTAGAGAACAAACTGATGGCTATCAGAAGGGAAGTGGGTGAGGGGATGGGGGGAAAAAGGTGATGGGGATTAAAGAGGACACTTATGAAGGGATGCCTGGCTAGCTCAGTTGGTGGAACACATGCCTCTTCGTCTCCAAGTTTTTGAATTCAAACCTCACATTGGACGTAGAGATTACTTAAAAAAAGTAACAAGAAAATCTTAAAAAAATACACGTAATCATGATGAGCACTGTGTGATGTACAGAACTGCTGAATCACTATTTTGTATACCTGAAGCTAATATAACAATGTATGTTAATTATACCGGAATTTAAATAAAAGGCTTATTTTAGAAAAATGAAAATAAAATCCTCACATTCATAATGATAGTAAAGAAAACCAAGCCGAAAACAAAATCATAATCACTGTCAGCACTGCAGGTAACTAGGGCACCAACTCCTTGGCCTAAAAATAAGCAATTAAAGTGAAAGAACTCAGAAATCCCTCTTCTTTCCTTAAGTTACATGTAGAAAATTTGTTTCTATTTTTTAAAGAAAAATTCCAGCCACTCAATGTGACAGAAATGATAGAATTAGAAAAATCACAATTTTGTAAGGCCTCCTTGATTAGGCACAGTTCTACAATGCTACAATCTGCACTGGAGGGTCAGGGGGACACGGGTCCCCTCCTGCGGTGCAGCCCGTGGGATGCCACAGCCGGCAAACAGCACTACTTAACCAAGCATTCTTATCAAATAGTTGGATCTGAACCCAATGGGGCTTTAAAGCTATGGAAACAAATACCACCACCATCCCTGGAAACAAAAAAGGCAAATCTAGAATGGGGATATTCTATAGGAAAATTTAGCCAGTTTTCCAGCATGTCTCTGACATGAAATAAAAGTCCAGTTGGAGAGGGGTGAGAATGCTCTAGATTAAAACGAGACATAAGCTAACTAAATATAACTTGTGGACCTTGTTTGCATCCTGACTCAGATAAATTAACTGTAAAAACAATTTTTCAGAGAGACTGGGAAATCTGATACGGGTTAGATACTAGATAACAGTAAGGAAATATGGTTAACTTTGTTGGCAGGATTACTGCATCATGTTTAAAATTTTTGAGATACACACTGAAATAGAAGAAAAATAACATGTCAGCTTTCAGGATTTGCTTTAAAATAGTTAGCTAAAACAACAAAAACTAATGAATTAAGAACAATGAAATTTTGAGGGTGCCTGGATGGCTCAGTCGGTTGAGCGTCTGCCTTTGGCTCAGGTCATGATCCCAGCGTCCTGGGATTGAGCCCCGCATCGGGCTCCCTGCTCAATAGGGAGTCTGCTTCTCTCTCTGCCTGCTGCTCCTCCACCCCTCGACCCCCTGCTCCTGCTCTCTCGCTTACTCTCTTTCAAATAAATAAAATCTTAAAAAACAAAACAAAAAAAGAACAATGAAATCTTGAAAATTTTTAAGTCCTGGGGGTGAATACAAAGGAGTTTCATCTATTAAATTTCCTTATTAAAAGTGTTTAATATAAAAATAAATTATAATTACAAACTTATAATTAACTATGAAATAAATCTATTTTCATAAAAATACAGATACTTTAGAAAAAATTCAAGGAACTGGATTCTGTAAACAGAGAATGAACTAACATCAGAGGCCAAGCATCAATGGCTTGCACTGAGCAAGCAGCAGGTGTGTGGAGGAAAGAGAGAAAGGGAGGCAGGGCCTTGGAAATGGCCAGACATGAACTCAAACTCCGGTGCTTTCACTGAATGCTCACGTGAGCTCTGGGCGAGGTGTCTGAGCTGAACTCTCTTGTTCCCTGTCTACGAAATGGAGAGGTGACTTTATTTCACAGGGTTTTGGGGCTACTACATCATTTACGGTATATAAAAACAGCCGCTATGAATAAGGCACTTGATGTCAAGTGTCACTTCCTGTGTACGCACTCTCAACTGTTCACACTTACATGAGAACTAGTTTGAAAGGTACAGAATCCCATTTCTAGCAAAACAAAATACAAAAGCAAAAACACCTGAGCCCATATTAAAAGTATCTGAAAAACGCAAAATAGTTAGCTTTATAGAAAAAATGACACTTGACATTTATAAATTCCTTTTGAAACTCAATATCCAAAAGTTCAAATCATTTCCAATGATCTTCTAATGTAACCAAATCAACATACACAAAATTCCTGAACTTTGTCCTCAATATCACAATATCATAATATCAAAAAGAAAAACCAAGAATTTAAAATTAGAAAATGTGGTTTTTATAACCTGCTTCTTAAATCTGTACTGAGATTCTTTTTTAAGCATGTGAAATATTAAAAAGGAGTTTCAGGGTGCCTGGGTGGCTCTGTCAGCTAGGCGTCTGACTCCTGGTGTCAGCTCAGCTCATGATCCCAGGGTCGTGGGACAGAGCCCCACATCGGGCTCCCCACTCAGCGGAGAAGATGCTTGGAGATTCTCTCTCTCCCTCTTACATGCCCCCACTTACATGCTCTCTCTCTCTCTCAAAAAAAACAAAACAAACAAAATAAATAAGAAGGACCTTCTAAATTTGAGCAAGGGTAATGCACCATACAAACTGTATACACAAATAAGTAAACTATCATTTACTGTATTTACAGTAACTTTCACATCAAAGTAAATACTCTGGTGACGATTCAAAGAGCTTCCTATAAGCCAAATGCTTCCATCTATATCTTTTTACTATAGTGGTATCGTAGACTAAAAACTGAATTCATATTATTCAATCTATTTTGATTAAAAAAAAACTTCATGCAACTTACCTAATTAAAAATATCCTCAGAGCTCTATGGTAGAACTGCATTAGTACTACTAAAACACAGGTGCAATACAATTTTAAAACACAGGCTATTGTTTGAGTCCTCTATGTCTTACACCAGATACCCGAGAGGGGCCTGGGACAGAGCTGAAAAGAACAAATTAGAAAGAAACCAACTAATCTTGGGACTGAAGATGCAGCAAAAGTGACATGTACTAGGACCGTCTTATAGTTGGGATTTTACAAACTCAACAAACCCTCTGTTCAGGGCAAGTACTGTGCTGGTGCACATATTTGACATTCTCTCCCTTGGTATCAGGAATGATCTTGAACTGCATATTTGGTGCCAAGCAGTACCTCCCGCCTTGACTTCCTGTTTCACTCTGCATTAGCCAATGACCCCAGCAGACTGGAATGTCACCTAGTACCAGGCAAGAGAAAAACTAAAAGGTAAGGTGCATAAATCAGCACAGGGACTTTGAAAAGGAGTCCTGTTTTTAAGGAGGATTTTTAACAGCGCTAATTTAGAAAAGGAACATAGAACCTCTGTGTAGGGGCAAAGTAACACCGATGACAGCTCACAGTTCAATTGAGAAGTCTTCTTAATAAATAACTGCAAAAGACAATTATCATGAAGAGAAGCAATCACTGAATAGACTCTCATTTAATGTTACTAAATATTCTCACTAGAATACTTTCATCTCCTAGTCCAAAGTCGTCTAAACTGTTAAACATTCCAAGCTAGCACACACACATATATATAGACTAAAAAAAGTACATTCTGGAATAAATTCTTAAGGTAATTAATGGAATGTCATAGACATGAACTCAAAAACAACAGATACAGAAATATGTAAGTGTAAAGTTCTCTGAAATGAAAACACAAAAATCACTGTGTTTTTATATATAAAATTACACTGCTCACGAAATCTCATTTAAGGAGACTTTTGAACATGATATTACTGTGTCTGGATATGATTGCACACACAACAACAAACAGTGACAAATAAGAACTTTTTTTCAATTTAAGATATGGAATGCAGAGTCAACCTAAAACATACACTATCAAACCCAAGCATGTTGTTGGAAACCTCCTCTGCCCCCAAATAACGTCAACTGATGTGAAGACAAGCAGATAGATCTACATTTCTGTCCTGGGACGAACAAGGAAGATGTTCTGCTACAACAAACAAAACGAGAAAGGGAAAGAAAAAACAAAACACAAATAATGATAATACGATACAGATGCAAGAACATCTAACACATCTAGGTATCCCTCCTAAAAAGTTTCATGAGCACTGAAGGAGCCAAACGCGGTGCCGAGGGCCCCCAGGTGTTCTCTCGTTCAGCGCTCACAGCGGCCCTACCAGCCCGCTACTCCTACTCTCCTGTCTCGCAAAGGAGGAACTGGGTCTGAGAAAGACCAACTCACTTGACCATGACGGCACAGCTAATACCCGTGGGCCAGAATCACTACCGAGGCAATTCTGAAACAGGAGGCCATACTTTTCAACCACGAAGCAACACTGCCTCCTACTTACTCTCTTACTTACCCTTATTTATACCTTTGTATAAAAATAAGACTGTAAAACTCCCAGTTCTCGCACGACGGTACACTAAACACTCAGGAACCATTACCTTATATGACCGATAATACAAAATAAACTTTCTCTTAAGTATATCGCTGAGTTTATAAGAAGAAAGAAAACTCCAAGAAGGAAGGCCAGAAAACCAGGTGTACAGACGGCCCCGGAATGCCCAGCACTGTGGCCCCCGCCACGCGGGGGTGAGGCAGAGGTGCGCGACCATATCGCAGACAGATCCCCAGGGGACTACGGATCTAACTGTAAAAAGCCACTATAAAACTTTCGGACTAAAACACGGGATATATGCATCAAACAAGAAAAAGTATAAAACTTAAAAAAAAAAAGATAAACCCAAGTCCATTTCAAAAGTTTTGAAATCAGTGACAGAAGACACTGTAAAACATGAGAAACCACAACATCAACATGTTTCTAAAATACATAATGCAGGAAAAATCAGGACTCAGATTTTACAAAGAATTTCTATGAATCAATGTGAAAAAGACAAATAGCTCACGGGAAAAAATACATATACAAAATATATAAATAGGCAATTCAAAGAGAAAATCAGAATGACCATAAACATAAGAAAACACGTCCATTCACTGAAATCAGGGTAATATATAAGCAATAAATATTTCATCTATTCCAGCTTCTAAAAGAAAAAATCTGAACACACTGAGGAGGTAGGAGATTCTGGAATTTGGGATGCAAATTGATATAACCATCTCAAAGATCAATTTGCCAGACCTGGTAAACCAGAATCTCGGCATGGCCTATGACCAAGAAATTACTAGGTGTCCATGCTAAAAATTTTCATTAATACAGAAGGAGACACGAACAAGGGTATTCATTAAATCCACATCCAAAACAGTGGAGAAACAGAAACCACGTGATCATTTCCAGGTAGGGCTGAGACAGATTAACCATGGCTCACGTGGAGAATGGAACACTCCAGAGCGGCTACAGTAAGTGAACTGTCCTCCACGACCTCCAGTGAGTAATTACATCTGGGAAGGCAGAAAGCGAGAAGGACACGCTAGGTCTGTAACTATGAGTTCCTTAAAATTTCTGGGCCTCCATTCAACTGAAAGAAAAGCAGTCAGACATCCCTCAGTGCTCTGGGACTAAGTTCACAGACTGGGCAGAGCCCCGCGGTCACGGCCAGGTGTGTAATGCGTCCTCAAGCCAAGGAGGCCCTGAGACAACTGCCGCCAGGAGCCGCCCACGTTCCCCCAGGAGCCGGCCCCGCGATGCTAGGAGTGCCAGAGGCGGCAAGCTGCTGCACAGCCCGGGTCTACGACCCCAGTCTACTCGGATCAGGTCGGAGCTGTCAGGACAAGGTTCTCTGTTTCTCAAGACACGGAAGGAAGAAGGGAAAGGGAGAGAACAGTCCACGAGAGTGGAAAAACAAAAACAAATCACCAGAGTTCAGACTTTCCACAGCTGGGACATAAATCAGTTCAAAGATAAACCTCACTTCACAGCAATATTTTTGAATTACATTAAAAATGTAAAAATTACACATTCAATAAATAAATAAATAAATGTAAACATTCCGTAATATGGGAATAACGACTTAGAATAAATGGGTTTTTTTAAGGATTTTATTTATTTGAGAGAGAGAGCACAGAGGCAGAGTGAGATGGAGATGCAGACTCCCCGCAGAACAGAAAGGCTGACATAGGGCTCGATAACAGGACTCTGAGATCATGACCTGAGCAGAAAGTAGACACTTAACCAACCGAGCCACCCAGGCATCCCTAGAGTAAATGTTTCAAAAAGAAATGAAAACTGTAATTTAGTCAAGGAAGACTTAAGAAAGTAAGCCTAGGGGATAGAACAGTTTCATTTCCAGTTAAATCATGATCATGCTCATCCCCTCCTCCTTCTCCTCTTAATTCTAGGCAATGGGGAAAGAGAGATGAACAAAATAAAACAGCCCCTATTTTCGGGAAGTTATAATCCAGCAGGAGGAAATCCACAATACTGACAGGTGGTGGCACCCAAGAAGAATTACATAGAGCAGAGGGACCAAAAGTCACTGGGGGCAGAAGTGGGAGGGAATACTTGAACAACGCCCTAACTCCAGACAAGAAGCATTCCAAGCAGAGGAAACAAGCACAAATGCCCCCCAAGACAGCAGCCCAGCTGGCATGTCTGACAAATAACAAGACCACTATGGCTAGGGCAGGATGAGAAGGGGGAAAATGCTATCACACTGGGCTTTGTAGGCCAAGGTACATTCTGAGTCCTGTAAAGCCATTTGAGAGTTTAAGCAGAAAAATGACAAGATTTAACTTACGGTTTAGAAGTATTATCTCTGGGTAGAAGATAGATAAGAGGGCAAAAGGAGATGATGGGGGAAAAAAAGAAGAAAAAATATCAGGTAAGAGGTCACTGGATGAGTATGGATGAGACGAGGGTAGCATAGGTAAGGCCAAGCATCAAGAAGTAGTTAGACGACAAAAATATTCTGAAGGCAGAGCTGCCAGAATTTGCTGAGAGATTCAATATGAGGTCTGAGAGAAGGATAGGAATCAAGAATGACTGCAAGGCCGTGGGTATACATAACGGATGAAAGTGACTAGCCGGAAGCCTATAAGGATGGAGAAGACTATCATAGCAGATGTGAGTGGGCCAGTGGGAAAGGAGAGTTCTGTTCCAGACATGTTAACCTCGGGGCAATGACTAACCCTGGGGTTATAAACATGGGCAATTCAGCACTCACACTCATGAGCAGGGGAAACTAGACCCAGCAAGTAATTGCGAAGAAGAGAGGAAGTACCTGGGTCAAACCCTGGGGTCTCCGTCACTCAGCAAAGGAAAGCAGGCCAGTCCTGGAGGCCACGGGGAGAAAGAGCTCCATGGAGAATGTCAGGATCAAGGTGTTATGAAATGACTGGGCTTGCCAGTGTGAAGGTCACTGTTGACTTGGACAGGAGAGGTTTCGGTGAAGTCAAGAGTTCAGCCTCTTAGGGTAAAAAGCAATGAAAAAGGTCTAAAATTTAACTTATATGTTTAAAGTTAGACAATTCAAGTTGATAGCAGAGTATATACCCCATGCTTCACTGTTTTCAAAGAGCTGAAGTTTAGTGTAAGCGCCCCAGTGTTTGACAATGTGCTCTGGTATCGGTGACTTAGTCTTCAATCTTGGAAGTAAAAACAGCTCTCTTATACTTACTACCTAATTCCTAGAATAAATTCATCATGCCCTCGGCTTTATGCAGATTCCCCCCCAGCAGTTCTGTCTTCCCAAATACTAGGAAAGAGAGGTCAGAAATTGCTAAAACAACATTTCAGCATCTGGAGCCCTGGAGGTGTGGGAGTTTCGGGAAAATTACTTGGACATCTGAGCACAGAATGGACTGGAAGCAAAAAGATCAATCAAAAGTTTATGATGAGGAGGACTGATATTTTCATATAGACTTACCTGAGAGATAATGCTGGAGCTCTAAGACAAATCTTACCTCTAAACCGGCTACCCAAGTACACTGATTGCTAATGGATTCCCCAGAATTCCATTTTCCTTTCCACTCCTGCGCCACTACTCATTACCTATTCCATTTCCTCAGCTCCTCTCCTCTAAGATTGGCCACCGAAACCAAACATAGTTTTTGCTTTGTTTTTTGGGCCTGTATTTCTGGATAATGAGTGAGGACTAAATGTGCATGTGTGTGACAGCATTTCCGGAGGACTGAACACCTCGCCGGCACTTCCTAAGGACAGTCACCACTGACCACCAGCCCAAACTCAAAAACAACACTGGATTTTGGCACAGGCCAGCCATCACCTCGATTGCCTGGTCTAGAAAATACAGACTCCAGATTCTACGATAACAGCCATAACATTCGCAGTCTAGTCCTGGTAAAGGAGAGGAAGGCAGAAGATGACACAGGAGGAAGCGGCTACCGGGAGATCAGGCCCTCCGTAATGCTCTCTCGCACGGGAATCTGTGACCAGGAATATCAGCAACGTTTTTTAGTATCTAAGTGAGCGTGCATAGTTGGAAGCCAATAAATGTTAAATAAGTGTATCATGTCAGCTACAGTCAGTAGCCGCTTGCCCCCGTAGTCTCGGAATGGTGCCATACTTAATTACAGGCCTTCTTTAACTGAAAAAGAAAAAAGCCTTTCTGTGGTCCTACAATGGGCGAGTGAGTTGGGCAATGGGAGGATCGCGGCGCCCTGGGCAAGGGCAGTGGAGTAGGCAGCGGGGCTGCGGAGCGAGAAGAGCGGCGACGGACGAGCTAGCCGGTGTTGTAGGTCACAGAGAAGGCTCGGCACCTGAGGCCCCCTCTGTCCACCCCCGCCCCCATCCGGACGGCAACAAGACTTCTCCCCTGCATCAGCTTCCAGAGCCACTGCGTCCGGGGCTCCGGCACCGCCCCCTCCTCCACCTGCTCCAGACGGCGGGGCCTTCTCAAGCCTGCCGTCCTGAGGCTCCTGCCTCTCACACCCAGTCTTTTCCGGCCGTCTCATCTCCCCCGTGGCGCCCTCCCACCCTGCAATCGCCCTTCGTCCCTGCTGCCGTTCCTCCTCAGCTGCATAGAACCTTCTACCTGCAAGTTCACAAGCACCTCCAACTCAAACTATCACAAACACGACTTCCTATTTCCCCACCCAAATCTAATCTACCACATGTACATTTTTTTAAACTTCTGGTTCAGGGTCCTACCATCTGTCTAGGTGGCCAAGTACAGACATGGGACTCGCCTGGACTCTCTCTGCTCTCAGAGGCTGCCCTCATCGCTCTCCACGTCCCCGGGGCACGTCCTGCGCTTACGCTCTCTCCTTCCCTGTGAACTGAGCAGCCTTAGTTCAGGCCTTTATCTCAGGAACAACAGCCGAGTAGCCAGTAAGTCTCCGGCCTCCGAGCTCACTCTCCCTACACTCCATACACTCTGCTACCAGGAGAGTCTGCTGAGCGGCAAACCTCATAGTATTTCATCGGGAACATTCCTCACTTGGCTAACAAGGCCAGTAAGAAACTGGCCCTGGTGAGCACGTTTCACAAGTCACTGACCCCTCCGCTCCGGACACACCAGGGTGCACACACGAACACACACTACCCCTCAGTCACCAGGGTAAGCTGCGAACACAAAAGCACACACCATCTCAGTGGCTCGCGACAACAAAGTTCCATCCCCTCCTCGCGAGAGCTCGTGAGTGTGCGGGAAGCCGGCACTGTTCCAGCAGTCTCCGTTTTGGTAGCAAAGTTGGAAGAATTAGCCCCCACCTGGGGACAGACTAGCTCCTGGAGGAGCGACGACGGCAGCACGGCGTGTGTCCCCGGCCACAACAAGCCACGCAGTCACGCCTGCCACTGAGAGCCCCAGAAGGACCCGCGACCCTCGTTCAGGAAGGAGCAGCACACTCTGCAGGTCACCAGGCACACGGGGACTCAGCCACACTGGGCACCGCACAAGTTCTCCACGCTTCCTCCAGCTGTGGCCTACGAACACTTCAGGGCTCCAAAGAAACACTTCCTACAGCTCCCTCAAATCTGCTGACCTGCAAAGGAGGAGAGGTTTGCGGCCCCGGCCACTCGGGTCCTCCCTCCTCCCAGCGCGTACTGCAAACGTCATACCGGCCTCGTCGTGCACGTCTGCCGCCAACGGCGTTCCTGCCAAGTGTGCCTCCGGCTTGTCTCTTCACAACAGGGACCAGATGATGCACGTTTGCTGAGCCAACGATGCTCTCCGCCAGGAACGCCTCCCCCTTACCCACGCAGAAAATTCCAGACAATTCTCTGCCATCTAAAGACTCATCTCAATGGTCTACGGAGATGTGCCTGGTGCCCACCACCCAACAGAGCACTTACCGTATTACTGCCCTGTTTTTCTCAGTCTGTCTTCCACACCAGGATGGGAGCTATCTGAGAAAAGAACCGTGTGTCCACACGTTCTGCAAGCTCAGCACTTGCAGTGACTGGCCTGTCAAAGTTAACTACCAAAAGTGTGACCTTGGCAATGAAGACAGAGAGGGACACACTGACTGAGTGGGAAAGCCAGGACCCAGCCTCAGGCCCAAAGTGCAGTGAGCGTTGTTGGCCACCACTTAGGCTCTGGCCTGGCGGCACGATGGGCCATGACGGTCACTCTGTGTCCCTCCCCCTTGGACAGCGGACCATTCCATCCTTTCACCTCCGCAGGGCCAGTCTCTGACCGAGCCTAAAACACAGCAAGCACTCGATAAATACTGGCCGGAATGAGTGCTGTGTGAGCCTCAGAAAAATGCAAGAGGAACGTCTCCATCTCCATAGTTTTAACAGGGCAGGGCCACTACTAAAAAACACACACACCACAGAAGTAATTTCTCCTAACACTTGGCCTCTGATATAGGAGCAGAGCTATTTCCAAAATTTTTGCTCAGTCGAAGGTCATAGAAGCAAACAATTTTCATAGTATTTAATATAAGATCTGCAATGGTTCTCAACAATCGAGCCGGTGATACCAATTACATGCATTCCTAATTACATACTAAAGATAAAATGTCTAAAAAGTCACTATGCTAATAAAATGTAAACATTCCAGAAGCATTGGAAACTTGTTCAGAAGCTGTGCAAATCAGAAACAAGTGGTACTAGTTGGCTTAGTCGCCGCTTGGTTAAAAAAAAAAACCTTCTTACAGTTAAGCTGTATTTATGCTAGAATACGAGAGGGAAAACTTGGTGCGGCATGCGTCTTATCACCCTATAACCCTAGCTTAGAGACAACGCTTAGTTTGCTGCTGTTACAAAATTATATACTAACACGTAAATTATATATATATGTGTGTTATGTATACACGTAAACTATATAACTTACAATCAATTATTCAGTCCTTGATCCATAAAAGTATACTTAACCTCCCATCTAGAAACTTCCCCCATGTGAGAAAACATAGGCTCATAACCAGAGAAGTGAATTTGTATGATCTGAGAAGGCCCACTACACTGCCCCCTAAACCTGCCATTTTATCTGAAATTCCCCCTTCTAGTTTGAGAATGGCAAATATTTGCTCAACAGATGTTAGGTAGAATTGTTAGTAACAATGAAGGAATTACCTCTAGAAAACTGTTCAAATGCAACCATTACCTAGGGGAAAATCCCTAGTTAATACATAAACAAAACTTTACGAAATTAAATTAAGTGAGCCCCAACTGTGATGAGAACAAACAAGTTTCATTTGTTGTTTACTCTGAAGTGTGGACCAGAAATGGGCTGAGGCGACACCAAAGCCAACTGAAAGAGGACAGTACTGAGAGGAAGCACATCAGGGGAAAAAGGGACAACACCCATGCTGTCACAAGAGGGTCTGAATGTGGGGAGGCCTTGCCTTTCTTTCTCTCAGGCACAGGAAAGCTATCAGTGAAGCTATCAAAATTCCCTCACACTCCAATTTGTGGTTGCTCCGAACCTGTTTGGTTAGAACATACAGTGTGGCCTGCACCACGCTGGTTACAAAGCATACAATCAACTGTGTCGAAGATGAAAGATATAACAGAGCTTTAGAAAATCAAGATGAGAACCAATACATTCATGTCTACAATATACATACATCTATACACACATAACATAGGACATAAATAAAACAGAAAGGGGTTCCTTCTATCACGCTTGTGATTCTTTCTGAAAATCAAGCTCTAAAGTATCCTATTCACTTATTTATTTTTTTAAGATTTTATTTTTAAGTAATCTCCACACCCAACATGGGTTCGAACTCACAACCTAGAGATCAAGAGCCGCATGCTCTTCTGACTAAGCCAGCCAGGTGCCCCTAAATTATCCTATTTATAAATTATTTTCCTACAAAATTTCCAAACACTGCTTTCATTGCAGTGATCTTAAATTTTTGAGTTCTACAAACACAGTGGTTAGGAGTTTGGGTCAGAATACCTGGGTTCAAATCATTGCTCCTCAGCTCACTACACCTGCATACCCCTGAGCAAGTTACTTCCTCTTCTGTGCCTTGATCTCTTCCCAAAAATGAGAAAAATGAGAAAAGCAAAAGTACCCACCTCACAGGATTGCTATAGGAACTAAAGATAACACACACAAAGCATTTATTAGCAAACAGACTGTTTTAATTTAGCTGGGTAATAAAATACAGATAAGAAATCTTACCTGATGAATAAAGGAATCTGTAAATGACTCCCTGGTAGATCAACAAAGCTTTTACTCGAGAGAACAGCAAATCACCTACCACAAAGGACTGCCAGAAGAATGAAACAGATACCCCACGCGAAGCGTTTCTGCTAACATCAGGTACGCAGACAGCATGCATTCACAAACTGAAGTATTACAGTTATCCGAATAACCTATGTAGCCTTTAAAAACTGGATTCCTGACAGACATATGGCTGGTTAAGAAATAGGATTCAGTACTGACTAAAAATGCAAATAATTAATAAACACACATAACCAAACATACATGCACACTTCAAACATTTCCCAAATATTTTAAAACATGCATATTGCTTTCATAATAAAAAACAAATATTTTAAACATATCATCTCACTGCAGTAAAGCATACGTATAAACTATGTCTAACTATATTTTCAAGAATATACTTTAAAAATAAACCATAAAATAACATCCTAAATGTTTCCTAATGCTTTTCCAAATTTGCTGGTCTTAATTTTACTGTCCTTGATATTCCCAAAGTAACAATTTCCTGAAGGTAATAAAAAAATAATTTTTATAGACTGAAATCAACAAATTTGATATAAAAACACATTAACGATACCAAGAACTCAACAAGGCCAACTATGCCAAACTTGAATTAAAAACACATTTTTAAATAGCTGAGGTCCTAAATGTTAAATGTGAAAACACTGTCCATGGTACTCTTGGCATGCTCCTCCTCTTGAAAAAGCAGAAGCCAAGTTGATCCACAAAGGAATCATTTACAAACTGGCTTATTCAGCAAAGAAGATCTCTTATCTGTATTTTATTACCCTGGTAAGCTAAAAGAATATGTTTATTAATACATTTCATTAAGTGGTTAAAAATAGTATATCATCAAATAATTTAATAATGCTACCTATAAAAAGGAAATGGTCACCAAAAAAATCAAAATGAATTTACACCTCACCATAAACAACACAATGTATTTGTGTAAAACAAGTTGCCACTGAGTAAATAAATTCGCCTTAAACGTAAATTCAGTATTCTAATATTTTGTTTTTACCACATGCATTTTTAGAAGTACTATATTCACATATCACTTTGAAGTACTAAAATTCCATATTGTTTATGGCAGATTTTAGAAAATAAGTATTACCTGTCTGTACTTGTGTGTTATCTC
Source organism: Potos flavus (assembly GCA_028534135.1). Taxonomy (NCBI): domain Eukaryota; kingdom Metazoa; phylum Chordata; class Mammalia; order Carnivora; family Procyonidae; genus Potos; species Potos flavus. The sequence goes on from CM052886.1 coordinate 1,126,973, forward strand.
ATGAAATATACTAAAACTGAGGGAAAATACAAGCAAAAAGAGTAATGAAAAGACCTCCTCACACAGTCAGCGGCTGGCCTCATTCAGGGTTTACACGTGGGAAGGAAAGCACAAAAGGACAGAGGAGCGCCAGAAGCCGCGAGCCCACATCAAACTACACATCCACCCACCATAAAACTTGGACTCCATCAGACAGCACTGTTTTCTGAACCAGGAACTGCCCCACTAGGAGGAATGGCCTAAGTCTTATCCTGGGTGAATCAGAGTAATGAAATTCATGGGTCACCGCTTTAGTGAGGCTGTGGGACAGTATTCCTCAATGACAAAAAAATACATGCTTGCATCTTACTACTAATAAGTAAAAATTAAAATAGATACTTACATAGAAAACAATCACATATATAATGTGAAAATTTTCATACATGTTGAAATCTGCCCTTCTATCATATTGAGCCCTACGTTCACATTTTAAATGATATGCATGTTAATTTTATAGCCAAAGTTGGAGAATACCATGAATATATGCTTTAATACCTACCTTCAAATATAAACCAAAATTCAAATACAAACCAAAATTCTTAAAACCCACCCGTACATATCCTCGGTCAGTAGCTCACACAGTACCGGGCCCAAAGGCCTGGGGTTCCCCTCAGAGCCTCCAAAGGCAACCGGGAAGGGGGAACTTGCTGACACTGTGCGCACACAGCACGGGCCTTGCACCGTGGCGGCATTCGTCCCAATGTCCCAAAGCACCCATGGGCCGAAAGGACGACGCATTAGCACAAGTCAAGGCAGCAGCAGCAAACTGTACTCAGAATCAACGAACTTTTCACTGCTGTGAATCCACACTTAAAAATGGGGGTGCAGTTTCACTTAAGAGTGTCTTCGATAAAACAGGAAAAAATGATTAATTTTAGTAAAGTCTGACTCTTGAGAGCATGTTTATTCAGTACTCTACGTACCACACTGGGAAAAATTTCTACCGGGGCTGCGTACCAGTCTGACGGCTCTCTAAAGGAAAAGCACTTGGGAAGGGCGGACACTGTGGACAGACCGAGCCCACTGTTCACGGGGCACCACTTCTGCCTGAAGGATGACCGCCAAGTTGCCCTCACTCGGGCTGGAGGATCCCGCAGGCCTCCCCTCCAACAGGAAGCAAGTCCACCTATCCCTCAAGCGCCCCCCGCCATGGTGCGGCTGGGACCAAAACTGGAGCTTCCAGAGGAAGTGAGATGTTACGAAAACTTGAGATTTTTCTGATCAGCTGTAATATTAACAGATATAGGTATTTCGATACTGTTTACAGAAATGTTCCAACATATGGAAGATCCACAAAACTCAGTGAACCAATATTTTCTATATGGTCAAAACATGATGGCAAAAACCATGCATGGGTAAAAAATACTTTCAAAGAACAAGACAGACAAACTAACAAAACATAAAAAATATTTAAAAGGATCTCGCAAAGAAGAATTAGTAGCAGAAATTAAAATACTTAGGCTCAAACCAAAAACCTTCATATAACGGATTCTTTTATTACCAATGTGTCTGAAAAAATAATCACCTCCAAAATCACCCCAAGTTTTTGCCAGTACAAAAATTAATTAACGTGAAATGTAATCTAACTTAGAAACTCACTAGAGAGCTTATGTAAAATCATAGTATATTGTAAACTTATGTAAAATCATGGTGTATTTTACAAGCATTGGTCTAGAGGTTTGGTGCACTCAAAAATTTACTCGGATAATACCAATATCCACCAAAAAATAACATATTTGAAAGACATCTTCCCAATGCATAGGATTTATACTAAACATGTATACAGAAGTTATCCATTTTAAGAATACAATGGTTTTTAAATATTTGCGTCCAACACTGTATTTTTTTTAACGACTTTGTTTGCAAGAGAGTGTGGGGGAGGGGGGACAGAGGGACAGGGACAAGCAGACTCCAGGCCCAGTGCAGAGCCCAGTGTAGGGCTCGATCCCTCGACCCACAGATCATGAACTGAGCTGAAATCAAGAGTCAGATGCTTAACTGACTAAGCCCCCCAGGCGCCCTGACACTGTGTGTATTTTTGCTCCTACTTCATTTTCGCACCTAAACATATGGAACTTGGTTCAAAGAATGGGAAAAACAGATAATCTGAAGTGTCACCACTGAAACACCATGACTGATAACAGTGGCCCAAAAAGAAATTATAAGATAGAAATCGTGTTGGTTCTCTTGTAAAAATCAGGAAATAAAAAGAATAATAAGTAGGTCACCATGGAAAGTACCACTCTTAGCAAACAAGGGTAAAGAGAAAGTACATTCTTGCAAGGAACAACAATTTAAATTTGCAAAATGCAAAAGTCTGATTTTCCTTTAGCAAAACATATATGAAACGAAACAACAGAGAGCGATAAGCTATAATTCTGAATATAACAAGCTCACTGAACTGCTCTTATGAGCATTTTTTCACGGGCCTTAATTTTAGGAGTCAAACTCTTCCACTACAAAAAAACAGTGAAACTCTGAGATGAAGTTCCAGAAAATAAGGCAAGACTTCTTTATTTGAAACAACCCGTCACACTGTTTTTACTGTGGATGGTGCCAGAGCCAGACTCCACAGTAACATGTCTTCTTGCAGTGGGCTTCTGTGCTACCCAAATGGAAGACAGTTTTAAAAACTCAAAAAATACCTGACATTCTGTGAAAATGGTCTTGTCCATTCTACCTAGGTCACCTGGGCACTTGTACGAGGAGTAAACTGAAGAAAGTTTGAGACTTCAGAAACTGAAACAAACCATTTATGCAAGTTCGACTTGCTTGCACCTGGAGTTAATGGAGACGATTCCAGTTTATTTCTCCTGTCCTGGTATAGTTATTACTCACATATTTTCCTTATGGTTGCCCTTAACTATAATGCAGTGACAATATTTAAAAAGCAACTCTCAACAAAATGGGTATAGAGGGATCATACCTCAAAATAATAAAGGCCACATGACAAATCCACAACTAATGCCATATTTAACTGTGAAAACCTAGAATTTTCTCCTCTAAGATCAGGAATAAGACAAGGATGCTCTCTCTTGCCATTTTAGAAAGATTTTTTTTTTTTTTTGAGAAATAAAGGGAGAGAGAGAGGATGAGCACAAACAGGTGGAGGGTCAGAGGGAGAAGGAGAAGCAGACTCCCCACTGAGTAGGGAGCCCTCTGCGGCGCGCAATCCCAGGACCCTGAGATCATGCCCTGAGCTGAAAGCAGACCCTTTACCGACTGAGCCCCCCAGGTGCCCCACACGCTCCCCATTTTTATTCAACATACTATTGGAACCCTAGTGCAATAAAAAAAAATCAGTAAAGTTGCAGGATACAAAATTAAAACACAATAATCTATTGTATTTCTACGCACTAATAATAACTTCAGAGAGATTAAGAAAGCAATCCCATGCACAAATGCATCAAAAAGAATAAAATACCTAGGTATAAATTTAAGCAAGAAGGTGAAAGACCTGTACACTGAAAACTACAGACACTGATGAAAAATGGAAGACGACACAAACAAATGAAAAAATATACCATGCTCATCGACTGGAAGAATATTCTGCCAACCCATGAGAATATTGTTAAAACATCCATACTACCCAAAGCTATCTGCAGATTCAATGCAATCCTTATCAAAACACCAATGGCATTTTTCACAAAACTGAACAAATAATTCTTAAATTTGTATGGAACCACAAAGGACTCCAAATAGTCAAAGCAATTTTGAGAAGAACAAAACTGGAGGTATGATGCTCCCTGATTTCAAACTATACCTACAAAGATTCAGTAACCAAAACAGTATGATACTGCCACAAAAGCAGACATACCAATCAATGGAACAAAACCGAGAATTCAGACATAAACCCACATTTATATGGTCAATAAACCTTCTACAAAGGAAGCAAGAATACACAAAGCAGAAAAGACCACCTCTTCAATAACTGGTGTTGGGAAAACTGGACAACTATGTAGAAAAAAAATGAAACTGGATCTCTTTCTTATACCATATACGAAAATAAACTCAAATGGATTAATAAAGACTTATACGTAAATGGGCGACTATAAAACTCCGGCAGTAAGCTCTTGGAGAGCAGTCTGAGCAGTATCTTTTTGGATCTGTCTTCAGGCAAGGGCAACAAAAGCAAAAATAAATGAATAAAACTACATCAAATTAAAAAGCTTCTGCAGAGCAAAGAAAGGAAACCATGAAAAATGTGAAAAGGTAATGTATGGAATGAGAGAAAATATTTGCAAATCACATATCATATATATCCAAACAGACAAAGGAATCGCACAAAGCAATAGGGAAAAAAAAAAAGGGCAGAGATTGTGAATTGACATCTTTCCAAAGAAGACATCCAGATGGTCAATAAGCACATGAAAAGATGCTCAACATTACTACTCATTAGGGAAATGCAAATCAAAACCACAGGAAGATATTACCTCACACCTGTTAGAGTAGCTATTATCAAAAAGACAAGAAATAACAAGTGTTGGTGAGGATGCAGAGAAAAGGGAGCCCTCAGGCACTAGCAGTGGGAATGCAAAATGGTACAGCTACTATGAAATAGTATGGAGGTTCCTCGAGAAATTAAAAATAGAACTACCCTATGATCCAGCAATTGCACTTCTGGGTGTTTACCCAAAGAAAATGAAAACATCTGTAAAGGTGTAGGCACCACTCTGTTCATGCAGCATGACTTACAACAGCCAAGATATGGAAGCAACTTAAGTGGTCATCAACAGGTGAATGAATAAAGATGCAGCATACACACACAATGGAGTATTACTCAGCCATTAAAAAAAAGTGAAATCATGATGTTTACAACACGGATGGACCTAGAGAGTATTATGCTAAGTGAAGTAAGTCAGAGAAAAGTAAATACCATATGATTTCACTTATGTGAAATCTAAAAAGCACAACAAACATCACCAGTAACAACAACAAAACTAGAAACAGACTCATAGATACATAAAATAATCTGGTACTTGTCAGAGGAGAGAGGGGGTAGGAAGACGGATGGCAAAATGGGGGAGGGGGGAGTAAAAGCTACAAACTTCCAGTTATAAAATAAGACATGGAGGGGCGCCTGGGTGGCTCAGTAGGTTAAGCCTCTGCCTTCAGTTCAGGTCATGATCTCAGGGTCCTGGGATCGAGCCCTCATCGGGCTCTCTGCTCAGCGGGGAGCTTGCTTCCTCCTCTCTCTGCCTGCCTCTCTACCTGCTTGTGATCTCTCTGTCAAATAAATAAATAAAATCTTAAAAAAAAATTAAATAAGACATGGAGATATAATGTATAACACAGGCAATTTAGTTAATACATCTAACAACTTGGAATGGTGACAGATGGTAGCTAGCTAGCTCTATTGTGGAGACCACTTCCTGATGTATATAAATGCACACTGATGTTGTATTACTCTGTTGTACACCTGAAACTAGTAATACCATATGGCAGCTACACTTCAGTCACACACGCGCACACACACAACAAAGCATGCCATGTGTAATCAATCTAAAAAACATGATAATACAAACAAGTGCAACAAAAGTTCACAGCATTTTCTGTAAGCCACACAATTTCATTTCCTTTAACACCAAAATTTTTTTGAGTAAAAATATAGAAATTCTGGCTACTTTCCAGTCAGAGTAAGCCATTCAATTTCAGTTCCTCTAAATAAATTCATTCATGACACACACTTGTAAACTTGCAAGTATGAAACTTCAAATTATCCTTATCTTTTGCAATCAACTTATAGAAGGAAAATACTTTCCCAGTTTACATATGAACTACTATTACGTGTGCTTACTTTCGCCTTATAAAATACATTCACTTTCTAAGTTAAAGTATAACACGATTTTGGTCAATCACATACACCAAAATGGTGAGTGAAGTTTTACATTTTTATTGTTACTAGAGCCAAACCTCAACCAGTTGACCTGAGATAGGCAAACAAAATCCCCCTTGCCAGCTCTCTGCCTGCGCTATTTGGTCCTGATATATGACTGGAAACGTTAAGAAAAGCTTCTGCTCATTTATAACTCATGCATAAAGATGGTCCAGCTTTGACAATATGCCCACATCTGCCACCAGCTCACATACATGGGGACGCTAACTAGAAGCCCACAACAGATCTGCAGCCCATCAGCCCATCAGCGTCAGCTAACAGACGAGGACACATCCAAAACTGGTGAAAGGGTCTGTGAGATTTGGCAAAGTGTTTAGTATCTAACTCACAAGTGTAAATGTAGGTCAAACAAATTGTCATCTCTCTCGTAGGCATCTTCAAGGTGAATGAGTACATCCTAAATATAATCAGTCAGGAAAATAATAGAAACAGCAAACTTCTGAACAAAATGAACAGAATTTACCTAACCTGGAAATAATTTTCAATTAAGAGATCCATTTAATTTTATGTTCTATTAATAGTACTCATTACCATTTCATTTTATAATAAAAGAAAACAGATTTACATCAAAATAATTGCTATTATTATTTATTAGCATTTTCTGACATTATACCCAAGTTCAAGTCTGGTAAAACTATTTATAAACAAATTAACCTATGCCACCAGAATGAGCAACACCAGTAATAATGCCTTACACCCTACGACTGCTCAATTAAATCCTTAATGGCATAAACCTAACCCTTCTCTTCAGAAGCTTCCCACCAATTTGGTACATAAGAATATGAAACAGACACTTCTACTACCATGCATGAACCACAATCCAAATTTTATAGTCTAGAAAAGCCTAGTTACAACGGTTCATTCCATTAAGTCTATAAATTGCAGAAATTAAAATTAGTTTTCACTGGCAGAAGGAGAGCAAACTGAAACTAGTCTAGATGCAATTTCAACTTAAGATGTTCAACAGTATTGGACAAGGGTTTACTTTGGACTGACAGGCTCACACCCATTCAAACAAATCTTAACCAGTTCTTACAGGAAATAAAGGTTAAAAAAAAAAGTTACAACCACCATTGAGTTTCAAATCAAAAAGAAAAAAAAAAAAAGAGATGCCTATAAATACTAAAAACACATCACTGGCAACTGCCTGTATCATTAAATATTAGTCACCAGAAAAAGAGATATTCTGAAGTATCCATGCTCAATAACACAACTGTTGTTTTCAGAACAGTTTCAAATATAGTTAAGTCTTATGATAAAGCATAGTTACAACCTAAGCACTAGTCTGGAATATGGATTTAGCTATAAATTATGCAACTTATCACTACTTCACATGAAGACTTCCTACTCCACCTCTGCTGACAAACCAGAAGTTTTTTACACATACCTCTGGGTAATATGAATCACATTACTTCTGAAGATTACTCAGAATATTAAAAACATAACATATTCACCTTTAATAAAGCAAATGTGGATGTACGTACAAATTCTACGTTCTATTTTCCCATCGATACAAAAAGAAGATAATGAACTCAGTAAATTATTTCTAAAAAACTGACTTTAACTATCTCGTAAAGCAAAATGGTCAACTACTTAGAATAGTTTTTGCATTTAGGTGTAACCTTTATGCAAAAGAGTAACACATGAAAATATAAATCTTTAATAGCCTAACAGATAATCTCATCAAGTTTTTAATATGTATATATCCCACGTTTTGTCAAGAATAAAGGTGTACAGGGGCACCTGGGTGGCTCAGTTGGTTAAGCCTCTATCTTCGGCTGGGGTCATGATCCCAGGGTCCTGGGATTGAGTCCTGCATCAGGCTCCCTGCTCAGTAGGGAGTCTGCCTCTCCCTCTCCCTCTCCCCCTGCTTCTGCGCGTGCTCTGACAAATAAATAAATAAATTCTTTAAAAAGAAAAAAAGGTATACAGAAAGAAAGTCATATTCAACACTTTTTCAGCAAAATATTTACTGAGCACCTACCATGGTGAAAGACATAACAATGCTTAAAAAAATAAAATCCTAAGCTCTGGCTTTCATGTAATCAGGGAGGGAAAGAGAAACCAATGGCTATAACAACAAGATTGGGACAAGTTAAACAACAGAACTCCAAAAGCCAAGAGGGAGACCTGGGTGGGTACTTCCTCAGAGAAGCCTTCTTCTGAGGAAGTAATGGGAAGTAAAGATTACCAATAAGCATTCTGCCATAATAAATAATTAGAAGTCCCTAAAAGAAACAAAGCCTTAGCATTAAGAAAACAACAGGACTAAAAAGCTTTGAGCAGCTTTTATTAGGAGCTATAGTTTTCCACAGTAATCAAGATCTTAATTCAACTTAACATCAATCTCCTATTGATAAAATATCAACAGTAAATTTAAATCAAATCTCATTTTACAATTCCTAAAGAATCTAGGACCCAAGTAAGGAAAGGGCTGAAAAATACTCAATGACAAAACATAACTTGTTTTTTCTTTGGAAGCCCTCCTTTTACATATAAATGTGATTATGAAGGAAAAAATTAAACTTAACCAGGTTGATTTTAGAACATATTCTAATTTTCTTAAAAAGTAAATATAATCCAAAAAGCCAAGTTTATCATCTTACTGAATACAGAAACCACAGAATTACCAGTGGTTATCAAGACTGCCTGAACCTACCAAACACAAGTGATTAACATAGTTATAAAATGATAATAGATACTGATTACTGTATCTTCCCCCCCAAAAGCAAACAAAAGAAAATAAGCCACAACTATTCTCTCATATAGATACATAAAAAGATTATCCAAATATTTAAAAATAAGGTTTAAATCACACTCCTACAAATCAAATTCTGTAGTAAATATGCTTAACATTTACTGAAAATAATAAAGGCCTGTATCACACTTACGTTCTTATAGAAAGCTAAGAAAAATGATTTGTGATGCCCAAATAAAGTAAAAATTCATCATCAGATGGTACACAATTTTAGACACAAGTTTAGATAAAGCAAAGTGAAACCATGAACCCTGAAATATTGGTTTAGAGAATTCCTAACATCAAAGTTACTTACATCATAGTGAAAAATACAACCTGTTAAATGTGAAGCTCAACCTGCAAGACCATAATAAATTTAATAGTATGCAAAGGTTCTCCAGAACACACAGCATTAAGTGTGAACTAGTTTCTAGAGAATGAAAAAAGTAATATAAATAACATCAGACATTTCAAAAAAAACAAAACAAAACACCAGTTTATTTCATTATGCAAAGCTTTCCCATATAATTCTGGAGAACCATTTCTAAAGAGAAATCAAGTGTTAAATGGGGAGGAGAAACTACTAAATGGAACTCATAACCCTCTTCAAAACCAGTCCTTCAAATTTGCTTTGCTTCAAGACACAGGCATAGCAACTTCTCACCTGCAGAATAACTATATAAAAAGTAGCTCTCCAAATGATCAGCCAGTTTTAATACCTGCTAGTATCTCTATAAAATAGAGAAAAAGTTGCAACTAAGTTCTTAAAAATGTAATTTTTTTGAGAGCAATTAACTATAATCTGTTTCTGATTTAGATTTTTTAAAATGCCAACTCAATTCAAAATCCCAAAGAGTAAACTGAATTATCTATTACTAAGTTGAAAAAAACACTCCTTTTCTCAACCAGACTTGGGAACTTTCTCAAAAAACAATTATAAATAGATTCATTCAAGCAGAAAAACAAACCAACCAGTACCATGATAATATTTCACATCCCAATTTTTTAAACCAGAGATAAGAAAAATGAATCCATTATTCTGAAAGACAACATCATGCTAAAAGTTAAATTCAGAAGACGTGCTAATAAGCCCATGAATGAACACAACCACATATTATTAATTTGCTTAGTAGGACCTAACTGAAAATAAGCTGTGAATCTGGAGTAACTCATTACTGTTGGAACTGGCAACCTATATCTAATAATGGGAACTAGCATTCAACCAAGGATTGACAGGAAGGGCTCAACCACCCAGACAGAAGAAACCCTTCCAACCACAGACAAGCCCAAGAAGCTGAAATCGTAAATGTCGACTTCACTCAAAAATATAGACTGGGAGCTAATGATAACAAAAAGGATGAAGCTTCATGAGAACGTTCCAATTTGGCAAACATGATTGGTGCGTAAAGGCTGGTACTTTAGCAAATCATACTGACTTTACGTTAGCTATTAGAACAAATCAAAACTAGGTGCCATTAAAATCATCTCCCTGTGTAAGGTGCGCGGCTTGTTGTCCAAGTTTGCGCAACTACAACTCAGGGATGAGATACAACTCTCGGCGTTCACTGTTATGAAACCACCCCCAGGTCTCCGCCAGACCTCACCTCTCCTCTGTTCCCACGTCACCGCTCCCAGCCCACAGACCTGGACTCCAACCTATTTTCTAAAAACCCTCCAGAACTCTCAGAGCAGCTTCGCTATAAACAACTGCCATTGTCCTAGGCCCAGAGCAAGTGTGATTTCCTCCTTCACTCGGGAGCACGCCCAGGACTGGCCGCCCCCAGGCGAGGCCGCGCCGGCCGGCCCGGGAGCAGCGGAGGGGCGCGGCCGCGGACCCAGGCCCCCAGCACGACCCCCGGCCCTCTGCACCACCCCCAGCGCGACCCGCGGCCCCCAGCACGACCCCCGGCCCTCTGCACCACCCCGAGCGCGACCCGCGGCCCCCAGCACGGCCCCCGGCCCCCCGCACTCTGCATGGCCCCCCGCCCCCAGCACTGCCCCCGGCCCTGTGAACGACCCCTGGCCTCTGGCCCGGTTCCCGGCCCGGCTCCCGGACCCCGCCCTCCCCGGCCCCGGCCCCGGCCCCAGGCCCCCTCCCCGGCCCCAGGCCCCCAGCCCCCGCCCACCTCGCCGGCCCTGGCCCCCGCCCCCGCCCCCGGCCGGGTCACCGCGGACTCCCGGGCCGGCCCGGCGGGGGGAGGGGCGCCCCGGCTTCAACCTGGGCGGCCGGCAACGAATGGGAGAAAGCCTTTCTCTCCACTGGAGTTCAATTCCGGGCTGCGTTATCAGCAAATGCGCACAATTAGAACTTTCCTGATATTTACTCTGCACTCGCGGCTGGCAACCCCCAAGTTTTCAAACCCACTGGAGCAAAACACCGCCGGTCACATGCTCGCCCGAGTGACAAAGGTCCGTGCTAGCCACAGCCCGGGGCGGCCGCGGACCCCGCGCCGCAGTCGGGGGACAACGCCATCAGGTCACGCCCGCCTCCCAACGCACGGCCTGCCGACGCAGACCCCGGCCCGGCCTGCGGCCCCACAAGCGGGCCCCGGCCCGCGACCCCGCCCCCGGCCCGCGACCCCCCGCCCAGCCGTCGCTCGACTCCGGGCCAGAGACCTGGCTCCGCGCCCGCGCTCCCGCGCCCGGCCCGCGACGCCGCCCCCGGCCCCGGCCCGCGACCCCCGCGCTCGGCCCGAGACCCCGCCCCCGGCTCCCGACCCGGCCCGCGACCCCCGGCCCCGCGCCGCACAGGTGACCGCGCCGCGCCCGCTCCCCGCCCGCGCGGGCCCCCCGGGTCCTGGGGCGCGGAGCGCGGCCCCGGGGGCGGGGTCGGAGGGGGGTCCCCGCGGGGGCGCCGCCGGCCGGGAGGGGCGGCCCGAGGGGCTCCGCGGAGGGGGAGGGGCGGCGCGCTCACCTCGGTGGGCTGGCTGATCTCGAACAGGTCCAGCCGGTTGGCGTTCCAGTGGTGGATGATGTCGGCCAGCTTCCGCCGCTCCTCGTCGCGGCCGCCCGCCGACATCCTCCCGGCTGAGCTCCTCGGCCCGCGCCGCCGCGGGGGTCGGGGCCGGGCCGGGTGGGACCGCGCGCGCCCGCAGGTCCGCGGGCCCGGCTCTCCCCGCGCTCGGCCGTCCCGCGCTGCGCCGGGCTCCGCGGGCCGCGCCGCCGCCTCGGGCTCCCGGGCTCCCGGCCGCCTCGGCCGCCTCGGCCGCTTCAGCCGCCTCAGCCGCCGCAGCCGGCCCGCCCCGCGTCAGCCCCGCCGGCCGGTGTGCGCCCGAGCGCCCGCACACGCCGCCCGCGCGCCCCGCCCCGCCCGCCGTGCGCGCCCCCGCGTCCGCGTGCCCGCCCCCGCGCTCCCGCGCCGCCGCACCTCGGGCGGCCTCCGCTAGGTGCTGCTGCGCCGGCCGCCGGCAGGCCGCCGCGCGCCGGGCCGCCTCACCTCCCGCGCGCCGGGGCCCGGGGCGGGGTCCAGGGCCGGGGGGCGGGGCTCCGGCGGGGGGCGGGGTTCGGACGCCGCGAGGTTCGGAAGGTGCTGGGTTGGGAGCGGCGGCGGGGGTTCCGACCGCGCTGGGCTTGCGGGGTGCTGGGGTCGACCGGGCGGGGCTGGGTTCCGAAGGTGCTGGTTTGTAGGGTTCTGGGTTCCGACGGTGCTGGGTCTGCAGGGTGCTGGGTTCGGACGGGTGGGGCTGGGTTCCAACGGTGCTGGTTTGGGACCGGCGGGGGCGGGTTCTGACCGTGCTGGGTTTGCGGGGTGCTGGGGTCGACCGTGTGGGGCTGGGTTCCGAAGGTGTTGGGTCTGCAGGGTGCTAGGTTCGGACGAGCGGGGCTGGGTTCCGACGGTGCTGGTTTGTAGGGTGCTGGGTTCCGACGGTGCTGGGTCTGCAGGGTGCTGGGTTCCGATGGGCGGGGCTGGGTTCCGACGGTGCTGGTTTGGGACCGGCAGGGGCGGGTTCTGACCGTGCTGGGTTTGCGGGGTGCTGGGTTCGGACGGGCGGGGCTGGGTTCGGGCGCTGGGGGCCCGGCTGGGACGGATGGGTGTGGGCAGCAGAGGGCGGAGGGACAGAAGAGCGTGGGCAGAAATCCCCGTGGGCGTGGGCGCGTTGGCGAGCGCGGGGGAGGGGGGGTGCGGCGGGTCCTAACCTCTGCAGCAGGGCCTATGTGCGCTCCGCTCCCTTCTCACCCCGCCCGGGTTCCCGCGGGTGTGTGTGGGTCACTGATGTGTCCCTTCCAGGGTGATGCCCTTTTTGTTGGAGGCCAATCAGAGCAAACCTTTTGGAGCTGCTTTCTTCCGAGGAGGGTAAATGAGTATGCCCTGTGTGTGTGTGTTTCAAAGATGAGGTTTGGGAAATGCTCCCGGGGTTCTCGCAGGCAATCCTCTGCTCTGCTCTCCTGCGTTCTTTGAGGCTTTGCTGTTGTCCCCGTGTGTCCTGCAGTGCAGTGTGCAGCTGGAGTGCCCAGCTCGCTTTGTGTCTGTCGGCTGGGAAACTACATCTTCTCGCAAATTGTACTGCAAAGCTCCACAGACGTGCATGTGGCTGGCTTTGCAAAGTTACAGTAACAAGAGAGAGGAAGAGTCATTTCTTTTTGCCCCCCCTCCCGGGGCGGGGGAGGTGGGGGGGGGATGTCCCCGTAGGTGTGGAGGCTTCAAGTTCATTTCACTAGCAAGTTTTCCAAATTTTAGGGATGTTTGTTTCATTAGGTGCTTCTTTTTAATGCCCTCCTACCTCCCCCCTTCCAAAAATTGTTTTTGGCCACAGAACACATTCCGGCAGACTCTTTCCTCCATGTAGCGCTCATGCAGGTGAAGTTGGTTTCTTACATGATCTGTGATGTGCTGTAACCCAAAGCCTTCATCTTCAAAATGCCAGAGCTAAGGAATGAAAATACTGAGTTATATTTGACGAACCCTCTTTATTTTTGCCATTTCTCTGTCTTCCAGTGTGGAGATAATTTCTCTCTGCACCACTCGGGTCTTTTCTTTTGTAGGAGAAGAAGACACTGGGATCGTCCCAGCTGGGCTCTGTCTTCAGCCTTCTTTCCCAGGGCACTCTGTAGTGCAGCTGCGGAAGGAGGTTCTTCAGCCCGGGAGCCCGAGGCCCTGAGCCGGGGCCAAGGGGAAGGACTCCTTCAGGAGTTCTGTGGTGTGCTTTCTCAAAATTAAAGAGTAGTGACTTGCAGAAAAGCAAAGATGTGTAGGTGATATCTTCGTGTTCTGACGTCCCCTTCCTTTGTACCTTTAAGTTCCTGTGCTTCTTTATAGACTCACGTTGGGTTTTCTTTTTGTTTTGTTGTGTGTTTGTAACGAACGTCGCGGTGACAATAGGGCTCAGAACTGTCTGGCTAGATTCCACGGGCGTCACGTGAGTCATCAGCCACCGCGTCAGCCGAGTTCTCACCGGCAGAGCTTGATTCCTGATGATGCTGTTACCAGGAACCACTTTGCTCCTAAAGAATTACTCGGTCTGCAAAGCTGGCGAGGAGACGGCTGGTGTCCAAAGTAAGTACACGTAGTATTGCTAGAGAAAATTCGGCGTTGCTAGAAAGTAAGTATGAGCTGCCCGCCATGTTGTTTTTGTGATAAAAAATGTCTGTCATGCACGGAAGGCCTGCAGTGTGATGCGGGACACATAGAAGGCTGTTAATGTTAATTATTATAGTTTTCGTGAGTCTCATTAAAAATCCCCAATTGCATTATGTGTGAGTGGTATATTGATATTCAAACTACAATTCCTAGTAGATCAAGACCACCGTTGGTTTACTGACAAAGGTTTAAAAGCAACCTGAAATCCGTAGAATACCTGTAATTCCGAAATCCTGAAGAACCAGTGTATGTTCAGGCCATGAAAATGTTCAGGCTGACATTCTTTCACTAACTGTCATTATTCAATGGGGCTCCTGGGTTGCTCGGTGGGTTAAAGCCTCTGCCTTCAACTCAGGTCATGATCTCAGGGTCCTGGGATCGAGCCCCGCATAGGGCTCTCTGGCGGGGAGCCTGCTTCCCCCCCCCCACCGCCTGCCTCTCTGCCTACTTGCGATCTCTCTCTCTGTCAAATAAATAAATAAAATCTTTGAACAACAACAAAAAAAAGACCTCAAGGTAATATGTTGATCGCTGTGTTAATGCTAATACCACATTATAAAAATAATCAGATACGATCTATTTTCAGTGTGCTGCTGCGTTCTGATACATTTAAGAAATCAGATTTAACTGCTACTCAAGAAATGCTGGATAAAAATAACTTCCTGCGGGATTTATCATTCGCCCCAGCTCATAGACAGGGAAACCAAGATGTGAGACCAGAGACTAGGCTGAAGGTGAGCAAAGCTGGGCAAGGTAGAAAAAGGAAATCTTTTTCATCTATAAGTCTGTTTTAAGATTTATTTTCCGCTTTGTATTTATCTTTTAGTTTTCTTTTTTAAAGGATTGTTTTTAGTTACGCTTAAAAGACTGAGAGCTCCTGCTTAAATCTGCATTAATCTACAAAATATTTCTGAGTATCTCTGTCTAAAACTTAAATCCACTTAAAACCATAATTTAATGGGAAAGATAACTAATGATATTTTAAAATTCTGGTTAAACTCTGAACTTAAAAGAAATTTTTTTTAACGTTAATGAAAACCAGGTTCTAAGACCAACCAAATGTAATAAACCTATTCTTGCCTCAATTTTCCCAAACGTCGGAAAATAGAAAATGCCAAGAGAAAGATTAGAAGCTTCATCCATCTCAGAAGAACAAGTGGTACAAATATATCAACTATGCTTAATGATCTATAGGTCATTTAGTTTTCTAGCTACCAATAAATTTCATATTTCAGTAAGTTAATTTTGAAATATTTTAATCCGAAGATTGTACAGATCATCTTAAGATCCCTTTAGCTAGCTCTATCAGTTTGGAGGATGGTCTTTAAATAAAACTTCAAGTAAAGGGATATAGTAAAGTTACAAAGAGCAAACTTTCTGGGACACACTACCTCCCACAGTAGCCTCCACAAGTAGAAGTTAAGCTAGTTGGTTTTAGAAAGTTAAATAACCAGACTCTTCCTCTGCCTAACCCCTGGCTAGGAAGGACAGTCTTGTTCATTTAATTCTTAAAAAGGGAGAGATTCCAAAGGATTCAGTCTCTAGAAGTAAGGAAAGTATGTGCTCCTTACTAATAAATGGAGGAATGTACCTAAATTCTTCCTGCATTATATTGCCATGTTCTTGATAGTTAAATTTTAGGTTACCTGTTAGAATTTTCAGGAAACAGCAGAGATACAAAAAGCCCTTAAAATAAGAATTTAATCTTACCAACTCAGACATCCGTGGTTAAATGTGTTTGTTAGCATTTTATAAATTAAGATAACGCTACAAGATCTTAAATAGATAAAGTGTTATCTTTATCTATTAGATAGATAGGAAATAGAAAATAGGAAATAGACCGTGTGTGTGTGTCTGTGTGTGTGTATAAGGTGTTAGAGGGGAATTGTGCTTGTGAACACCGGTCACTAACCCTTAATGGATTGGAGAATTGCTTCCTGTTACCTTGGTTTACCTACGGCCCCTTGGTGCCCAGGACCTGCCTCTCTGACTCGGCTTCTGCCCCCGGCTCCAGCACCGAGCGCAGCCCCGTGCTTTGCGTACCATGGATGTTGGACGAATAACCCTTGCCTGCAGCGGAGGCGGCCGTGGGGCGCGCGGCACACAGCCCAGCGTCGTCACTCCGGTGAGTGATCTTTCCAAGGGTGGCTGCCACCGCATGGAGGCCACACGTGGCTTCCTCCCAGCCTTCCCCCCGTTCTCTAGATAATACAAGGTATAGTTCCAGACAGCGGGGCTGGAAGAAGGCGCGCTTGCCTCATCCCTCCAACAGGGCTCTAGGTCTCCTGAGTGGCTTGCCCATGCCTCCGGCCACTGACTGCCATTGACTCCACAGAAGCGAAGAGAATGCGGGAGACATTGTGAAAACCAGGCTCGGAGGTGAACTAAGTGTGACAAACCCGACTCCTGCCCCAATTTTCATAGGCTTTCGAAAATAGTGTCAGGAAAAGATCAGGAACGTAACAGACCTTAGAAGAAACAAATGGTACGAATATATCAACCTTTACTCTCTATGTCTCGTGCCTCTTCCTGCCAGAAAGTGGGTTCGATATATATGTAGACAAACATATACTTTATGATATAATTATACATTGTAAAAATAATATATAAATAAAATGTGTCATATAAGTATTTACATAAATAATATAAATTATATATATAATGTATGCCGGTATACAGAGTATATATAATTTTGTTAGGAAACATATTTTTAAATGCAAACTCCCATCACGTTTTATTTGAACAAATGAAAACACAGACCAAATGAAGGGAACGTGGACTGTTTTACCAGCAGTAAGAACCAGAGAAACCAAGAGAAGTAAATGTGGAGAAATGTGTTATTCATAGAAAACCTGAAAGTGAAATATCTCAGGTCTTCCCTCAGGCCTCTCCTTTATCCATTAGCATCTGTGCAAATCAAAAATACCAAATTATAGGTGTTTGCTTTTGGGAATGCAGTTCCACTTAAATATTTTTAAAAGTGCTGATGTTTGCAAAATCTCATGAGAAGTGAGAAGGTTGGCCTGAGGCTTTGGTTAAGATGGTGTTTGTGCTCGAGGCCCTGGTGTCCCTGCTCTAAATATACACTAATGATAGATGAAGGACAGAGAAAATGTAAAATTAGAGGGTACTCGAAACAACCAGACATCCCTGAGGATCCACATTGGACATGAGTGCACAGGGGTGAGAAGGAGCTGGAAAAGCCATCCTGCTGGACTCAGGGCCCAGAGTGGACAGATCTCACAAGGAGGTGCGGTCCCGTTGGGCAGCGGGGAAGACAGTGACCACAGGCAGGGGAGGAAACCGGGATCCAGGCTTCTGACCCGAAACTGAACCGAGCCACACGTTGGTATATCCGGATGCCTCCTGCCAGGACAACACTCCTTGCTCCAGGATGAAGGTCCCCCTTTGGACCAGGTCAGGGCCTTCGTTAGCCAGGAGGTGTGAGCAAAGAGGCACCGAGAGAGGGGGAGAGAGAAAGAAAAAGAGAATGAGAGAATCATCACCTAGGATGAGTTGACCAACCCGACGTTCCAAAACACGCACAAACCAAATTAATGTTCCATCAAAAGCAGCAATTGAAAGATGACTTCACTCCAGGCTAAAATTAACCAGGCAGGAAACAACAGGTGTTGGCGAGGCTGCAGAGAAAGGGGAACACTCTTACACTGTTGGTGGGAATGTAAACTTTGGAAAACAGTATGGAGGTTCCTCAAAAAGTCAAAAATAGAACAACCTTAGGACCCAGCAATTGAACTACTAGATATTTAGCCAAAGGATACAAACATAGTGATACGAAGGGGCACCTGCACCCCAATGTTTATAGCAGCGATGTCCACAGTAGCCCAAATATGGAAAGGGCCCAGATGATGTTCATCGACAGATGAATGGATAAAGAAGATGAATGGTGGTGTGTATATATACAATGGAATATTACTCAGCCATTAAGAAGAATGACATCTTGGGGTGCCTGGGTGGCTCAGTTGGTTAAGCGACTGCATTCGGCTCAGGTCATGATCCCAGAGTCCCGGGATCGAGTCCCACATCAGGCTCCCAGCTCCGCGGGGAGTCTGCTTCTCTCTCTGACCTTCTCTCCTCTCATGTGCTCTCTCACTCTCTCTCTCTCAAATGAATAAATAAAATCTTTAAAAAAAAAAAGAAGAATGACATCTTGCCTTTTGCAAGATGTGGATGGAACTAGAGGGTATTATGCTAAGCGAAATAAGGCAGTCAGACAAAGACAATTATCATATGACCTCACTAAGATGCAGAATTTAAGACACAAAACACGTGAACATAGGGGAAGGGAAGGAAAAATGAAATAAGATGAAATCAGAGAGGGAGACAAACCAAAAGAGACTCTTAGCTATAGGGAACAAACTGAGGGGTGCTGGAGGGGAGGGGGTTGAGGGATGGGGTAACTGAGTGAAGGGCATTAAGGGGGGCACTTGATGTGATGAGCCCTGGGTGTTATATACAACCGACGAATCACTGAACTCTGCCTCTAAAACTAATACTACATTATATGTTAACTAAATTGAATTGAAGTAAAATTTTTAAAAAAGATAAATTCACTCCAGACAAAATAAAAATAACAAAACATTCTGAAAAGAGCTTTAAATAAATAGTTATGAAACTTAAAGAAATATGTGATGGGATAATACCCATAAAAAGGGATAAGAAATTGTGAAATATTGAACCGGCAGAAATAAAAGAAGCATATATTTAAAAAGAACCAACTAGAAATCCTAGAGATGATTGACATAAACACAATAAAAAGAAGAAGTGTGCTCAGAAATGCATCTGGAAAGTAGAATGGAAAGAGATTTTTAAAGACAGGGTCCTATGAGGGATAAAACCAACAGGCTAATGGTTCAATCTAATCTAATTAGAATTCCAGAGGAATGAAGGGAATGACAGATAAGTAAAATTAAAACAATAAAAGGTGGGAATGTTCCAGAATGTTAGAAACACATGACTCTTCGAATTAAAAGTGCTCCCAAATACCAAGCAGGATGAAATAAAGTAAACTGACACCTGATACATAGTTGGGAAACTGCAGGGTCAAGGTCAACGTGAAAAGGTTAGTAATTACCTGAGAATGGACGGGGACTGAAGGAAAAGGACTAGAATCCAAGAGAGGACCTAGAGAACATGCCCCTGTTTTTGAGGGACAGACCACAGGTGAGAGAGCTCAGGCTCACACGGGGGCACGGACGTCCAGCCACTCTCGCTCACCTTACTTCACTACACTCCTGACCCTTGAACAACATGGGTTTGAACTCCGATGGTCCACTTGCACGTGGGTTTTTTACAGTACGGTTTGATAAATGTATTTTCCTTAAGATTTTTCTCAATAACATTCACTTGTCTTTAGCTTACTTTATTATAAGGATATCTTACGTCATGCACATAATATACAATATGTGTTAACGGTTTATGTTATCAGAAGGCTTCTGGCAAACAGTAGGCTACTAGCAGTTAAGGTTTAGGGGAGTCAAAGGTTATACACATATCTTTGACTATGAGGGCTTGGCGCCTTGCATTGATCAAGGGTCAACTGTGTTCTAAACACCCTATTTCAGTAGCACTATTTCCTGATGGCTGCCACTGGCCAGGAGGGCAAGTAGGTGAGTTCTTTTCAGCGATACGTCTATTCCGGAGCTGAGTGCAAATGACCCAGCTGCCAGTGAGCCTCTGTGATTATCGTGGTGTGCTTGGATTGGATCTGAGATTCTGAAAGTTGGTGGCCATCAGAGATCCCTAGGGAGCTTTTTAATTGTTCTGTAACTTTCTTCGCATAGAAAATTTTCAATGCTATCCGTGGGCATAATAGCATAGAGAGCTGCCTTGCACGCTCCCACCCTCCCCGCTCCCACACTCATCACAAGCCTGCTTCGCACACCCTCTGCCCTCTTTCCTCACCCCCAGATTATTTTTAAAGAAAAGTCAGACATTATTTTACTTCATTCCTGAGTGTTTCCAATGTATAGTTAGAAGACAAGGACTGTTGGGGCGCCTGGGCGGCACCGTCGGTTGAGCATCCAACTCTTGGTTTCCACTCAGGTCATGATCTCAGGGTCGTGAGATCGAGCCCCACGTCAGGCTCCACGCTTAGCATGGAGTCTGCTTGAGATTCTCTCTCTCCCTCTGCTCACACGTGCATCCGCCTGCACACTGTCACTCTCAAGTCTTTAAAAAAAAATAGAAGACAAGGACTGTCAAAAACACGTATTTTCCTAATATCGTTATCATAACAAAGAAAAATAATTACTCTTCAGCTGTCAACTATCAGCTCCATGTTCACATTTCAGAGGACTTTTTAAACCTATCCATTCCCTCCACCCAATCCTAGACACAGAATCAGGATCCAGAATCTCCCTGACTGATTCTGATAGGTCGGATAACCACTGGCCTCCATGATCTTTGAGATCCTCTCTGACCTCGAGACTGTGACTTTTCCAAGGTCGCACATCTGAAGTCACACCTAAGTGAGACTGTCTCCATTATGCCACAGAACCAGCGTGGGAATCGGTTCTGTACGTGTATTCCTAGGTGTTGGGATGAGAAAGTACCCTGGGTACGACAGTGAAATCGTCACGTTTGAGGTCTGTCTCAACACTAATTATAGGACAGTGAACGGACCCTTGCAGCTCTCAGAGACTTGGTTTCCTTGGGTGAAAAATAAACATCGTGGTGGGGATTACCCGACTGTCCACCATACAGAGCTGTTACACATTCAAATTCAAGGAAGGCACGGGAATGTGCTCGCCCAGAGTCTCTGTCGAGAGAGGTGTGTCGTTCTAATTTGAACGTTGGCACCATAGGGTTACAAACGTACATGACAAAAAGGGAAGTACAGAAAGGTTTTTTTAACAGACTTGAAAGTGAGTGAGAGCGTACAGAAGTATTCATGCTTATCATGGATGTGGAAAAAAGAAAAATTGTAAAATTTTAACTTTTTATGCATATTTTTAATTCTTAAAAGACACTACATTAGAAATTCCATTTGTTCAAAACATTGCAGGAAGCCTCTGAAGCCTTGGGACGGTTTTGAGCAATAGAGCGCTGTGAGAAATGTCTGGACTGTTGTTGGGGCTGTGTATTATTATGATTGCTTTCATCACCCAGCAATGTCTGTAATGGATTGGGTACATCACGTACTATGAATTTTTAAACTGTAATTCTGTATGTCGGAGAAAACAAGTGCTCATCTATCCTTCCCAAATTACTAAGCCACCTTTCCAGTTGTTTGCATCTCCAGGACTCAAGGGTGTCTTGCTGTCCCTCGTTTCCCCTCTTTCTCCAGCCTGCCGCCCCCACCCCCGCCCCATCACCTGCCTTCTCCAAACGCCCCCGACTCAGGGGCTCCTAGCTCTGGTTTCAGGGTCATCCTAACTCCCTCTGTCTCACTTTGCACGTCCTACCAATCCCTAACCCTCGCATTTCTCTTTATCCTCACTACCGTCCTGAGAATTTGCCGCACCGTCCCTATTTCAAACCCACCTGCACTTCCTAACACACTACAGCGATCATATCGCAGCCGCGATCGCCCCTGACGGCACCCTCGCATGCACTCGGCTCTGCCCGGCTCACTGTGGTAGCTCGGTTTCCTACTATTTCACAGGCGAAAGCCTCTCCGTCTCACAAACTTGCTTCTGCTTCCTCACCTCCCCAGTTTTGCTCACGTCTTCCCTCCACTGGGAATATCCCTTCTTGTAGCCACCGGTTGAAATCCTAACCTTCTCCCTAGACGTCCGTGCTGCTTACTGGTTTTGACTTTCCTCTACCAAGCACACGGGATTTCACCTTCCACCCCTGTGATGTTGCACAGCCGTGTGACTTGTTTGGGTCAACGAAATGGTGCAAAAGCAGTGGGTCACTTGAGAGCCAGTGAGTGACGACCAGCCCTGTTTTTCCCTCGCCCCCGTGCCTGGAAAAGTCTGTGTAAGCGTGGGGGAGCCATAAGGTGAAGCAGCCCCGTCTCAGCCACCACCAACCCTGCAGGGTCACTGGGTCCCACAGTGGGTGTGAAGCCCTGAAAAGTGGGGGCTGCTTACTCCCATGGGACAACTTGCCCCACCGCGGAAGTGCTCCCCGCGAACCACACCTGGAGGGGCACTCCTGCGGGACCCCCATGGCACTTCGCCCCTCTGTTTGCAGTCACGCCCAGCTGACGGGAGAGCATGGACTTAGGGTCACATAGAACCGAGTTGGAAGGCCACCCTGTCATTGGCTATTAGTGGCCAAGTACCTTTCAAAAACCCAGTTTTCTTGTCTATGGACTTGGCAGGTAATCCTGCGGTGTTCAGCCTTCAGTAAGATCTCTCTCTCCCCGTTATCGCAAATGCACAAACCTGAAAGGAATTTCAGAGAATAAGATGGACTTTTTCCTACTATTTGTAGAGCAATTACAAGACTACACAGACAAATTTCTCTGTCCAATATTCTCTGTCCAATATTCCAATATTCTCTGTCCAAAATATAATCTCTCTTTTTTCAACCTTTGTTAAGATGTTTAAGGAATCTCTCCACCCAGAGTGGGGCTCGAACTCACAACCCCGAGATCAAGAGTAGCATGGTCCTGAGCCATGGGTGCCCCAATCTCATTTAATGTAAAGCACAGATACATATTTCTTTTTTAGGTAGTTAACAAGGCAAACATAACTGTGTAGTTAATTTAGTGAAATTATTATGTAGTAATATTCTTGTCTTTCTAAAACAAATTTTTGATGGGATTTTCACAAGAAAAGTCTTTTTAAAAACAATTGTCAGAAAAATAAATAAATAAATAAAAATTGTTGTTATTCAAATATGTTTCCAATTACCCTTGACCTGAGTATCTGTTTTGAAATATATGACAGTTTTTGATTTCAGGGGTTTTTGTTTGTTTAATGCAGATTTGCTTAAGTATTAAGGGCAAAATGAATAAATATACCGTCATTATAGAGTAATTATATTGTAGACTGGATGAAAGCAGTTCGTTGTTTAGATACTAAATTCTTTAAAATAATTACATATTAATACGTACTAAGACCGTGTTGCTTTCACTAGAGTAGCCTAAAGCCTCAGTGCAGTTAGAAATATATCATTAGTAAAACAGTATTAGGTACTATGTAATCAATAATTGATGGTTGCAATATCCGTGAGAAACTTAAGACATTCTTAGCATCTTTTAAAACATTAATCTCAGCAGTGAGTTTTGAGAGAATTTCCTATGATTTTACACTTTTGTTTGGATTGGGATGCCAGAAATGGATGCTTTTGGTTCAATAATAAGATTTTTTTCAAGGAGGACTTTTTAACTGTTATTTTCCCCACAGTTATTAAATAGAGAAGACAAGATTACCGTTTGAATTTCAGTTTATGAATATAGTGAACTGGCAATAGAGTAAAAAATAAAATCTTTAAAGGGGCTGTAGCCAAGAGTATACATAACAAAGTAGCCAACAGATGTAAGCCCAATTATGGGTGAGATAATTTTGTTGTAGCTAAAAACGACTTCTTTAAATATAGAAGTTCAGGAAGAGATGTCCTTTCAAAGACTAATGACAAATGGTATTTTTTTTAGTTTAATAATGTGGTTTATTTGTTGCAAGGCAATTATAAGGGTGGGTTCCATGTTTAAAAAGGCACATTCTAAATACTTCCAGTCTTGTATGATTTTCTACACCCTAAATCCTCATTTCCACAACTGACCTTTATTTCTGAGGTCATTTAGACTATAGATTAATATGAATAAGGTTAATATTTTAAGCCAGGGGTCAGAAAACTACAGCCTGAGGGCCAGATCCAGCCTGCCTTCCATTTTTAAATGGTTGGAAAAAATCAAAATGAGAGGTGACACATGACAAAATGCTAATTTTAAAACCCAGATATAGACAGTATTAGCTAATAAACAGGGATAAAGTTACAGAAGTAGCAGAAGAGGACGTCTCCACGTCTCTTCAGTTAAGACTTGACCTCACTGTACCTGCCTTGTTGAAAACAGAAAATCGTCAGGTTTCACAGCTTTTCTGGGAGAGCAACGATAATTCCCCCAGAAGACAGTGTTTTAAAACGTCCAAGATGAGAATTCGGTATTTGGAGATGTTTGTAATCAGAACACCTTCCGGAAGATCCAGGAACATGGCTGTTCACGAAAGCACCTGACATATTCGGGGGATTTTATGAACACGGTGTCGGCATCCAGAATCAACCCCACTTCTCAGTGAGTGCCCTTCATCCCTTGTCCAAGTTAAACACTATCCCGATTCCGAATTTCACAGGTTAACTCGTCTTGTTTTTGAAATGTACAAGAACAGGAGCAAAGTGTGTTTGGGGTGGGGGGTGGAGGGCCAGGATTCATCAACCCGGTCGCGTGTGGTGGCTTTTTCGTCTCAGCGGCTGGGCACCACATCCCATGCTACGATGGGGGTCCTTTCTACCGCCGGGAGCCTCGGGCTGAGCGCCGACGTCTACTGTTGAGAACAGTGCCGCTCTGAACGGTTCCGTGGGCGTCTCCACGCGCCCCGTGCTCGGGTGTGTGCCTCGGAGTGGCCTTTCTGGGTCGTGGGGTCCACGAGCAGACGCAATCGGCGCCACCAACTGGGGGACGGGCTGCTGTCCGTTCTGTCCGGAGCCCTTCTGCTGTCCATGCGGGGATGTTTCATTATGTTAACTCTCATTTTCGTGAAAACGACTCTCTTGTCACATATTTACGGAGCGTGGATATCCTATTTTGTGAAGTGCCTCTTGAAGCCTTGTGCTTATTTTTCTGCTCGGTCGTCTGTCTTCTCTGGATTGGTTTGTAGGAACTGGGGACACGTCCTGGCTGTAAATGTTCTACCTGGTAAGGGACCGCTCTACGACTCGCCTCTCCACTCTCTCAGTAGCGTCTCCTAGTCCTCACTGTCGAGTAGTTTTCAACTTTACTGTAGTTTACTGTATGTCTCTTCCTTCCGTGGCGAGTGCTCTTTTATGCCTCTTTTGGGAAACTGTCTCTGTCCCAGAGCCATAGAGGTTTGCTCCCGTGTGATCTCTCAGTGTTTTCCGCTTCCCACTAGATAAACGGTCGGCTTGGCGTTAATTGTGGTATACTGTTTCAGGGTAGGAGTTCTGTTTCATATTTTTCCTTGCTGACGATCCAGTTTTTCTGAGCGTCATTACGAAAAAGTTCCTCCCACTGTTCCGAAGTGCAGCCTGCTTTGCCATAAACCGTGTGTCCATGTGTGTGTGAGTCTGTCTCTAATTATTCTGTTTCTTTGGTCTACTTGTCTGTTGCTGCACAAAAAAAAAATTTCCCTAATTACCAAAATGTTGTAATAAACATTGGTATCTGATAGACTAAGCCCTTCCACTGTGTGCTTTTTATTAAAGGTCATCTTGGCTTTTCTTGATCCTTTGTGTTTCCATGTAAATTTTATAATCGGATTGTCAATTACCACCAAAAAAATGCAGCTGGGATTTTTATTGGCCTGGCATTGGATTTATAGATCAATTTGGGGAGAATTGATATATTTATAATAAAAGAATTTCTAATCCATGAACATGGTTTATCTCCCCCATCTTTAATTTTTCTTAATAATGTTGTATACTTTTCTCTATGTAGCCCTGCTGAATCTTCTTTTTAGGTTTAATCTTAAATATATGATTTTTTATGCTATCATGAATGGTATATTTTTTAATATTTCATTTTCCAACTGTTTATTGCTACTGCATAGATACGTAATGATTTTAAAATAGTGACCTTGTGTTTACCAACGTTGCTAAACTCACTCATTCATGCTAATAATATTTGTTTTCTACATACACAATCATATCAACCGCCTATAACAGCATTTTTGTTACCTCTTTTCCAACCATTATATCTTTATTGAATTGGCTGTGATGAATAACGGTAGTGATATCAAAACTTGTTTACTTCCTTATCTAGATGTTCCACTCTATTCATACTTTTATAAAAAATACCCTTCACCATAACAAAGGAGTACCTGGTTGCTAAGAGCTTTTTTTTTTTTAAAACATAAATGAGTTTAAGTTCTTTCAAATATTTTATTACTTCTATGATCGTATAATTTTCTTCTTTTTAAAAATATTGTTACTATGCTACTCCCAGGAATGAGCCCCCAATTTGGAGATGCATTATCCTTTTTATACATTGCTATATTTGATTTGCTAATATTTTATGTGTAGATTTTGCATCCATATGCATGAGGAAGATTGGCCTATCATTTTTGTCTCTTATACTGTTCTTGTTAGATTTTGATGTCAAAGTTATGCCAGTCTCATAAAAATTATTACTTTTTCTTTTCTCTGATTTTCTCAACCCCCCAAAAATCTGATAGAATTTACTAGGGCCTAGAGTTTCATTTTGGGAGTGGGAGTAGTGAGGGTGGGGGAGTTTTAAGCATAACCGAGCCGCCCAGGTGCCCCGCCAGTGATCTTCCTGTTTCTACTTTTATGCCCGTTCTGGACATTTCATATAAAAAGAATCGTATGATATGTGGTCTTTTGTGATTGCTTCATCACTATAGTATTTTCAAGGTTTCTCTATGTGGTAGAACAACTTTTTTTTCTAAATGAAAAAAATTAGCATACAAGTTCTATATGATCAAAATATAACTATTACTGTTGCACAATATAGACTTACTTATCACTATCTTATAGGCAAATTAAAATGAATTTTATTTATTTTTTTAATTTTACTTATTTATTTAACAGAGAGAAGAGTGAGAGAGCACAAGCAGGGGGAGCAGCAGGCAGAGGGAGGGGGAGAAGCAGGTTCCCTGCTGAGCAGGAAGCCCGACTCAGGGCTCGATCTCAGGACCCTGGGATCATGACTCGAGCTGAAGGCAGACGCCCAACCAACTGAGCCACCCAGGCGCCCCTAAAATGAATTTTATGGATTAAAACATTCTCAGTTCATTTGGCTAAAAGGACAAAATATCAAGGATAACGTTGTACAATTAATATTTCTAAAATAAACTCTTAGCCAATGGAAAAGTTATTCCTAAATTATTAAATATACTTTTTAAAATCATGGGGCGCCTTGGTGGCTCAGTGGGTTAAAGCCTCTGCCTTCGGCTCAGGTTATGATCTCAGGGTCCTGGGATCGAGCCTCGCATCGGGCTCTCTGCTCAGCAGGGAGCCTGCTTCCCCCTCTCTCTCTGCCTGCCTCTCTGCCTACTTGTGATCTCTCTCTGTCAAATAAATAAACAAAATATTTAAAAAAATAAAATAAAATAAAATCAGATAACTTATTTTCGTTGGATATAATTATTAAATTAAAAAGTTTTAGTTAAAAGTAGAATATAACATATCTTGCTTTTCTTTGTTTTCATATCTTGTTTTTCTATACAAATTAGATATGTAAAACTTCACAGCTAATTTAAGAAGCTTTAATTTGGAAACATTTATGTTTGAGTTTTATTGAGACATCAGGATTCTATTCAAGTCTGGAAGGAAATATTTACAAAACATATATTTGGGAGAGGAGAAAAAAGGATTAAATGGATATGTGTGGTTCATTGTATGTTAATTATACCTCAATAAAGTTAGAGAAAAAGATTCTACTTATCTGCAGCCCAAATCATGTTATATATATAGCAAATGCCACGTGCTTGGTCGTAGTGGTTTCCTATTGTGGTTTTCACATCTTTTTTTTTTTTTTTTTTAAGATTTTATTTATTTATTTGACAGAGAGAGAGATCACAAGTAGGCAGAGAGGCAGGCAGAGAGAGAGGGGGAAGCAGGCTCCCCGCCGAGCAGAGAGCCCGATGCGGGGCTCGATCCCAGGACCCTGAGATCATGACCTGAGCCGAAGGCAGAGGCTTTAACCCACTGAGCCACCCAGGCGCCGTGGTTTTCACATCCTGAGGTGGTTGGACTCAGGAAAAATCTGGCTACTTTTTTCTTTCTGATCCTTTTTAAGACATTTAATTTTGGCAATTTTGCTTCTTTTTTAAAAAAAATAGGCATGTGCAGCATAAACATTTTAGAAGTAAATCAGAGTAATCAACACTGGGAATAAAACCATGTATTTCAAGGGTGTAAAATCTTTCTTCATGTCTAGAAATAAACTATAATTCTTTTAAGTTTAACTACAACTTAAAAAAAAGTGTTTCCTGGTTAAAAAAAAAATCCCTGCAGAAATACACATATAACAATGACTTATAAAATGTGTTCAGAAACCAGATTAATTTTTTCTGTTAGATTACAAAATTATCAAAATTTATGAATATAATATTATTGGCTTTAAAAGAAAGAAAAACTGTACAATGTGCCCAAATTCAAGTGCCACCCGCTGTAGTGTTAAAAGTCACGTGGTCTGAAGAGGCGACGGATCCCGGGGACAGAGGTGGTTCTTGCTTGGCCTTGCATTCCAGAGCTGGCACTAACACTCTAAGGATGTCCCTTAAACACACGACAATTCTGATTCTACTACCGGTTTGCTTCTGTGTTTCATGTTCTACATTTGAAAAATGCAACATGATAATGCTGGACATGGTTAAAAGGATTGATGATAATAGGTCTGTCATTGAAATGTTAAACACCCCTGGTATGGGCACAGTAAGTTCAGGAATTTGTGGCAATAGTGCCTTTTAGATATTGATAAACTATGCTTTTATGTGGGAGAATGCTCTCCAGCTGTATGGAGAGAGATTAGATTAGAATCAGATCCACCTAGATGTGACTCTCGATTCTTCAACTTGATAAGCTTTATGACCTTGAGCAAGCTGGTTGCCATTTCAAGTGTCGCATTTGTGAATCTGTGATAAATGAATATCGTCCACCATTGGGAGACAGTCCTCCCTGGGTCTCTGGCTTTCTGCGTGTTTTGTGGGCAGTGGCCCTGACAGCCAGCGTCTTTGGGAGCTGTGCCAAGCTGACCTGTTACTTGAAGAAGGGTGAGCCCTCCCGTGCTTCCCGTCGCCCACCTGCTGTCAGCGTCGTCACGAGGACCAGAAGAGGTGCTAGATCGCCTTGGCAAATGCTAGTCCCTGGAAAGTATGCATCCTTCCTGACACCGACTTCTGAAAATTGTCAATATTTGCCAACCAATCATTACTTGTTTTTTTTTTTTTTAGGTCAGTTGGTACTTGTAATTATATCTAAATGGCACATTCTGAAGATACTTACAGGACAAATAGCCAGATGAAAAGGAAATGCAGTTTTTGGCATCTTTCTCTTTTCAAGTCGACTATTTAGACACTTCCAAATGACAGACTAACACACTTCTGTGTAGGTCGCCCTAGTATCTGGCATCAATGCATATTTAAAATCTTATCCATCAAAAGCACACTTTGGATTGTATAGCAAATGTTTTTAAGAAAAAATGATGCTACCAAAGAATGTCCATTGCTCATAATTCTGTCTTGCCGTGTTTGCTTTCTTTTTTTTTTTTAGATTTATTTATTTGAGAGAGAGAGTGTTTGCATGACTAGGGGGGAGGGGCAGACGGAGAGGGAGAGAGAATCTCGGACTCTACACTGAGCATGGGGCCTGATGCTGGACTCGATCTCATGACCCGACATCAGGACCTGAGCCGAAAAACCAAGAGTCAGATGCTTAACCGACTGTGCCACTCAGGCGCCCCTGATGATGTTTTCTTATTGGAGTTTTCAGGAAATTGAACACTCAGCTAGGACCAGATAATGAAAAGAAAACGAACTACCATTCTCACCAAGAGATAGGAATTGGCTTCTCAGGCTCGCCGAGTTATGGAACCCCGACACGGTAATAGTGATGATGCATTATTTCTCCATAACAAATTCTGCCCTGAGACTCACTAATGCTGCTGTATTCCCCTGTGTTTCCAGTTCCTATCTGAAGAAAGGGCGGAATCCCGTTCACCTGTATATTCTCGCCCTCACTCGCTGGATGTCTGCCAATATCGATATCGATCATTCATGGTAACCTGACCTCCCCTGCAAGAGTTTACAGTGTTTAAAAATTCTTACCAGAGCTTCTCATAAAAATTTCACAGGGAAATTGCGAAATATTAAACCCACATGGAATAGCACTTCCTCTTTGTTGAAACATCTTCTAGTAACTTCTGTCTAAGCCTCCAAACCACCAAATTCCACTTAATGTTTAGTTTCATTGAAAAATGGTTTCATAGCGTGTTTCTGGAGACCTTGCAAGCCCTGCTCCCAGAAGACGTGGCCTTGGATGTGATTTTCAGGTGGTTGGCAAGAGTTGAGTTTCCTGTCCAGTGGGTGACAAATTCCGCATCTAAACCTGCCCACCCGGTACCTGTTTACGTTCACAGTGGTTACGGTTTATCGCTGGGGAATAAACGATAGGACTGGAGGCCTGGGGTCGCCCTGCAGGGGCCAGGGTCTGGGGACGGCACGTTTCAGGGCAGACGTATTTGGGACCAAGAGAGTGGCTCTGTGGGGGTCTCTTCGGTCTCACTGCTCAGCCCGCCTGTGGGGGCGGCCACGGCACATCCCTGGACCTCGTCCTCCCTCCGCTGGGGGTGCGTGGGCTGGTCACGGCCCCTGAGGGACCGGATGGACACTGTGGGGCGGCCGAGATCCAGGGAGGGCAGGAGTCGGCAGTGAGGACATGTGGGTGTGTGGGTCCTCTTGGTCCGGGCCCGTCGCTGTCCCCACCCCGTGTCTGCGGCAACAGCTTCCCACCATGCTCAGGGTTCCTAGATGTCCAGAGGCTCCCCCGGCCCTGCTGACACGCACGAGAGCACTGTCGAGACTCACATACCATAGAAGTGTCCCTCCTGTGGCTCGGGCGCGTCTCCAGACGGGTGGCCGGCTGCACAGGCCATCGAGCACCGTCTCCAGCCCCCGAAGGCGCCCGCACCCTTTAGCAGCCCGCACACGGTGCCTGGCCCCTCCAGCCCTGGAGAGCCACAGACCCGCTTTCTGTCTCCACAGAGAGATCTCTGTAAACAAATCCTGCAACATCCCATTTGGCGTTCCTGTTCTCCTCCCGCTGCCCGCACCCGTGCAAACCGTCCCTCCGTGGCCTCCTAGCTCCACTCCTGCGTGTGCCTCCTCCTGCAGCCAGAACCCCAGTGATGCGGGGCGGGAGGGGGCTCCCCCTCTGGCTGGGGGGGGCACGCCGTAAACACGGCAAAGCAGAGGGCGGCCTGACCAACGTGAGCAGGCCCCCTGCACAGTCGGTGATCTCACGCAGGCAGAGGGTGAGGCCACTGTGCAGGGACATGGGTGACCCCGTGGCTCAGTCCCAGCCGAGGAGAAACCGCAGGAGCCGCAATTCTTTCCTTGTGCTTCTTGAGCGATGTGAGACCCCCAGCGCCGCTCAGAGCCTCTGCGCGTCCCTCCCCACCCGCCTCCGTGCCTCCCCCCAGCGCCTTCCGTCTGCCTGCAGCCTCTTCCAGTGACCTTTCCAGCCCTGTAGCCCTGGGCCTGCGGCACAGCGGGGGCCGCGCTGGGCTCACAGTCCCCAGACTCGACCCCCTCGCCCCCCCGCAGGCCAGAACCGCCCTGCGTGGCCGGGTTTCCCCATGGCCGCGGAGGTGAGAGGAGAGGGCAGGATCCCTGGGGCCCGCGTCGGAGGGGCAGGTGGAGAAGAGAAGCCCGCAGAGGAGGGTGACAGAGCGGCAGAGAGGGAATTCGGTCCAGACAGCACAGCTCCTGGGGATGAGAGGAAGGAGCCTGGGGCAGGCGGGGTCACGGGAGGAGGCCCCGCTGTGCGTCGCACTCACCAGTCAGGAAGCCAGGGTCTCCTGGGGGGCCCGGGAGCCACATGTCAGCTGTCTGAAGTATGAATGAAAGGGAGGAAGAAGCGGGAAATGTCATGTCTCTGTCGGGAGGTTTGCTGGTGAAAGTGGCAGAGCTGGGGACGCGGGGTGTACGGACCTGGAGTGGGATGGATGAAGCACACTGGTGTTGGGGAGAGGAGGGCCAGGTGCTGCTCTGCTTCCCCTCTTTGCCAAGGCGGCCGGGAGCCTCAGTGTGGAGGCGGGGGTCGGGGGGCAGAGCGGGAAGCCGGGCGGGGGGGCGGGTGCCTGGGTGCTGAGCGGGGGTGGGGGGTGACAGCACAGGGGCCGCAGCCCGGATGTTCCCAGTCTGCCCTTCCCCGGGCCCTCTCCCAGTCCTGAGGTTGTTTTCCCTTTCTCTCCTTACTTACCGCCGTGTTTCATAGTCCACAGGACAAGATCTGAAATCTGTTAAAGGGAGATACAGCGAGAAGTGTGAGGAGGAAGAAGCAAAGACTCCAGAAGGCCAAAACCACAAAGGACTTCGGTAAGGGGAGCCTGGATCCCCTCTCAGGCCAGTGGCTCCAGGTGACACGATGGTCCCCAAACTTCCTTCCTTAACAAAGGCACTGAATCACACACACACAGAGAAAGCTTAAATTGTCATCTGTTTAAGAATGCAAAAAAAGAAAAAAGTTTCACATATTACAAACCATCGCAAATGGTTTTAAAAATGTTGGCCTTTAAGTAAGGAGGAATATTTAGAAAAGTAAATTGTATGAAACAGTTCATTGTCCAATAATGTCAACCATAACGTGCCAGGATGGCATTAAAGGCACGACGTCTTTGCAGAGGTGCGGTCTCGGCGCTTGCAGGAGGCAGGGGGATGGGAGCCCAGTCGCTGGGGGGCTGCAGGGCCCGCGCCCAGAAGCCGCCCTCCGTCTGCGCTCCCCCCCAAACCGGCCAGGGTTCCCTGGGCCACCAAACCCCCTTATTTAAAAACTTTTTGTTTTGGAATGGACGAGAATGTCCATTACCAGGTTGGTACCACGGGCCGACCCAAGGAACTTCCAGCTGGGTTCGCTTGGTTCCTGTAGACGACGTAGGCAAATGTGTTAAAAGCAAACGTAGGCGACCTCAGTGGTTCTGCCTCCAGGGACGAGGAGGTCCAAGCCTGGAACCAGGCACCAGCAGTTCCCAGCAGGGACGGAAGCCCTGCCTTCCCCAAGGGCTGCTGTCTGCCTTGCCCCCACGGTCCCCTCGGCTCTGATTTTTCTTGCTCCCATTTCTGGGAGGCTTATTTTCTGGTCTGCAATACCCAGGTCTCAAGGCCCCACCCACACCTCTTTTGCTCAGTCCTCGGCCCCTCGCAAGGTGCTCGGCGGACTCCGGCCGTCTCACACATACCCAGAGCCGTGAGCCGATCCAGCGGTGCCTGGCTGGCCGGGCCTGTCGCTGGCTGCCACGTCTCTTTCCTGGCCTGGAGCTCGCTGCCTCTCCTCCCTGTGTCACTGCTCCCTGGACGGCCGACGACCCTTCCATGAGCTGAGGCAACACCTGGCCACGTCAGCAAGGCTCCCCGCTTCCGTGCAGTGACCCTTCTTCCCTCGTCGGAGGCCGCCGGGCTAGCGCGCCGTCCAAACGACACCCGGTTGGCTTCACGGGGCTGCTGGACTGCACGCACGGGGACTCCGCCCTCCTCACGCGTCCCTTCTGAATGGGTAGGACCCCCCCCCGCCCGTCCTACAAGGGAGTTCCATAAGAACTAAGGCCACCGCCAGGGCACGGAGCGAAGCTTCAGGTGGCGTGCTCCAAAGACGAAGGAAGCCGCGTCAGCTCCCCCAGCAAGCTCACATGCCAACATCGTCTCCATCACATCGTCTCCGTCACAAGCTCACATGCCGACATCGTCTCCGTCACATCGTCTCCGTCACAAGCTCACATGCCGACATCGTCTCCGTCACATGAAGGGTAAAAATGAAATACTGTGCCCAGCAGCAGACAGATCACGCTCCTGTCGGAGCCACAGGCGCTAGGGGGGAGCTCTACTTCACCTGGGTGTTAAAAATTCCTTCACCTGGGACGCCTGGGCAGCTCTGTCGGTCGAGCATCTGCCTTTGGCTCAGATCGTGATCCCAGGGTTCCTGGGATCAAGTCCCACATCGGGGTCTCTGCTCGGCAGGAAGCTTGCTTATGTTCCCTCTCTCGCTGTCTCTCTCTCGGTCAAATAAATGAATTAAATCTTTAAAAAAAAAAAGTTCCTTAACCTATGGACATTTCATTGATTCTCAGAATGTTTTCCCTTTATACCAATTCATATGATCATTTTGCTTATTAGTAAATCCCACATTGTTCTAGAACTTTCTACGGAGAGGGGGACAGACCCAGCATTCAGCCCATGGCACTTTACAAAGCACCTTTCTGTTTCTCCCACTGGCATCGCGACTTTCGATGCCAGCCCGGAGGCTCTGTCACTTGTCACTGCATCCCCTTTAGAAATGGGACGCTGGCACGGCTGACCGGGCCTTCGAGGCTCTCAGCCGGCACAGGGACCTGGCCCCAGGTGCTCTGGCCCTAAAACCAAGGCCCTGAGTGAGCAGCATGAGAGTGCCATGATGGTGAGGCGGCAAACACGTTATGCTTGTCACTGAGGAACGTTCCAGAATTTCTTCAAGTTCAGTGTCCCGGAGCAGCACAGCCTAGACGGCGGCGGAGACCGTGTCGCCCCCCAGCGCCCCCACGGCGCTGCCGGAGGAGCCGGGATAGTTGGGGTGATTCCTCTGAAAACGCGACAGCGGCTCAGTCTGCTACAGCTTCTGGGGCGAACGAAGAGTCCGGAGCCGCTGCGCGTGGCCCAGGCGGCTCGGGGAGGGGGGTCCCCGCCGCTAGTTCGCGCTCCCTCCCACCCTCAACACCGTCCCATGGGATCGGATCCCCACACGCGGCCGCGCTGGAGACCGAGGAGCTGCCGCTAGGGTCTGTCAGCGGGCCTGCGCTCCTCAGCAGTCCCTGGAATCTTCTGGAACAGATGCATTAACCGGCTCGCCCTTTGTCGCCACCAGCGAACGCGTCGTCCGCTCCCCTCAATTACAGACACGCGTGGCCCGGGAACGCGCGTGCTCCCTGCGGGACTGATCTCTCTGGATTCCCCCACGGGGAGGGGGCACTGACGGCGCGCCCCTGTCCGCTGACCTCACCGCGGACTACTAGCCGGCTCCCCGGTGGTGGCCAGCGGGCTCGCTTCAGCAGCACTGTCCTTGGCCTTGGGGTGGGGGCAGCGGGAAGGATGTGGAGGGGCTGGGAAGTCAGGAGAGGGAAGGGCCCCCGGGAACAGGAGCCGTCCCCACAGGCGCTCCCGCTGCGGCCCAGCCTGCGTGCCCGGCTCCCAGCCACGTGTGCCTCCTGCCTGCTGCGGGGGCTCATTCCTGCCCCAGCCTGGGATTGCTCAAGGGTTGTGTGCACACGCGGGACAGCGCTCCCGGGAACGTCCCTCCGTGCCCGCGAGCACCGCATCCTTCCGTGGTGCTGCTGACGGGAGCCCGCTGACCTCCCTCTGCCAGTCGCCCGCGTGGGGCTGGGCTCGGCTCAGACCCGGACCAGCTCCGGCTCGCCGGGCGGGAGCAGGCCCACGGAGCCACCGACCAGGAGTGCCGGGCGGGGCTCTGCCCCCCGGGCTGGGTTCTGAATGGCCGCCCGCATCGGGCCCCTGGAGCTGGGCCGGCCTGGCTTGGCTGTGGCCCTTGCCCTGGGAAGACCGCCGGTGGCCCCCTACCCCCACGGGCACACGGCGTGCACAGCTGCACCCCCGCCTGCCTCCAGCAGGGGCAGGGCTGACCCCCGGCCGGAGCACCGGCTGCAGACCTGGGTCGCCTGTGTCCTGATTCCTCCGTTTGACCTCAGGCCCGCGATGCTCTCGGGAAGGGAGTTCAGGCCTCCCGGAAGCAGCACCATTGGGAGCATCACCTGTGGCAATAAGGGAGTGTGGGCCTGCTGGCTCGAGGACCAGGGCTGAGTGAGGTCTTGCCCCGGCCCTCTGGAAGCAGGGGGTTACTTGGAGAGGTGACCGGGGGGAGCAGGCGGGGCAAACAGGGCAAAAAGAGGAACAAGGACGGCAACCACGCCTAACCGAGGTGGAGTCGCCGCTGCCGGCGCTGGGTGCGTGGGGTGCGTCCGGCGGGAGCCCGGGCAGAGCCCCAGCTGCTCCCTCCTGCACCTGTCCTTTGGGGCTGTCCCTGTGCTTGTGCAGCGAGCTTCCCCAGCGTCGGGACAGCCCAGGCCCGGAGAAGCACAGGGATGCAGGGGGCCCTGTGGCGGGATGTCGGCGGGGACTGTGTGCAGGGCAGCAGCTGGTGACCGGAAATGGCCGCTCCGGGACGGGGGAAAGCGGTGGAAGTGTGCGCTGCAGCCTGCCTGGGGAAAGGACAGGTGAGGCTCTGCTCTCCTCGTCCCGCTCCCTCCTCCTCCCCCTTCAAGAACAGACAGAAGCTGAAGGTACGCACACCACCCACCCCTCCCCCTGCGCTCGAGTCTCTGACTTGTCTCGATGATGATGATAAAGGTCTCCCGGAGCCAGGCACTGCCTCTCAGTCTGTCTCTCTCGTCAGTCTGTCTGTCATTTATCCATCCGCCCACCAGCTGTCTGGCTTGGACTCTGAGAATCCTCACGCTTGTGTCCTATTACGAGCAACCGTCTGCCCGTTTGGCACTACGGTGGCAGTGAACACGTGCGTAAACACCGTTTGCCGAGTGTGAGGAAACGCTGCAGCTGCTGGGGGCCCTGCCCCGCGGGACCTCGGGCTTGGGAACCTCCCCTGTCACAGGGCTGCTCCGTGACAGCTGTCCCCGCGGGCCAGGCCCCCACACGCGTGGGAGCATCTCCGGGGTCCGGGGCGGGAGGCGGGGGAGGTCTGCACCCGCAGGACCGGATTCGTGGGAGCCGGGGGCGCGGACGCCTGCAGAGGTCGGGCTGGCTGAGGGCTCAGCAGAGTGATTTTGCTCCGGGTCCCGGGCTGCAGGAGGATGAGACGGGTTTTGCCTTCCCTGCGCTAATTCCTAACTACAGCTTATTCGCCAGCAGATGTTGGTGAGTGACGACTATATGAGGCAGTGGGTGCGAGTCGTGCTGGGAAACCACCTCCTGATGGGAAAACCCAGTCCTGCGCTCCTGGAGGTTCCATGTTGACGAGGGAGATGAAGGTGGGGAAGGGGCCAGGGCGCCGCGATGGAGAACGCCGGAGACTGCCTGCTGCAGAGCGCCGTCTAGGATCCTGGGCCAGGTGTACGTCCCGGGGTCCTCGGAGGTGGACGGCTTCAAGGCTCGGAGGTGAAGGAGTGATTGGGGGAGAGGGTCCCGTCCCGAGTTCTGCTGTGTGTTCCCAGGAAGCCCCCAGACCCGCGATGCTGACCCCAGCACCAAATCCAGCTTCCGGACTTTGAGTCAAACCTCGACAGCACTGCGCTGTTGAAATTCCAGACGTTGAAGGCGAGGTGGACTTTGGATTTTAAGTTCTTATCGGGAACTACTTTAGGTTCTTGTCATAAAAGGAACGGCAGTAAAACACAAACATCGGGGCGGGG
The DNA here is from genome assembly GCA_028534135.1 of Potos flavus. NCBI lineage: Eukaryota > Metazoa > Chordata > Mammalia > Carnivora > Procyonidae > Potos > Potos flavus. The sequence continues at coordinate 1,164,465 of CM052886.1, forward strand.
GGGTGGAGGCGGAGGCGC